>JAVSCE010014238.1:0-36033 GCA_032199065.1 Smutsia gigantea
AATTGAAAAAGATTGAAATTCTACCAACCAGTTTCTCAGACCACAAAGGTATGAAACTAGAAATAAATTATGCAAAGAAAATGAAAAAGCCCACAAATACATGGAGGCTTAATAACATGCTCCTAAATAACCAATGGATCAATGACCAAATAAAAACAGAGATCAAGCAATATATGGAGACAAATGACAACAATAATTCAACAACACAAAATCTGTGGGACACAGCAAAGGGTGTGCTAAAAGGAAAGTATATTGTAATACAGGTCTACCTCAGGAAAGAAGAACAAGCCCACATGAGCAGTCTAAACTCACAGTTAACAAAACTAGAAAAAGAAGAACAAATGAGGCCCAAAATCAGTAGAAGGAGGGACATAATAAAGATTAGAGCAGAAATAAGTAAAATCGAGAAGAATAAAACAATAGAAAGAATCAATGAAAGCAGGAGCTGGTTCTTTGAGAAAATAAACAAAATAGATAAACGCATAGCCAGACTTATCAAGAAGAAAAGAAAGTCTACTCAAGTAAACAGAATCAGAAATGAGAAAGGAAAAAGCACTATGGATATGACAGAAATAAAAAGAATTATTAGACAATACTATGAAAAATTACATGCTAAAAAACTGGATAATCTAGAAGAAATGGGCAACTTCCTAGAAAAATACAGCCTTCCAAGGCTGACCCAGAAAGAAACAGAAAATCTGAACAAATTACCAGCAACGAAATTGAACTGGTAATCAAAAACTTACCTAAGAAAAAAAACCCTGTACCAGATGGTTTCACCACTGTATTTTATCAAACATTTTGTGAAGACTTAATACCCATCCTCCTTAAAGTTTTCCAAGGAGTAGAAGAAGAGGGAATATTCCAAACACATTCTATGAGGCCAGCATTACTCTAATACCAAAACTAGGCAAAGACACCACAAAAAAATAAAATTACAAAATAATAATAATAATAAAAAAATTACAGACCAATATCCCTGATGAACACAGATGCAAAAATACTCAACAAAATATGAGCAAACCGAATTAAAAAATACATCAAAAAGTTCATACATAATGATCGAGTAGGATTTATTCCAGGGATGCAAGGATGGTACAACATTCGAAAATCCATCAACATCATTCACCACATCAATGAAAAGAAGGACCAAAGAACACATGATCTTCTCCATAGATGCTGAAAAAGCATTTGACAAAACTCAACATCCATTCATGATAAAAACTCAACCAAATGGGTATAGAGGGCGAGCACCTCAACATGATAAAGGCCATATATGGCAAACCCACAGCCTACATTATACTTAACAACGAGAATCTGAAAGCTTTTCCTTTAAGATCGGGAACAAGACAAAGATGCCCACTCTCCCCACTTGTATTCAACATAGCTCTAGAGGTCCTAGCCACAGCAATCAGACAAAACAAAGAAATAAAAGGCATCCAGATTGGCAAGGAAGAAGGTAAACTGTCCCTGTTTGCAGATGACATGATATTGTACATAAAAAACCCCAAAGAATCCACTCCAAAACTACTAGATCTAATATCTGAATTCAGCAATGTTGCGGGATACAAAATTAATACACAGAAATCTGTGGCATTCCTATACACTAACAATGAACTAGCAGAGAAAGAAATCAGGAAAACAATTCCATTCACAGTTGCATCAAAAAGAATAAAATCCCTAGGAATAAACGTAACCAAGGAAGTGAAAGACCTATACTCTGAAAACTACAAGACACTCATGAGAGAAATTAAAGAAGATACCAATAAATGGAAACACATCCCATGCTCATGGATAGGAAGAATTAATATTGTCAAAATGGCCATCCTTCCTAAAGCAATCTACAGATTCAATGACAGTCCTATCAAAATACCAACAGCATTCTTCAATGAACTAGAGAAAATCTTTCGAAAGTTCAAATGAACCACAAAAGACCCCGAATAGCGAAAGCAGTCCTGAGAAGGCAGAATAAAGTTGGGGGATTATGCTCCCCAACTTCAAGCTCTACTACAAATCCACAGTACTCAAGACAATTTGGTACTGGCACAAGAACAGACCCATAGACCAATGGAACAGACTAGAGAGCCCTGATATAAACCCAACCATATATGGCCAATTAATATATGATAAAGGAGCCATGGACAAAAAATGGGGAAATGACAGCCTCTTTAACAGCTGTTCTTGGCAAAACTGGGCAGCTACATGCAAGAGAATGAAACTGGATTATTGTTTAACCCCTTACACCAAAATAAACTCAAAACGTATCAAAGACCTGAATGTAAGTCATGAAACCATACTAGTCTTAGAAGACAACATAGGCAAAAATTTCTTGAATATAAACATGAGCAACTTCTTCCTGAACGCATCTCCTCAGGCAAGGGAAACAAAATAAAAAATGAACAAATAAGACTACATCATGCTAAAAATCTTCTGTACAGCAAAGGACACCATCAGCAGAACAAAAAGACCTCCTACAGTATGGGAGAATATGTTTGTAAATGACATATACAACAAGGGTTAACATCCAAAATACATAAAGAACTTACACGCCTCTACACCCAAAAAGCAAATAATCCTATTAAAAAATTGGCAGAATATATGAAGAGACAATTCTCCAAAGATGAAATTCAAATGGCCAGTGGTCACATGAAAAGATGCTCCACATCACTAATCATCAGGGAAATGCAAATTAAAATCACAGTGAGATATCCCCTTACACCAGTAAGGATGGGCAGCATCGAAAAGACTAAGAACAACAAATGCTGGCAGAGAAAGAGGAACCCTCCTATACTGCTGGTGGGAATGTAAGGTAGTTCAACCATTGTGGAAAGCAATATGGAGGTTCCTCAAGAAACTAAATATAGAAATACCATTTGACCCTGGAATCCTACTCCTTGGAATTTACCCAAAGAATACAACTTCTCAGATTCAAAAAGACATATGCACCCTATGTTTATCGCAGCACTTTTTACAATAGCCAAGAAATGGAAGCAACCTAAGTGTCCATCAGTAGATGAATGGATAAAGAAGATGTGGTACATGTACACTATGGAATACTATTCAGCCATAAGAAAGAAACAAATCCTACCATTTGCAACAACATGGATGGAGCTGGAGGATATTATGCTCAGTGAAAGAAGCCAGGTGGAGAAAGACAAGTGCCAAATAATTTCCCTCATTTGTGGAGTATAACAGCGAAGCAAAACTGAAGGAACAAAACAGCAGCAAACTGAGAGACTCCAAGAAGGAACTAGTGGTTACCAAAGGGAGGGGTGTGGGAGGGCGGGTGGGGAAGGAGGGAGAAGGGGATTGAGGTGTATTATGTTTAGTACACATGGTATGGGGGATCAAGGGGAAAACAGTGTAGCACAGAGAAGGCAAATAGTGAATCTGTGGCATCTTACTACACTGATGGACAGTGACTGCATAGGGGTATGGGTGGGGACTTGATAATATGGGTAAATGTAGTAACCACATAGTTTTTTCATGTGAAACCTTCATAAGAGTGTATATCAATAATACCTTAATAAAAAAAGATTAAAAAAATGAAGAAACAGGAATGTACTCCAATTGAAAGGACAAGATAAAACCTCAGGAAAAAACGTTAATATAAAGGAGATAAGTAACTTACCTGATAAGGAGTTCAAAGTCATGGTTATAAGAATGCTTACTGAACTGAGGAGAAGAATGAATGAACACAGTGAGAACTTCAACAAAGAGATGGAAAGTATAAGAAAGTACCAAGCAGAAGTCACAGAGCTGAAGGATACAATAGGTGAACTGAAAACCACACTGGAAGGGTTCAGCAGCAGACTCGGTGGAGCACAAGAAACAATCAATCCACTCAAAGACAAGGCAGTAGAACTCACTCAATCAGAGAAGTAAGAAGCAAAAAAATGTGCAAATAACATAAGGGTTTATAGTATAACATCAAACAGACTAGCATTCACATTACAGAGGTCCCAGAAGGAGAAGAGAGAAAGAAAGAGGTAGAGATCTTGTTTGAAAACATAATGGCTGAAAACTTCCCTAACCTGGGGAAGGAAACAGACATCTAGATCCAGGAATCCCAGCAAGTTCCAAACAAGAGGAACCCAAAGAGACCCACACCAAGACACATTATAAATGAAGTGTCAAAAGTTAAAGACAAGAAGATCATAATAAAAGGAGCAAGAAAAAGAAAACGTGTTAAGTAAAAGGGAACCCTCATAAAACTCTCCGCAGATAGTTCAGTAGACAGTTTTCAGGTAGGAAGGGAATAGTGTAATATATTCAAAGTGCTGAAGAGACTGGCAGCAGTCAAATGTGAAGAAAAAGAAAAAAAGGCTTTGAATGTGACGATAGCTGAAGGGGTCCTTAAGAGAGTGGCAACGATGAACATGTAACAGATAAGGATCATCTGGATGAAGCACCAAATGAAAAATAACAATTCATTATGTGGGTGTCTGAGCAGGAGAGTATCAAAAGTGCGGAAATGTCGCAAAAGAAGCTGCTGATGATTTGGACTCAAAAAAGTCAAATGTGAAGGTAAAACTTCCTAAAAAACACAGCATTAATACCTCCAACGACACAGCATGCGGCCACTAGTCAGATGCAACAAACCTGGGACACGGTGACAAGACAGCAGGGGATATATGATTGCTTTGTGAAGTTCCTTGGCCAGGGAAGCTAGAAAATAGCATTTAGTACTCCCAAAGAATGAAAATATCAGCATTTGGATCACATAGCAAGAAAAGGAAATGATCTTTTCTGTGAAAAATTTCCTCAGCACCTTGGAGACTGTGGTAGGGTTAAAATGGAAATTTGGGAAGGATAAGCTTCAGAGGAAAAATTACATCATAGTTTGGAAATCGGACTAATGTTGATAAAGGTTGGCAAGCCAGGGTTTCTTACCAAAGGGCCCATATATACTGAGGCAAGCGCCCCAAAGGTGAACACTTGGAATTGCAATCATATGTGATTCTAGATGAAACAAATTCTTTCACCAAATTTTGTCAGCAAACTTACTCTTTTGTAAGTCCTTCGTCACAACTGCTGCATTTTATTAGTTCAGCAGAAGAATACTCCATTGCTAAGAATAGAAATAGAATTTCTGTACATACATACACACACATACACAGCCACACAGTAGTCTGTGGTGATATGTAGACTATAGACTGCTACTTAATGCAAGAATGTGATCTGTCTTAGTTTGGGCTGATATAACAGAATCTATAGACTGGGTGGCTTAAACAACAAATATTTATTTCTCACAGTTCTGGAGGCTGGGAAGCCTATAATCAAGATCATCACAGATTCAGTATCTGACAAGAGCTCTCCTCCTGGTTTGCAAACAACTATGTTCCTGTTGTATCCACAGGAGGGAGAGGGAGAGGGAGTGAGAAACAGGGAGAGAAATATCTCCTGTCTCTTCTTCTTTTCATAAGAGTATTAATTTCATCTTAACAGCTCCACCATCATGACCTAATCTAATTCTAATTATCTCTCCAATTCCCCACCTCCTAACATTATCACATTAGAGATTAAGGCTTCAGCATGTGAACTGGGGGAACACTTTCAGTCCATAACATTTTGCGCCTACCTCCCCAAAATGCATATTCTTCTCCTATGCTAAATATATTCATTCCCTCTCAATAGCCCAAATAGTCTTGTCTCATTCCAGCATCAACTCTAACGTCTAAAGTCCAAAGCATCATCTAAATATCATCTAAATCACATATGGGTGAGATTTGGGGTAGGATTCATCCTGAGACAAAATTCCTCTGTACCTGTGAACCTGTGAAACCAGACAAATTATGTGCTTCCAGAATACAATGGTGTGACAGGCATAGGATAGACATTTCCATTCCAAAAGAGAAATGGAAAAGAAGAAAGGGGTGATGGGTTCCAAGCAAGTGTAAAACCTAGCAAGGCAAATTCCATGAGATCTTAAGACTCAAGAATCCTCTTTGTTGGTCCAATTTTCTGCCCTCCACCCACCCTGCGGTGGCAATGTCACCCCCACAGCTCAGCAGGTTGGGCTCCCTCACCTCAGTTTGGTGGGTCCCTGCTTACACCTTGCCTCTCTTTGGGGATCCTGACCTTGAGGCACTGGGTGGGGCGCATTCTGGCCCATCCCTTATTTTTATTGAGATATAATTGACATGTAAGTTTCAGATGTACAACATAATGATTAAATATTAGTATATATTGTGAAGTGATCACCACAATAAATATATTTAACATGGATTACCACACAGTTAAAAATTTTTTACCTTGTCATGAGAACTTTCTCTTAACAACTTCCAAATATAAAATGCAGTACTGTTAACTACAGTCACTAGGCTGTACATTACATCCCCAGGACTTATTTATATAATAACTGTAAGTTGGTTACCTTCACCTATTTCCCCCACTACCCACCCCTCTACCTCTGGCAACAGCCAATCTGTTCTCCATTTATGAGTTCTTTTTTTTTTTCCTAGCTTCCACATGTAAGTGTGATCTTAGGGTATTTGTCTTTCCGTGATTTACTTCACAGCACAATGCCTGACCCAGCCTTTGAAACCAAAAAGCCTGGGCTGTAGGCCTATGGTGGGAGTGGCAGCCCTGGGGATCTCTGAATCACCTTTGGGAGACTTCTTCCCTTTTCTGGAAGGAAAGCACATGTTTGCATCCTTCCTTCATTTCATTCCTTTTTTTCTGCTTCCTTTAGTCCCAGATAGCAATGTTTCTTCTGGTACAATCCCATCTCTAATCCTGGCTTCTGCTCAGATAACTGATTAAATCCCTGGTTCATACCCACACTAATCTCTTCATCAAATGGTTAGTCAGCCACACCTTTAGTGTTCTCTTCAGAACAAGCATTCTCATTTTTTCAATATGGATAAGCAGAATTTTTCAAATCTTCACATGGTTTCCTTTGTGCTTAATGTTTCCTTCTTTAATTTATTTCTCTCATCTCACATTTTATTATTAGCTGTCAGGGAGAACCAAGCTACTCCCTCATCAATTTGCTTAAAAATCTCCTCAGCTAAACATTCACTTTTGTTGGTCACAAGTTCCACCTTCCGAAAGTCCTAGAACATGAACACAATTCAATATTTTTTGCCATTTTATAAAAATGACAGCCCTTCCTCCACTTTCCAATAACACATTCCTCATCACCATCTGACATTTCATCAGGGTCACCCTTAATGTCTATATTTCTACCAATCTGTATGCGATTGCGTAGGTATTCTCTAAGAATACAGAAAATGTCTGTATACCTCTCCTCTTCTCTTTCTGAGCTCTCACCAGAATTACCTAACAGTCCTTTCATAGCAAGGTAGGCTTTTTCTAGAATACACCTCAAAACACTCCCAGCCTCTACCTATCACCCAGTACCAAATCCAGTTCCACATACTTAGGTATTTGTTACATACAACAGCACCCCACTTCTCAGCACCAATTTCTATCTTAGTCAGTTTGGGCTACCCTACCATAGACAGGGTGGCTTAAAAAATAAATACTTATTTCTCATGGACTTCCGGGAAGATGGCGGCGTGAGCAGGGCGGCAGAAATCTCCTCCCAACACTATATTTATCTACGAAAATACAGCAAATACAACTATTCCTAAAAGAGAGACAAGAATATACAGGAAAGTGCACAGCGTGCAGCTATACCAGAGAGGACACGGCACCCCGCGAGGCAGGAAAGATACAGAGCCACAACCCGGCAGGACCCGAGCACTCACCCACCCCAGCGCACCGGCGGGAGGAGAGGATTCAGAGCCAGGAGAGAGTGGAAGTACACCCCGTGAAATAACCAGCCCACATGATCTGCATGGGGAGCGCTGACACACATAGCGCAGTGTAGTGGAGATTGGAGAGACTGAGGGGCAGGCTCTGAGTGGGGAACGCGCCAGGGTGATTGCAGCCGGATCCCAGGAAGGAAAGAAAAAAAAAGAAAAGCACGCACTTTCTTCAGCGGTCTTAAAGAGACAGGAGCCCAGCGGAGGAGCCAGATCACCCCGGCACACTAGGACCAGTGGGCTGGGAGTCTTGGGGAGTTTCGAACCCTTAGTTGGCTACTGGGAAAGCGTGGCCACACTTAGACTTCTCACTGAGATCAACAGCCTCCCATTCGTTCCCACCCCGGCCAGAGTTATAAAGGGCCTTACGGAGCGGCACGGCCATGGCTGCGGAATAGTGGGGCAACAGCGTGACCTACAGCATTCCCACAGAATCTACTCCTGGTGGGCGTTTTTTGTTTTGTTTTGTTTGTTCTGTTTTTTGTTTTTCTTTTCTTTCTTTTTTTTCTGTCTTTCTTTTTTCTCTCTTTCTCTTTTTAAAGTCTTAAAGAGCCCAGCTGACATAGGTGGCAACTACCAGCAACCACTTCTATAGCCATGAAAAGACAGAGGAATATGGTTCAGACTAAAATCAAGCAGACAACCACAGAGATTGAGCCTGAAGGGATGGAAATGCACAGTCTTCCTGAAAAAGAATTCAGAATAAAAGTCATAACCATGCTGATGGACCTACAGAGAAATGTGCAAGAGCAGAGGGAGGAAGTGAGGGAACTGAGGAAAGACAATGCAGAAATCAGACAAGCGATCGACGGGCTTAACAGCAGAATGGATGAGATGCAAGAGACTGTTAATGGAATAGAAAACAGAGAACAGGAGTACAGAGCAGCTGAGGCAGAGAGAGATAAAAGGATTTCTAGGAATGAAAGAATATTAAGAGAACTGTGTGACCAATCCAAACGGAACAATATTCGCATTATAGGAGTACCAGAGGAAGAAGAGAGAGAAAAAGGGATAGAAAGTGTCTTTGAAGAAATAATTGCTGAAAACTTTCCCTCGCTGGGGAAGGAAGTAGTCTCGCAGTCCACCGAAGCTCATAGATCTCCCAACACAAGGGACCCAAGGAAGACAACACCAAGACACATAATAATTAAGATGGCAAAGATCAAAGATAAAGACAGGGTATTAAAGGCAGCTAGAGAGAGAAAAAGATCACCTACAAAGGAAAACCCATCAGACTATCATCGGACTTCTCAACAGAAACCTTACAGGCCAGAAGAGAATGGCATGATATATTTAACGTTATGAAACAGAAGGGCCTCGAACCAAGAATATTGTATCCAGCACGATTATCATTTAAATATGATGGAGGGATTAAACAATTTCCAGACAAACGAAAGTTGAGAGAGTTTGCCTCTCATAAACCATCACTACAGGATATCTTAAATGGACTGCTCTAGATGGAAGCACACCTCAGGCTAAAAAGACGTCACTAAAAGAAAAAAAAATCATAGCAAAGAAAGCAGACCATCCAAATACTAACTAAAGGCAAAGAATAAAACACCTATTATAGAAAGAATGGAGGAGGAGGAATAAGAAGGGAGAGAAAGAAAGAAACATCAGACTGTGTTTACAATAACTTAACAAGAAAGTTAAGTTAGATTGTTAGATAGTAAAGAAGCAACCCTTCAGCCTTTGGTAACCACAAATCAAAAGCCAGCAATGGCAATAAGTACATATCTATCGATAATAACCCTAAATGTAAATGGATTGAATGCACCAATCAAAAGACACAGAGTAACAGAATGGATAAAAAAGCAAGACCCATCTATATGCTGCCTACAAGAGACTCACCTCAAACCCAAAGATATACACAGACTAAAAGTAAAGGGATGGAAAAAAAGATATTTCATGCAAACAACAAAGAGAAAAAAGCAGGTGTTGCAGTACTTGTATCAGACAAAATAGACTTCAAAACGAAGAAAGTAGCAAGAGATAAAGAAGGACATTACATAATGATAAAGGGGTCAGTCCAACAAGAAGATATAACCATTATAAACATATATGCACCCAACACAGGAGCGCCAGCATATGTGAAACAATTACTAACAGAATGAAAGGAGGAAATAGACAGCAATGCATTCATCTTAGGAGACTTCAACACACCACTCACTCCAAAGGACAGATCAACCAGACAGAAAATAAGTGAAGACACAGAGGCACTAAACAACACACTAGAACAGATGGACCTAACAGACATCTACAGAACTCTGCACCCAAAAGCAACAGGATACACATTCTTCTCAAGTGCACATGGAACATTTTCCAGATTAGACCACATACTAGGCCACAAAAAGAACCTCAGTAAATTCAAAAATATTGAAATCCTACAAACCAACTTCTCAGATCACAAAGGTATAAAACTAGAAATAAATTTCAGAAAGAAAGCAAAAAGGTTCACAAATACATGGAGACTTAACAACATTCTCCAAACTAATCAATGGGTTAACGACCAAATCAAAACAGAAATGAAAGAATATATGGAGACTAATGACAACAACAACACAAAGCCACAACTTCTGTGGGACGCAGCAAAGGCAGTTCTAAGAGGAAAGTATATTGCAATCCAGGCCTATTTAAAGAAGGAAGAACATTCTAAATGAATAGTCTAAAGACACAATTACTGAAATTGGAAAAAGAAGAACAAATGAGGCCCAAAGTCACCAGAAGGAGGGACATAATAAAGATCAGAGAAGAAATAAATAAAATTGAGAACAAAACAATAGAAAAAAATCAATGAAACCAAGAGCTGGTTCTTTGAAAAAATAAACAAAATAGATAAACCCCTAGCCAGACTCATTAAGAGAAAAAGAGAATCTACACACATAAACACAATCAGAAATGAGAAAGGAAAAATAATGATGGGCCCCACAGAAATACAAAGAATTATAAGAGAATATTATGAGAATCTACATGCTAACAACCTGGAAAACATTGAAGAAATGGACAACTTCTTAGAAAAATACAATCTCCCAAGACTGACCAAATAAGAAACAGAAAAACTAAACAGACCAGTCACCAGCAACGAAATTGAATCGGTAATCAAAAAACTAGCCAAGAACAAAAGCCCCGGACCTGATGGATTCACCTCTGAATTCTACCAGACATTTAGAAAAGAAATAGTACCCATTCTCCTTAAAGTTTTCCAAAAAATAGAAGAGGAGGGAATACTTCCAAACTCATTCTATGAAGCCAGCATCACTCTAACACCAAAACCGGGCAAAGACCTCACCAAAAAAGAAAACTACAGACCAATATCTCTGATGAACGTAGATGCAAAAATACTCAACAGAATATTAGCAAACCGAATTCAAAAATACATCACGAGGATCATACACCATGATCAAGTGGGATTCATCCCAGGGATGCAAGGATGGTACAACATTCGGAAATCCATCAACATTATCCACCACATCAACAAAAAGAAGAAAAAAAACCACATGATCATCTCCATAGATGCTGAAAAAGCATTTGTCAAAATTCAGCATCCATTCATGATTAAAAATCTCAACAAAACGGGTATAGACGGCAAGTACCTCAACATCATAAAGGCCATATATGACAAATCCACAGGTAACATCATACTTAATGGCAAGAAGCTGAAAGCTTTTCATCTAAGATGGGGAACAAGACAGGGATGCCCACTCTCTCCACTGTTATTCAACATAATACTGGAGGTCCTAGTCACGGCAATCAGACAAAAGAAAGACGTACAAGGCATCCAGATTGGTAAAGAAGAAGTCAAATTGTCACTATTTGCAGATGAAATGATACTGTACATAAAAATTCTAACGACTCCATTCCAAAACTACTAGAACTAATATCTGAATTCAGCGAAGTTGCAGGATACAAAATTAACACACAGAAATCTGTTGCTTTCCTATACACTAATGATGAACTAACAGAAAGAGAAATCAGAAAAACAATTCCATTCACAATTGCATCAAAAAGAATAAAATACCTAGGAATAAACCTAACGAAGGAAGGGAAAGACCTGTACTCTGAAAACTACAAGACACTCTAAAAAAAATTAAGAGGACACTAACAAATGGAAATGCATCCCATGCTCTTGGCTAGGAAGAACAAATATTGTCAAAATGGCTATAATACCTAAAGCAATCTATAGATTCAACGCAATCCCTATCAAACTACCAACAGCTTTCTTCAATGAACTCGAACAAGTAACTCTAAAATTCATATGGAACCACAAAAGACCCCAAATAGCCAAAGCAATCCTGCGAAGGAGGAATATAAGAGGGGGAATTACGCTCCCTGACTTCAAGCTCTACTACAAAGCCACAGTAATCAAGACAATTTGGTATTGGCACAAAAACAGACCCACAGACCAGTGGAACAGAATAGAAAATCCAGACATTAACCCAAACATATACAGTCAATTAATATTTGATAAAAGTGCCTTGGATATACAACGGGGAGATGACAGCCTCTTCAGCAGCTGGTGTTGGAAAAACTGGACAGCTACATGTAAGAGAATGAAACTGGACTATTGTGTAGCCCCATACACAAAGGTAAACTCAAGGTGGATCAAAGACCTGAATGTAAGTCATGAAACTATAAAACTCTTAGAAAAAAACATAGGCAAAAATCTCTTGTACATAAACATGAGTGACTTCTTCATGAACATACCTCCCCAGGCAAGGGAAACAAAAGCAAAAATGAACAAGTGGGACTATATCAAGCTGAAAACCTTCTGTACAGCAAAGGACACCATCAGTAGAACAAAAAGACCTCCTACAGTATGGGAGAATATATTCATAAATGACGTATGTGATAAAGGGTTGACATCCAAAATATATAAAGAACTCACGCACCTTAACAAACAAAAAGCAAATAATCCAATTAAGAAATGGGCAGAAGACATGAATAGACACTTCTCTAAAGAAGAATTCAGATGGCCAACAGGCACATGAAAAGATGCTCCATATCGCTAATCATCAGAGAAATGCAGATTAAAACCACAATGAGATATCACCTCACACCAGTGAGGATGGCCAACATCCAAAACACAAACAACAACAAATGTTGGCGAGGATGTGGAGAAAAGGGAACCCTCCTACACTGCTGGTGGGCATGCAAATTAGTTCAACCATTGTGGAAAGCAGTATGGAGGTTCCTCAAAAAACTCAATATAGAAATACCATCTGACCCAGGAATTCCACTCCTAGGAATTTACCCTAAGAATGCAGCAGCCCAGTTTGAAAAAGACATATGCACCCCTATGTTTATCGCAGCACTATTTACAATAGCCAAGAAATGGAAGCAATGTAAGTGTCCATCAGTAGATGAATGGATAAAGAAGAGGTGGTACATATACACAATGGAATATTATTCAGCCATAAGAAGAAAATAATCCTACCATTTGCAACAACATGGATGGAGCTCGAGGGTATTATGCTCAGTGAAATAAGCCAAGCCGAAAAAAACAAGTATCAAATGATTTCACTCATATTTGGAGTATAAGAAGAAAGAAAAAAAACTGAAGGAACAAAACAGCAGCAGAGTCACAGAACCCAAGAACGGGCTAATAGTTACCAAAGGAAGATGGGTGGGAAGGGAGGGATAAGAGGGAAAAAGGGGCATTGCGATTAGCGTATGTGATGTTGGGGGGGCATGGGGAGGGCTGTACAACTCAGAGAAGACAAGTAGTGATTCTATAGCATGTCACTACACTGATGGACACTGACTGTAATGGGGTTGGTTGGGGGGATCTGATGAAGCGGTAGTTTAATAACCATAATATTGCACATGTTAACTGTAGATTAATGATACCAAAGTAAGTTATATAAAATAAATAAATAAATAAATAAATAAATAAATGAAAATACTTATTTCTCATAGTTCTGGAGGCTGTGAAGTCCAAGATCAAGATGCTGGCAAATTCAATTATCTTGTGAGGACGTCTCATACTGATTTGCATATGCCACCTTCTTTCTGTATCTTCACGTGGGAGAGAGGAGGCAGGGTGATCTCATGTTTATTCCTCTTTTTAATAAAGGCATCAGTCAACAGGGTCTCACCCTTATGGCCTAATCTAATCATAATTACCTCTGAAAGACCCTCTCCAACTACCATCACACTGGGGATTAAGACTTCAGCATATAAGTTTTGGAGGGACACAAATATTCAGTCCATAGCACAAGTCATTCTTTCTGGAAGACTTAAACCACAAACCCTCCTTTAGATCTCATCTGGAAAAAGTTGGTATGTAATATCAACCAGATCAATTCACTGTCCCAATATAGGCATACCTGTTTTATTACACTTCATTTTATTGAGTTTCACAGATATTACAATTTTTACAAATTGAAGGTTTGTGGCAACCGTACATCAAGGTAATCTACTGACACCATTTTTCAAACACCATTTGCTTACTTCGTGTCTCTATGCCACATTTTGGTAACTCTTGTAGTATTTCAAACTTTTCTATAATTATTGTATTTGTTATGTTAATCTGTGATCAGTGATTACAACTCATTGACAGCTCAGATGATTATTAGCATTTTTAGCAGTAAAATATTTTTTCATTAAGGTATATTCATTGTTTTTTTAGACACAAAGCTATTGTACACTTCATAGCCTCTCATATCTCCTACCTAGAACATAGCTTAATGCTTTGTATGCAGCAGATGGTTTTAGAAATTTTCATACTCTTTGGCCACATAATCCAATTTTTGGAAAGTAACCCAAAAATAATCCCAAAGAGGGAAGTAATGTTTAGTGCAAAGTCATTAATTCTGAAGTTGACTGCATTTTCTATCTCAGTTATATTTTGTATATTCCAATATGCTGTTACAAGTACTTGGCTTCTGAAGTTCATCAATTCATTCCACGTTCAATTACAGAGGATTTCGCCTAGGCCACACAATGTTTTACATTCTGCTAGCACAGATATGCAATGTACAATTCCTGTCCTGAAGGGGCTCACAGGTTAGAGGTGGAGATTGTCACAATGCAGGATAAGAAGTGCATGTAAGGAACCATATGAGCTCTGAGTCCAGATATATAGTGAATACATCTACTGCCCCCTGTGTGGGACTTTGGGATTCAGTGGCTCAAAACTCCTTAAGAGTTCAACCTGGGGTTCACATTGATTTGGAGTGGTACCATTCTAAGTCAAATGATCTAATTCAAGATGACCACAGAATTGAAATTCTCCAGTCCTCTAGACCTTATCACACAATGCTTTTGTATACAGTGCTCTATTTACCTCTGATAAAGTCTTGAACTTTCCAAAGGTGCGCATTTGCTTAAGATCAGGCAGCTCTGGCACACCAAAAAAAGTCAACCTAAAGCACTCAAAGTTCACTTTAATGCATTTTATATGATAGAAACAATGTATACACAAAACAATGAAGATGAACTACAGTCCAGGACAGGGAATTAGCCTACATTCCTGAGAGAGGATGAAACATAAAGCTAAGAGGAAGAAAAAAAGATATGTTCACTTTGCCTTTCACAGAAGTCAAAGAAGTCTTTGCTAACAAACACTATTACAGAGGACAATAAATTTAAACACGTCTCTAAAAATAATGTTTTATGTTGTTATTTTAAGTGAAGATAAAAACTCATGATTTGAAACCTCACAGGCCAATTAGAGAAAGAACACCTTGACTCTAGCATCTAGAAGAAGTACTAAATCATGGCTGCTCATCACACTGGCGCATGCTGGTACTAGGACCCCATACTGGGTCTACTTAATCAGAATCTCTGCATGTGGGTCCTCATCATGGTTTTTGTGTGGAGAATAACAGACTTGACTGAGGTATAATTTTCATCCAAAAATGTACCTGATTTAAGTGTACAATTCAGTGAGAGGGAATAAATGTATATATCTTGTAACTACCACCCCACAGTCAAAATGTAGAATATTTCCATCACTCCAGAAAATTCCCTCCACCTCCATCTCAGTCAACATCCCATCATTGACAACAGGCAGCTACTGATGTGTTTTCTATCCCTATGTATTAGTTTGTCTGTCCTAGACTTTCATTTAAGTGAATTCATACAGTACCTAGAACAAACCATTTTTTAAAGTTTCCAAAAGTGATTCTGGCGGACATGTTGGGAACCACAGATATAGAGGCGTCCATAAAGGACAGAATCAAAGATGACCAGCATGAGCTGGATATAAATAAACCAAAGGTTTTGGATCCTAGAAGCATATATTTATTTAAATCATGACTGAAAAATCATCCTTATGAAATTCCTATGGTTCAAAACTAAGGGCCATGCAAAATTATTGGATCAAAATTGATATTTACATTTAACTACTTTTTGAAAACCTATTGTGTCAATTAATACATAGATAAATGATACATCTATCTATCAGATTAATTGCTGAATGCAATCCCCTACATATAACATTTAAAAATTCTGCCTCAGATAGAAGGCAGAAAAATTATGAGGTTTTTAAAAGTTGTTAATAAATAAATAAATAAATAAAATAAAATAAAAACTTCTGCCTCAGTGGGAAATCACCCAGGTACCATACCACATTTTTTTTTTTAGCAGTGTAAGACTACAGTGTGGAAGGGGAATGAGGTCTGGCACTGATGATACATTTTAATAGACTCAGTCATGAGTGCCATAATAAGAATTGCTGGCGTGAGTTGAATCAATAAGTGTGTATACAAGACCAATTACCCGTTGTCATGGAGCAATGGTCTGGACTCTGACACTGTCTCCTTGGGTATCTTTCCATTTTTATTCTCAAAATTCCCCATTTACAAAAAAGGTTAAACCAGATGCTTTCAAAGTTTGCTTCTGACATCAATATCCTTTTTTTTTTCTTTTGGTATCATTAATATACAATTACATGAGCAATATTATGGTTAGTAGACTCCCCCCATTTTCAAGCCCCCACCGCATACCCCATTGCAGTCACTGTCCATCAGCGTAGTGAGATGCTATAGAATCACTACTTGTCTTCTCTGTGTTGTACTGCCTTCCCCGTAGCCCCCCCACACATTATGTGTGCTAATCGTAATGCCCCCCTTTCCCCCTTATCCCTCCCTTCCCACCCATCTTCCCCAGTTCCTTTCCCTTTGGTAACTGTTAGTCCATTCTTGGGTTCTGTGAGTCTGCTGCTGTTTGGTTCCTTCAGTTTTTGCTTTGTTCTTATACTCCACAGATGAGTGAAATCATTTGGTACTTGTCTTTCTCCGCCTGGCTTATTTCACTGAGCATAATACCCTCAAGCTCCATCCATGTTGTTGCAAATGGTAGGATTTGTTTTCTTCTTATGGCTGAATAATATTCCACTGTGTATATGTACCACATCTTCTTTATCCATTCATCTACTGATGGACACTTAGGTTGCTTCCATTTCTTGGCTATTGTAAATAGTGCTGCGATAAACAGGGGTGCATATGTCTTTTTCAAACTGCGTTCCTGCATTCTTAGGGTAAATTCCTAGGAGTGGAATTCCTGGGTCAAATGGTATTTCTATTTTGAGTTTTTTGAGGAACCTCCATACTGCTTTCCACAATGACTGAACTAATTTGCAGTCCCACCAGCAGTGTAGGAGGGTTCCCTTTTCTCCACATCCTCGCCAACATTTGTTGTTGTTTGTGTTTTGGATGGTGGCCATCCTTACTGGTGTGAGGTGATATCTCATTGTGGTTTTAATTTGCATTTCTCTGATCATTGGCGATATGGAGCATCTTTTCATGTGCCTGTTGGCCATCGAATTTCTTCTTTGGAGAAGTGTCTGTTCAGATCCTCTGCCCATTTTTTAATTGGATTAATTGCTTTATGTTTGTTGAGGTGCATGACCTCTTTATATATTTTAGATGTCAACCCTTTATCACATATGTCATTTATGAATATATTCTCCCACACTGTAGGGTGCCTTTTTATTCTACTGATGGTGTCCTTTGCTGTACAGAAGCTTTTTAGTTTGATATAGTCCCACTTGTTCCTGACATCAATATTCTGTGACTCTCTTTTAGTGAATTTTTTTACAAAAATTATTGCCTAATGCCAATGCTTAATATCAGTTTGTACTGTTTGTAAGAGGAAGCTAAACAAAAATCTCTTTGAAGGAGATTGTGAGTTTAGGTTATCCCAGATCCTAAGGAGACCACAGCACCTGTGACAGGGATAAGACCTCAACATGCTTTCTCTATCCCTGTAGCTAGATGTGCTCTTTGAATACCATGTTGTATATTAAGTTCAATATTCCTTTTGGAGTCAAACAGAATTTCTAGCAAGATGCCAAGCTTTATTTGAAGAAATTATATCATCAGGCAGTTATGTTGGCTTTACATCTTTTCCTTTTTACTGCACAAGAAAGGGAAGGTCTACAGAATCAAAATAATTCAAAGTTTTAAATGTGCATAGGCAAAAGCATTTTTCTTTCTTCTTGCTTTATAAAAAACTGACAGAATAGGCATTTTTAATCTAAATCCAGGTTAATTTAACACAGATCTTCCTAGAATATCCATATATTCACTGGGCCGTGAAATTCATAAACAAAAGAAAGTCTCTCTAACCCATAAAACTACACCTCTATTTAGACGGCCACCTCAGATATGTGTGCTCAGAGCTAAATAAGGAGCAAATCTAGAGAGTGGACTAGCTTAAGGGTAAAAACCTGTATATGCTTAAGTCATGATGTAAAAACTACATATTAATAATGACGGTATTAAAATAATTACATTTATCCATACTGAAGATCACTCACAGTTCTATTAAAGCCAAAAAAAATGTTTGGTAGAATGTACTCCAAAAGAATGCTTTGTGGAAAATCAACTAAATATGGTTTCATTGAAAACTGTTGGGAATATGGTAGCATATGCATAAATCTATACTTATAAAAGTGTTAAATATCTCAAGTCCAGGATGCTCAGAAACACTTCTGAATAAGACTTCCCAAGGAAAGGGACACCCCAAAACTCAGAAGGTTCATTGTAAACGTGGATACCTCCTCACATGTGTGGAATGTGAACCAAAGAGAAGGTTAAGGGCAGCTTCCACTCAAGAAAGAAAGAACAAGGCTGACATGTTAGCATAAAGGGCATGCCAGCTTTACCCTGACATGCTGGGAGAAAATATCATACCCACAAAGGGAAAAGAAGGCCCCTAAAAAAGAAGAGTTGGAAGAAGGGGTCAAGATAAGAGGACCCAAGTGCTCAACACTGACCCAGGGAACATTATGACTCTGGGCAGGTGATCTGAGTACCCGTGTACTTCTGCCATCTCTCCCAGCCCGTTCATGTGCGGTGCAGGGCTTTCTCACTAGCGAAGCCCTGCTCTTGAGAGAAACCCCTATGTCATGCTCACTATAGTGCAAAGACTGCTCCCAGCTCCATGGGAGTCCTGGGAGTTGCTGGGAGTAGGGAGGAGAGAGCTGAGGACACAGCCAGAAGAGAATGGAGGTGGACAGTGTGACTGTTAATAGAGGTGACACCAGTGGATTCCCCTAAAAGAGTGTGGTGCAGCTGGGAGAAGTTGGGGCAGGATGTCTCCCCTCTCTTCCTGCATCTGGGTGGTGACCACCACACTTTCAAAAATGTCCTGTTGCAAACAAGTGCCAGTGTTCTTGCTGCGCTAACAAGAGCTAGTGACACACTGGACAAAGCAAGGATGTGTTCCGGGTTCAATGTCTATTCAACAATGATAATGTGCCACATCAACTTACCTTGCCAGGCACGAGGAATCAGATGATTAGCGATTTAAAAAAAGACATTTTCTCACTCATTACAGCCTGCAGTGTAAAATGTCCAGAGATGCAAAGAATCCTATTTCCACCATTAAAGTAGAAATTATTTCTGGCGGCTTTGGGAAAACATGCAATTATTTTCTTTGCTATTACAGAGTTTCTACACTCACCTAGACATGAGAATACCTATTAAAATGGCCTCATCTTCCTTTGGATGATGCCAGTGAGTAATATTCCCAGACTCAGGGGTTGGGGTCTGGACCCTTTGGGATGCAGGTTCACCAAGAGCAGAGGTAATTAGATGATGGTGAGTCAGTGCTACTCACATGCAAGTTCCAGGAAGAGGGAAGCTTTTCAGAGGGGTAAGTGAACAATTCAGGTGGAGCCCACTCATTTTGCCAATGGCCAGAAGTCACTTGGGCCAGACTGACATAGGCTTTGTCAGTGCTCTACTCCTGGAAAGGTCCAGTGCACTTCCTATAAAACAGTTTGGATCTGTTTAGGTACAGCTCTTTCCCCACTTGCCCACCACCAGACAGAGAGAGAGAGACACCTGTAGCTCCACCTGCACTATTCAGAGCTCCTTGGCTGTGGGCAGGTCCCTGAGCCAGTTTGGCTGCAGAGTGAAATTGGCCCAGATGGCAATTTGCCTCCCAGCATGCTTCATCAGGCTTTGCTTTGGCCACTGGGTTAGTCACAATCTCAACCCCTGATTTAGGCCCTTTTCCTCTTTTTCCAAAGAAGAACCCAGTGGGATAGTGTGGATATCTCAGTGCATTCTCAGAAATACTCATAAGTTCAGGATCAACATTCTGAAGATGACTTGTTGATACCATCTGGCATCATGACCAATCATCATCACCCAAGATGGATATCCAGAATAAATGCGTCTGGTGTCCTTCTCTCCTTACACACACACCTTCTTACCATGTGTTTACTTCAGTATTTTTCCCATAGTTAAATAAGAATACACTGATATGATGTAAGCATTGCAGTGACGTATGTTGACTTACATGTTTTAAAAAAATATTGCTTTTGCTGCAAAGTGGAAAACAGATTCAAAGATAAGGGAAGAGAAAAATTAGAGCTCCACAGAGGTTCAAGAAAAATATGATAGTGGGAGAGAAACATAGAGACAGGTCTATATACAAGACAAATTTTGTGGATGGAATACACAGTATACGCTCATGAATTTCAAATAAGGGGTAAAGGGAAAGGAAGGTGCAATGATGACTTCCAGTTTTCTGGCCTGAATAACCAATTTTATGAGGGTTCCATTTATGGAGATAGGGAAGATTATGCTTATGAACAAGCTTGGGGATTAAAAACTATGAGTCCCATCAAGCAACGAACCTTCTGACCATTCCCTCCACTCATAAATCAGATCTACCATTCAACCCCGTCTTGTTAAGGCAGGCCAAGTATGACCCCATATTCACAAATGGTAGTTCAATATTCACATTTTTGTGTGGTTCCAACATAGACTGTGAAGGGCATAAGTCACCATACTGGTAATACTTACACAATGACAGATATTTTGATGCAAAATTCAACCCACCATTCAGAAATGTCCAGTTAACAATATCACTCACTCTTTAAAAAGGAGATCCTGCCATTTGTTTCAACATGATTGAACCTGGGGGATGTCACACTAGGTAAAATAGGCCAGACACAGACAGAAAAATGCCGCATGATCTGACTTATATGTGGAAACTTGAAAAGCCAACTACATAGAAGCAGATAGTAGAATGCTTGTTGTCAGAGGTGGGGAGGTGGGGGAAATGGGGAGATGTTGGTCAAAGGGTAAAGATGATGCAGTTACGTAGGATGACTAAGTCTAGAGTTCTGACATACAGCATGATGACTATAGTTAATACTGTATTGAATATTAGAAATCTACTAAGAGAGTAGATTCCAGGTGCTTTCACCACACACACACAAATATTAACTGTGAGGAAATGGAAATGTTGATTAGCTTAACTGTAATAATCATTCCACTATATATATACCTATATAAAAACATCACCTTAAATATATACAAGTTTGATCCAGATATTTCATCCATTGGACCATGTTTTGAGCATACCAAGGAAAATTAAGCATTGTGTGGTCATTCTAAAAACCACTTAGGGGAAAAAGTTTCCTTTCTGGAACTCTCATATAGCAAAGGATCACACTTATTTGACCACCTGATTCACCAATGAAGCAAGTGCCACAACCTCAGGTCTCTTGGCCTATTATTACACTTTTCCATGTCAAGGGAGGATTTGTTGAGGCTGTCATACTTTAAGACATGTAATAAAAATGTCATGATCTGCTTCCATCTTAAGCAAGAGACAAAGCCTGGGTTGCCATGACACCAAACAATTTAATAAATGTAGAAAATTTGATCAATCAATCAGTCAATCCTTTCATTTCCATAAGGATCAAAAAACTTACTGGGCATAATGTAACCTATTCTTTTATTGTCCTGAAGGGACAACCAGAATTTTTACAGCAACTTTCAGTATGATAATACTAATAATTGAAGCAAACAATTGCCTTTCAAGTTCCCATTAAACTGAATATTTCAAATAAAAATGTTAATGTTGCTGAAATGAGTTGATAAATGTCACCAAATCCCCACTTCACTTGATACCTCTGGGCAATTTAAGTTGCCCTCATATTTCAAGCTCATGATAGTAATAACAGAGTTTAACTTTCAGCACATCAGAAACCAGTTTTTCATCACTGATTAATGGTATGAGAATGATGATTGTACAATGTGTATGTGAATTGTAACTCCTACCATGTAGTTGTGTTGCACTAAGCCAGTCATAGTCTTTTATTCTTACTCTTTCTGGCAACCGTATGCATTTCTTTAGTGGTTTTTATGCATTGAGATTAAATTTGTGGTTGGCACAATAAATCTATATTTGGCCATGGCCAGGATCTGTTTATCTATCTTAATCTAAATCTGTCCAGTGATCTATTATTCTATCATTGGAAAAGAGTGACTTGAGGCAGGTTACAAAGCTAAAAATAATACAAGATACATATAAAACCATGAGTAAGGTTAATGTGCGAAGTATATGTAACAATCTCTGTACTGTGATAAGAAATGACCCACAAATTTGGCCCAGACTTACATAGTAGCAAAAGCAAAGGAGGGAATACAGTGAAAAGAGTCACAATATTCACAGGAGTGAGAAATTTGTGCTGTGGGTCTTTATAAAACTGGAAAATATATTGTAGAAAACAATGTCCTCAAAAGCACCCTGCCAACAAATTACAATAAGTAGTTAGTTGCACAAGACTTTTGATGATATACCTCAATGCAGACTGATAGCAGTATTGTCAAAGGGCAATTTCATTAATTCTATAAAAAGACAAAATAATATGCTCTAAATATACATCTCTCGAATGATTTAGTTTGATTCCAAAAACACAAATCTGGAAACATGAAGGTAATATATTTCCTTTAAGCTATTATATGTATCATTTTCCTTCTCAAAACTCAGCTTTACATAAGATACAAGCAACAAGAAAAGTAAGATTTTACTTTCTGATGACCAACTTAGGTAAAGATTTTACAGGCTACCAATTTAAGACAGACTCTTAAGTTTTAATAGTTGCTCATATAGTTTTGAGGTAGATATTACATCATGAAAATTGCACAGTGTAATACTCATTTCTGAATGGATGGCCATATCTTGGATATTCTCCAAAATATAAACAAATGGGCTGAGAGCGTCCGAAGTTCTGTGATATGACCAAATGTTTTTGTTTTAATTTTTTAGTTTTTAACCTCTACAATTCAGTGGTGTTAAATATATTCACAAAGTTGTGTGAACATCACCACTATCTAATTTTACAGCACTTTCATCACTCCAAAGAGCAGTCACTCCCCATTTTCCCATCCCTCCAGCCACTAATCTACTTCCTGCCTCCACAGATTTGCCTATTCTAGACATTTCATATAAATTGAATCATGCAATACATAGAGTTTTCTGACTGGTTTATTTCATGTACCATAGTGTTGTCAAGATTTATCCACATTGTACCATGTATCAGCATTTTATTACTTTTAATGGCTGAATAATATTCCATTGAATGAATCTACCAAATATTGTTGATTCATTCATCATTTGATGGATGTTTGAGGTTTCCCACTTCTGTGCTATTATGATTAATACTGTTATGAACACTCATGCACAAGTGTTTGGGTGCACATATGTTTTCAATTATCTTGAATATAGACCTAGAAGTGGAATTGTTGTGTTATATGATAACTATGTTAAATTTTGAGCAGTGGTCAAACTGCTTTCAAAAGTAAATGTAACATTTTACATTCTCACTAGATATGCATAGGATTCCAATTTCTTGGCATTTCCCAACATGTTATTGTATGTCTTTTTATTATAACCATTCTAGTAGGTGCAAAGTGGTCTCTGTGATTTTGATTTGTATTTCTGTAATGATCAATGATGTTGAGCATATTTTAATGTGCTTATTGGCCATTTGAATATCTTCTTCACAAAAATATCTACTTAAATCCATGGCCTATTTTTAATTGGGTTATTTGTGTTTTTATATTATTGAATTGTAAAAGTTCTTTATATATTATAGATAAAGTCCCTTCTCAGATATGTTATTTACTAATATTCTCTTTAATTCTGTGCACTATCTTTTTCACTTTCTTGATGGTATTCTTTGAAACATAAACGTTTTCAATTTTGACAAAGTATAATTTATCCTTTTTTGTTTGGTTTTTGTGCTTTTAGTGTCATATCTAACAAACCATTGCAATATTCCAAAGTCAGGAAGATC
Source organism: Smutsia gigantea (assembly GCA_032199065.1). Lineage (NCBI taxonomy): Eukaryota > Metazoa > Chordata > Mammalia > Pholidota > Manidae > Smutsia > Smutsia gigantea. The sequence continues at coordinate 24,322 of JAVSCE010014238.1, forward strand.
TACATCCTGTTGTTGTTGTTGTTGATGCACTGTTTTTTATTAAGGTATCATTGATACACAATCTTATGAAGGTTTCCCATGAGCAACATTGCGGTTTCAACTTTCACCCATATTATCCAGTCCCCCCTGACCCCATTGCAGTCACTGTCCACCAGCATAGCAAGATGCCACAGTCACTACTTGTCTTCTCTGCGCTACACTGTCTTCCCTGTGACCCTCCACATACCATGTGTGCCAATCATAATGCCCTTCAATCCGCTTCTCTCGCCCTCCCCACCTACCCTCCCCCACCCCTCCCCTTTGGTTGTCATGGGTCCTTTGTACTCCCACATGAATTTTAGGATTAGCTTCTCAATTTCTGTAAAAAAAAAAGCAGGTGGAATTTTGATAAGGATTGTACTGCATCTGTAGACCACATTGTGAAGTATTTGCATCTTAATATTAGTCTTCCAGTACATGAACCATTTATTTAGGTCTTTCAAAATTACTTTCAGTGATATTTTGAAGTTTCCAATATATGTCTTACACATACAATTAAAGTTATTCCTAAGTATTTTATTCCTTTTGATACTATTGCAAATGGAATTATTTTCTTATTACATTTTCAGATTTTCATTGATAGTGTACAAGAATACAGTTGGTTTTGTATATTGATTTTGACACCTGTAATCTTGCCAAACATATTTACTAGATCTAATACGTTTTTTTGGGTGCACTCCTTGGTATTACATAGAAGATTATATCATCTGTGAATAGAAATAGTTGTACTTTTTCTTTTTCATTCTAGATGCCATTTTATTTCACTTTCTTCCCTAAATGCCCTGGCCGGAAGCTTCAGTAAAATATTGAATAGAAACAGAGAGGAAACATTCCTGTCTTGTTCCTGATCTTATGGGGAAAGTTTTCATTTTTTCATCATTAACTATGTTTGCTAGGGGTTTTTTGTAATGCCCTTTATCGAATTAAGAAAGTTTCCTTCAATCACTTCTTGGACTTTTGGCTAAGATCAAGTGTAGTATCTCTTCTTATCAGTTTAATATCTGATATATCCTCTATCTGAGGACAATATATTAAATGTATTTTGGGAGCAGGAAGATAGAATAGAAGCTTGCTCTATCCACTCCACTCATTGACTTGGCATTACAGTATCTCCAGGAATGGTGTACCCTTTTGGGGAATAAAAATGAGGTTTAAAAGAAAAAAAATGTGTTCTTTTCACTTCCCACCTCACCTTCAAGAGCTGTACTTTGTTTCTGTAGGCAGTTTTCATGCTTCCTCCCCATGTAGGCTTCTCAGTTTAACATTTTAACTTTACTTTTGGTAGCATCTCCTGCTTTTCATCACTAGGTTCAACCTATGGAGTAAGAATCCTGGTGATTGGTGAGAGGGCCAACTACTGGAAGCTGACAGAACCAATTATAAAAAAAAGAAAGTTCCTTTCTATTAATATTTTGTTGAGTGTTTTTATTATGAAAGGGTGTTCATTCTGTCAAATACATTATCTGTTTCTATCAAGATGATCTTGTGATTCTTTTTCTTTTTCTCTTGATATGGTATAATACTTTGATCGATTTTCATATGTTGAACCATTCTTTCATTCCTGGGATAAACCCCACTTTTTATTGTTTTATAACCCTTTATATACATTGCCTAATTTGGTTTTCTAGCATTATTTTGAAACTTTTTCCATATATATTCATAAGAGATATTGCTTGGTAGTTTTCATTGTCTACTTTGATACCAGGGTGATACTGACCTCAAAATGAATTAGAAAGTGTTCCTTCCTCTTCTTTTTTTCACAGAATTTGTCAAAGATTGATGCTAATTCTGCCTTAAATGATTGGTAAAATTCACCTGTGAAGACTTTGGTCCTGGTATTTCTTTGTGGTAAGGATATTGATAACTAATTCAGTATTTTTACTTGTTATAAGTCTGTCCAGATTTTCTCTTTCTTCTTGAGACAGACAGTTGCAGTAGTTTGTACTTTTCTTTGAATTTGTCCATTTCATCTAGGTTATCTAATTTATTGGCATACATTGTTAAAAGCATTTCATTGTAGTCTTTTACATTTCTGTAATATTAATAATAGTACCACCCCTTTCATTCACGATTTTAGACATTCAAGCTTTCTTTTTGTTTGTTTGTTTGTACACTCAAGGTTTGTCAATTTTGTTGATATTTTCAAAGAACTAATTTTTGGTTTCATTGTTTCTCTCTTGTTTATTTTATATTTCATTTATTTCTGTCTAATCTTTATTTTCTTTCTTCTGCTTACTGCACATTTCATTTATTATTCTTTTTGTGTTTTCTTAAGAAAAAATGTTGTTAATTTGAGATCTTTTTTCCTGAGACTTCTTAAAATATAATTGACATAAAACATTGTGTAAATTTAAGATGTACACTGTGAGGAGAAATCTGATCGAAGATGGTGGAATAGGAAGGCAAGGCAGAAACCTCCCCCAAAAAGTCACATAAAAGAAGAAAATACAGCAAATACAACCAAACTTGAGAATAACCAGAAGATTTCAGAACAGACCACCTACACATGAGGAAAGAGAGACGATGACACAGAAAAGGGTAAAGTGGCAAAGCTAAGATCCAGCAGGACCCAAGCCCTCCCCCACCCCAGCATACAGACATAAGAAAAAGGAACAGAGTGGGGAGGGGGTAGGACCCTAGGAGCAATGCACACCTGGCCCTGGAGATCTGCTCCAAGAGCATGAGCCCACATTACATTGGATTCTGGTGATTTGTGGGGCTGGATACCAGGGACAAGCAGAACACACTGGGAGGCTGAGACTACAGCCAGTGTGGAAAGCAGGCATGCTCTGACAGTCCTGAGATCCAAAGCAGAGACAGCAGTTTGAAAGATTTGACAGGAGCGGGAGGGGTACCAGAGTGGCAAAGGTTGGATGGAACTCTCTCCTCAGGAGAAATGGCAGGTGGAGGATACCTCCCCAGCCCTTACTCAGCACAACAGATTTGGAACTCTTGGGAACCCTGGATGCTCCATCCCCCTTGCTGGCAATGCAGCCCCAAGGTCCCTCCTTGAGCACACTGCCAGGAGCCAACCCACTTGGCCCAGCAGCAACAGCAGACATGGCTGCTTAGCAGTCAGAGGGAGACTCTCCCAGTTTCTTTAGCTCCACTGTAACCCAATTAGGGAGGTCCCTGCAAGAGCCATCCCCAAGAAATCCTTCCTCCCTGTGAGTGTCCAAACCTAGTGTTGCAAGTCCAACCAGGGCAGAGCTGCACATCAGGCCACCCACCCCATTAACCCTGCATCCCTGCCATTGCTTCAGGCCAGGAAGAGGGTGGCTCCACCTACAGTGAACTTAACAGAGACTCCTGAGCTGATCACAAAGGCAGCAGCTAAAGCAAACTGTCCATCCAAACTTAAAATACTACAGAAACCACAAAGAAAAGTGGCACCACCCACGACATGCTGAGGCCCCCACAAAATAGAACCAGGCACTAGAGAGTAGAGCTTCATAAAGCTTCTTTATAAAGTTATTACTCTTTAGACCAGAAAGCATAGCAGAGACATCTAAGAAAAAGGAAGAAACACAGAAACTCTGACAAAATGAGTAGGCAGAGGAATATGATCCAAACAAAACTACAAGACAGAACCCCAGAAAGAGGGCTAAATTAAACAGATATTACCAATATTCCTGACAAAGATTTCAAAATAAAAGTAATAAACATGCTCACGAATTTACAGAAAACTATTCAAGATGTCAGGGAGGACTTCAACAGAGATAGAAGACATGAAAAAGAGCCACTCAGAGTTGAAGAATACAGTATCTAAAATGAAACAAACAGTGGAAGGATTTAAAGGTAGATTAGAACGTGCAGAGGAGATGATAAATGAAATGGAAATTAGTGAACAGGAAAACAAAGAAGCTAAGGAACAGAGAGAAAAAAGTATGTCTAGGAATGAAAGAATAAAAGAGCTATGTGACCAATTCAAACAAAACAATATTTGCATAATAGGGGTAGCAGAAGGAGAAGAGAAAGACAAAGAGAAACTTTCTTTAAGGAACTAATTGTTGAAAACTCCCCCAATCTGGGGAAGGAAATAGACACTCAGGTCATGGAAGCACAGAGAGCCCCTAACAAAAGGAACCTCAGGAAGAAAACACCAAGACATATACTAATTAAAATGGTAAAGATCCAGGATAAGGAGAGAGTGTTGAAAGCAGCCAGAGAGAAAAAAGATTACTTATAAAGGAAATCCCATCAGGCTATCAGCAGACTTCTCAACAGAAACTACAGTACAGAAGAAGTGTCATGATATATTTAATGTACTGAAGCAGAAGGACCTCCAACCGAGAATCCTCTACCTGACAAGATTATCATTTAAATTGGAATCAGGGATTAAACAATTTCCAGATAAACAAAAGTTGAAAGAATTCACCACCACTAAACCAGGCTTACAGGATATGTTAAAGGGTCTGCTGTAGATGGAAATGACTCTAAGGTTAGGTAGCTTTCACCAGTGAAAATAAACACACAGTAAAGGTAATAGACCAACTAATTACCAAGGAAGTATGAAATTAAAACAAAACAAAACAAGCAAAATCAACTATAAACAAAATCAGTCAAGGGATATACAAAAGTGCATATTATAATGATATCTAATATGAAAAATGTGGAGGAAGAAGAATAAGGGGAAAAAAGTACCATTAGATTGCATTTGAAGTAATCAGCAATTTAAGACTATTATATAGTAAGGAAGCTATCTTGAACCTTTGGTAACCACAAAACTAAAACCTACAATAAATACACACACACAAAAATAAATAAATTAAAAAAAGAGAAATCCTATTACAACACTAAAGAAAACCATCAATAACAAGAGAATAGTATAAAAGAGGAAAATAGCAACATAGAGGAGCTATAAAAAAAAGCCAGAAAACAATAAAATGGCAATAAATACATACCTACCAATAATCACCTTAAATGTAAATGGACTGAATGCACCAATCAAAAAACATACAGTGGCAGAATGGATAAGGAAACAAGACCCATCTGTATGCTGCCTACAAAAGACTCATTTCAGACCCAAAGACATACACAGACTAAAAGTGAAGGAACAGAAAAAAATATTCCATGCAAATAATAGGGAGAAAAAAAGCAGGAGTAGCAGTACTTATATCAAACAAAATTGATTTCAAAACAAGACACAAAGAAAGACATTACATAATGTTAAAGGGGTCAGTCCAACAAGAGGATATAACCATTATAAATATCTATGCACCCAACATAGGAGCACCTAAATATATAAAACAAATACTAACAGAATTAAACTGCAACACATTCACTTTAGAAGACTTTAACACACCACTCACATCAATAGACAGATCAACCAAAGAGAAAATAAATAAGGAAACAGAGGCACTGAATAATACAGTAAATGGGCTTAGCAGATATCTACAAAACGCCCCATCCAAAAGCAGCAGGATATACATTTTTCTCACGTATACATGGAAAGTTCTCCATAATAGATCACATACTAGGACACAAGAAGAGTCTCATTAAAATTTAAAAAATGGAATTGTATCAAAGAGCTTCTCACACCACAACGGTATGAAACTAGAAATAAATTACACAATGAAAACAAAAAGACCTACAAACAAACACATAGAGGCTAAGCAACATTCTTCAAAATAATCAAGGGATCAGTGAATAAATTAAAACAGAAATCAAGCAGTACATGGACACAATGAAAACAAAAACACAACAACCCAATACCAGTGGGTGGCAGCAAAGGCAGTTCTAAGAGGAAAGCACAGAGCAATACAGGCTTACCTCAAGAAACAATTACAATCCCAAATTAACAGTCTAAACTCATAATTAAAGAAACTAGGAAAAGAATAACAAATGGGGCCCAAAGTCCATAAGGGGAGACATAATAATGATCACAGCAGAAATAACTAAATTACAGAAGAATGAAACAATAGAAAAAATCAGTGAAACCAGGTATGATTCTTTGAGAAAATAAACAAAATAGATAAACTCATAGTCAGAATTATCAAGACAAGAAGGAGAATGTACACATATAAACAGAAACAAAAAATGAATAATCACAATGGATACTACAGAATTACAAAGAATTATTAGAGAATACTATGAAAATTATATGCCAATTTAAATTGGAAAACCTAGAGGAAATGGACAACTTCCTCAAAAAATGCAACCTTCAAAGACTGACCCAGGAAGAAACAGAAAATCTGAACAGAAAAATTACCAGAAATGAAATGGAATTGGTAATCATAAAACTCCCCAAAAACAAAATACGAATTCCAGATGGTTTCACAGCCAAATTCTACCAAACATTTAAAGAAGAGCTAATATCCATCCTTCTTAAATTAATATTCCAAAAAGTAGAAGAGGAGGGAACATTTCCAAACTCATTCTATGAGGCCACCATCACTCTAATACCAAAACCAGGCAAAGACACCACAAAAAAAAGAAAATTACAAACCAATATGCTTGCTGAACATAAATCTAAAAATCCTCAATAAAATATTTGCAAACCAAATAAAAAAAAACATCAAAAAGATCATCTATCACAAACAAGTAGGATTTATTCCAGGGATGGAAGGATGGTACAATATTCATAAATCAATATCACACACCACATTAACAAAAAGAAGGATAAAAAGCACATTATCATCTCAATTGATGCTGAAAAACATTTAAAAATGTTCAACATCCATTTATGATAAAAATTGTCAACAACATAGGTATAGAGGGTACATACCTCAACATAATAAAGGCCATATCCCTCAGCGTAATAAAGGCCATATACTATGAACCCACAGCCAACATCATACCTAATAGTGAAATGCTGAAAGCTTTCCTTTAAGATCAGGAACAAGACAAGGATGTCCACTCTCTCCACTTTTATTCAACATAGTACTGGAGGTTCTAGCCATGATAATCAGAAGAAACAAAGAGATAAAATGCATCCAAACTGGTAAGGAAGAAGTTAAATGGTCACTATTTGAAGATACATGATATTGTACATAGAAAACCCTAAATAATCCATAAAAAACTAAGTGAATTCAGCAAAGTTAAAGAATACAAAATTAATACACAGAAATTTGCTGCATTCCTATATACTAACAAGGAAGTAGCAAAAAGAGAAATCAGGAAAGCAACTCCATTTACAATGATATCAAAAAGAATAAAATAATCTAGGAATAAACCTAACCAATGAGATGAAAGACCTATACCCTGAAATCTACAAGATACTCATGAGAAAAATTAAAGAAGACACAAGCAAATTAAAATCTATCCCATGCTCATGGGTAGAAAGAATTAATATTGTCAAAATGGCCATCCTGCCCAAAGCAATTTACAGATTCAGTGCAATCCCTATCAAAGCACCAACTGCATTTTTCAATGAACTAGAACAAATAGTTCTAAAATTCATATGGAACCACAAAAGACCCTGAATAGCCAAAGCAATCCTGAGAAAGAAGAACAAAGCTGGGGGGATTGTGCTCCCTGACTTTCAGCTGTATTACAAAGCTACAGTAATCAAAACAGTTTGGTACTGTCACAAGAACAGACCCACAGATCAGTGGAATCGAACAGAAAGCCAAGATATAAATCCATGCATAGATGGTCAATTAATATATGATAAAGGAGCCATGAATATACAATGGGGAAAAGTCAGCCTCTTCAACAACTGGTGTTGTCAAAACTGGACAGCTACATGTAAGAGAATGAAACTGGACTACTGTCTAGCCCCATACACAAAGGTAAACTCAAGGTGGATCAAAGACCTGAATGTAAGTCATGAAACCATAAAACTCTTAGAAAAAAACATAGGCAAAAATCTCTTGGACATAAACATGAGCAACTTCTTCATGAACATATCTCGCCGAGCAAGGGAAACAAAAGCGAAAATGAACAAGTGGGACTATATGAAGCTGAAAAGCTTCTGTACAGCAAAGGGCACCATCAGTAGAACAAAAAGACATCCTACAGTATGGGAGAATATATTCATAAATGACATATCCAATAAGGGGTTGACATCCAAAATATATAAAGAGCTCACGCACCTCAACAAAGAAAAATCAAATAATCCAATTAAAAAATGGGCAGAGGATCTGAACAGACACCTTCTCAAAGAAGAAATTCAGATGGCCAACAGGCACATGAAAAGATGCTCCACATCACTGATCATCAGGGAAATGCAAATTAAAACCACAATGAGATATCACCTCATAGTAGTTAAAATGGCCACTATCCAAAAGGCAATAAACAGCAAATGCTGGCGAGGATACAGAGAAACAGGAACTCGCCTACACTGTTCGTTTGAATGTACACTGGTGCAACCACTGTGGAAAGCAGTATGGAGGTTCTTCAAAAAACTAAAAATAGAAATACCACTTGGCCCAGGATTTTCACTCCTAGAAGTTTACCTGAAGAAAACAAAATTCCTGATTCAAAAAGATATATGCACCCCTATGTTTATTGCCACACTGTTTGCAATAGCTAAGATATGGAAGCAACCCAAGTGTCCATCAATAGATGAATGGATAAAGAAGAAGTGGTACATATACACAATGGAATATTATTAAGCCATAAAAAATAAAAGTAATCCTGCCATTTGCAACAACACGGATCGGTCTAGAATGTAGTATTCTCAGTGAAATAAGCCAGGCAGAGAAAGGCAAATACTTCACTCATTTGTGGAGTATAAAAATTAAGTAAAACAGAAGGAACAAAACAGCAGTAGACTCATAGATACTGAGAAGTGACTAGTGGTTACCAAGGGGGAGGGTTTGGGGCAGGTGAGGCAGGGGAGGGAGAGGGACTAAAAGGGGTACAATAATTTGCAATCACAATATAAGTTCATCACGACCACTGTGATTTACATTTGAAACCAGCATAAGATTGTATATTAACAATACATTAATAAAAAATAGTAAAAATAAAAAAGAAAGTATACATATCTATTTAACATATGCAAAAAGAAAAAACTGTATTCATAACCTATATTCGGTTATTTTAGCCACCTTTTAAATCTACAGAGAGCTGTTGCTGGTCATGCCATTGCAGAAGACCTGCATAAGGGGGAGTTAATTCTACCATGTGGAGAGGCCTTATGGAGAGAATAGTTCCCAGCACTGAGGGCCTATAGAACACTGGACTTTCCGCTCCCTGGGATACCATGTGGGTGCACATCTCAGCCAGTCTGCTGGTGTAGGTGGTAGGTTTCCCACAGAGTCTTACTTGCCTATGCCTGTGCCTTTCACTTCTTCAGGATGTAGATCAAGCAAAGAGCTAACATCAGGGACAGTGTTCATTCAGTGTTGTTTTATAAATTAAACAAAAAAGTACAAAGAATTACAATGCAATGAACATTGGAAATCATTTTGTAACAAATAAAACTATTCAGCATGCAAAAAAAAGATGTACACAGTGATTATGTGCTACTTGCATATATTGTGAAATGTTTACCACAATAAGGTTAATTAACATATCTTTCACTTCACATAATTATCATTTTGTTGTTGTTAACTTTGAATACAGTCAGCAAGTGATTAGACAGAGATTTTCTTAAATGTTTTGAACCAATAAGTCTCTTGGCATTTACAGAGGGGTGCAGTGTGTGTAATGGGGCACTTCTTTTATGTTCTGTCAGGCAGGTGGCAACACCTCTGTAGCTCAGAGCTTAAAGGTCAGCCAGAGGTGTGATATTAGGGCTTCTCAAGTCTTTCTTGTGCATGAACACAGTCCTGCACATGTACATGAGTTTCTGAAATTACAGGAATATATTGGAGATTTTAAAAGCTCTCTATGGACACCTTGTTCCCTACTTTTTTCTTTCAAGTTTTTTGGACAGCTTCTTGTTTGTCCAAACTGATATAATCACCTTAGGTGGCTATAATGTTAAACAGTTGCTACTGACTGTTTTGAACAAGTGTTCCAGATATAGGGATGTTCACAAAGAAGGAGTTCTGAGTTATGTCAAATAAGGAAAATCCCTGTGAGTAGATCTTTCCAGAAAGTTGCAAGACAGGCTAAATTGTGACATTTCCCCTAGAATGAGACTTTCAGGGAGACCCAAACCCTTTCTATATCTCTCCAGTGAGACTAGGCTGCTGATTTTGACAGCTGCATGATTGTGAGACTGGTGATTTTCAAGCCTACCATGGAATTAGAGAAAAGGAAATGGAACTAAAGTTAAAATGCCACAAACCTTACTGTTCTTATAGATATTCTCTTATCTTTCTTCAATAAATTGTCCTCAGATAATAATAAGCCTTTGGTTAATTTTCTGAACTCTGAAAAAGTTGATTTTGACTATTTTTTTGCCAGTATTCTTGTTGCTTTTACAGAGGAGTGGATTGTCAGAGGTCCTTAACCCACCATTCCAGATGTGGCTCAGTCACTGGTTTTTAAACTTTGCCTATTGAAATTTTCCTTTTAAAATGACATTTAATGCAGAAACATGGAAACACACATACCAATTTGCTCTGCTTGAAACAGAAAGGCTAACAGCTCATTCTCTTTCTGTGTGGTAACTCCTAAAATGAAAACTAATCCTCACTTCATGATGGAATTTGAGGACCTGCAGTTTCCAGTCTGCATGTAAGGAGCTTGTAAATTACCGCCCTCCTCCTCCCAACAAGAAAAAAAAAACTAAACAGACTAAAAATCAACAACTCTTCTTAGAGTCATCATAAAGTTCAGGTCACATGACAAACCAATGCCTTCAAATTAGAGTGTTAGGCAAATACAGATTTACAACTTAATGGAGCAGAAACCTCAATGGGAACTAATACCAGGGCAGGCAAACGTAGTTGTAATTAATGAACTGATGGAAACTCAGTGTGGACAAGTTTGACATTTAGAAATCTAGCACGGTCCCATTTTGCAGGAGAGGAGTGCACGTTTTTGTGATTTTTACATCTAGGAGCCTTAGAAGGTACTCATTACAAAGATCTGAGAAAAATTCCCTTGTGTTTCTGGCAAGAGGAAAAGAAAAGCAGCCATTTAAAAATACTCTAAAAGAAAAAGCAGGTGCACAATACGTCTCCAGCCCTCTCAAAGCCCAAACAGTTGGGCACTATCAGGAGAACTAGATACTCCATCCCCCTCGCTGGGGCTTCCCTGCACACCTCTGCCAGGGTGCCAGCCCTTTCAGCCTACCAGACCATACTTGCTGCCTGGAAGGCAAAGGGAGGCTTTCCCACCTTCCTTGGCTCTGTCTCAGGCCAATTACAGTGGCACCTGTAGGAGCCAGCTCCAAGCCCTCCTTCCACCCCATGAGTGGCCAAGCCCGTCAGGTGTACATCACAGCCACCAGGGGGCACCTACAATACTTGCTGCCACCACTGTGCACCTGCATACCCTGATGCCCTGCAATGGCCACCATCATCCACCTGCACCCCTTGCTGCAGCACAACTCACCAGGAACCTGCACCAGACACTAGGGACTGCTCTGCCCCCACCATTAGCCCAGCAGCACCACCATCTCTGCAGGACAGGCAGAGAACAACACCATCCACAGTAATCCCAGCAAAAGCCACTATTCTGATTACAAAGGGCTGGCTGAGGCAAACTGCCAGCAGCAGCGGACTGAGACAGACCACTGCTGGCAGAAAGACAGAAAGGTGGTCAGGCCCATTATCCCCCAACAGCAACTGAGGCTGACCACAAAGGAGAACCAGGCACTGGAGAATAAAG
>JAVSCE010014239.1:0-419084 GCA_032199065.1 Smutsia gigantea
TGATTTAAAACTATATTACGGAGTTACAAAGGTATAATGATCAAAGCAATAGGTACTGGCATAGAAACAAAATACACAGACCAATGGAACAGAGCAGAGGATCCAGAAATTAATCCACACGTACAGGGTCAACTAATTTTGACAAGGGCACCAAGTATATACAATGGGGACAGGATAGTCTCTTGAACAATGATGTTGGGAAAACTAGATAAGAATGAAATTGAACTGTTACACAATACACAAAAACGAACTAAAAATGAACTAAAAATTTAAATGCAAGACCTGTAACTATAAAACTTCTAGAAGAAAACATGGGAAAAGGTTCCTCGATATTGATCTCGGCAAAGATTCTTTTGGATATGACAAAAGTACAGAAAGCAAAATAACAATAAGAAGTGGGACGACATCAAACTAAAAAGCTTCTGCAGAGAAAAATAAACAAATATAATAAAAAGGCAGCCTATGAAATAGAAAATATTTGCAAACCTTCTATCTGATAATGGGTTAATATCCAAAATATATAATATATAAGGCACTGCTACAACTCAATGGCACAAAATCAAATAACCTGATCTTAAAAAGAGCAAAGAACCTGAATACATGATAATTTTCCAAAGAACATGTAAAAATGGCCAATGGATATATAAGTGCTTGATGGCACAAATTGTGGGAATGGTGGCATTGATGTCAAATTATTCACTGTACATTTTGTGTATTGGAAAAACATTATATACACAATTTTAAATAAAAAGGAGAATTTTAAAAGAAAAAAATATTATAAAATAACTTATGAAAATTTTAAACACGAATATTCCAGGTTAAAAATTACACCATCCTCAGAAAAATACCAGTCTCAGTATTAAATAGATAGACCAAGCAACTGATTGTGTGAATATATACCAGAATGATTATTTTGTTATGCTATTTAGTAATTCTCTGATGGTTAATATAAATAAGGAGTTTTAAAGATAATCAGTATTAATGGGGAGCTTTAATGTATACCAGACTACATTAGGTTTATTTTAGAAAGAATTTTTTTTCTCGATGGAAGTACGGTTTTTCAAACTGTGCCTCCTCCCATCCCTTCCCGATTTGGCACAATTTCATTATTTGCCACAAATAGCGAACATTGTGTAAGGAAGTCTTTTTCTTGCACAATATTGTGTGATTCTTTTTCTCTCATTGGATAGGTCGTATACTCCCTGAAACAATCATTGTAAACAGAATACTGGAATAGAATATTTGGTTTAAAATATTTGTGGTCTACCCTCAGAGGTCAAGATAGGGTAAACCTTTCTAAAGTTCATGGATGAGAACAGGAAGGGTGAATCTGAAAATGGAAAATCAGGATACCTTCTGAAGAAATGCAGAAATGAAAGCTATAGAGGGGATCAAGCCACTTTCATTATTCTCTAAGTTGCTGTTCCTCAGTTCCTTTATAACACCAATGCTCTTTCTCCATTTGTAAGCATGCCTGACCCTGCTACCTTTTGGTTGTCACAATCTCAGAGAGGCTTTTGTATCCGTCCTATCTATGCAGACTCCTCTCCTACACCACCACCATGAAGTTTTAACAGATTCTTTGTATTGTTTTCTATAAGTCATACATCATAGTTTACATAGTTATGAATAGCTCTTAGTCAAGCTTAAGTTAAACGTATCTCTTTCTTTGTGTTTTGTCTGTTTCTCCTGTTTGAAAATATGCCCCACCAGAGTTGGAGCTTTGTCACTTTCTTCACTAATAACTCCAGAACCTGATATATAGAATGTCAGGCACCTAGCAGAGACCCAGTAGGTACATTTGAATTAATCGATACTAGAATATTGATGTCTGTCATTGACTATGGGTGGAGAGAAGTATGGAACTCATATACATCTATATTCTGGACAAAGTAAAGTGATCAGAAATTAAGAGTTCATGAATACTAAAAAAACTAAAAGTTAGAAAACAACCGGAGATAATGCAAGATGATACATGATCAGGTAGATTTATATATATGAAAGTATTGATACTGGAATAAGACTCACTGAATGTTTTCTAGTAAAACCCTATATTAAATAATCAAGAAAATAAATGCACAGAGGTAGTAAATAACTGAGCTTTGTAATTACAATTGCCCATCTCAGAAAATCCTTAATACTATAGTACACAGACTAATTACAGAAGCAGGCTGTGCACACACTAAGCTATTTAAATAATATATTTATATAATGTAGACTCTCCCATACTGATTCAGCTCAATCTAGTTATACCAGTTGTACATAGAGAAAATCATATAAAGCTACTTTTATTACACAATTTGCCAACTGGTTTGTCTGTTTAATAAAACATCACATATACTCAAGTCCATTTCTGTGTGCATGCATGTGTGTTTCTGAGTAGACTGAATCAATTTGTATGTTTATTTTAGCACAACCTCTATTACTCTGTTTTAGCCATAAAATATTTCCCTGCCCCATCAATTAAAATTGTACTAAAATATGATTCATCTACCTTAAATCAAATTCACCTAAAAGATTCTCCAAAGATATTAAATCAAGAAATCTGACATTCAAGGAAAATCCATTTATTTTATCATAAGACTCACTCTAAGAATTGCTACCTTAAGTATGTTATTTATCCATTTTCCTGAGAATGAGAGTGGTGGGAGGAGTTCCTGTGATCTCAGTGCCCTGGTTCTAAGATCCTCCACACAATTACTTGCACTGTTTGGCATTCCAAGTTTATTTCCCACTTCTTCCCAGAAGTACTCTTTCATCAAACCCAAATGAGTATATTCATTTTTCTGCAAACATACAGTAGTCATTTCTGTCCCAGTTCCTCTTCCCCAAGTGTCACTTTCTCCATGAAAAATAGTTTTTTTTCTCTTTTCCGTTTCTTACTGACTCCTAGAAATTTTCAGTGTTTTTTCTAGGTGCAGTCTATGCAGTTCTATTTAATTTTCATATGTGGGGCAGATGTCTCCATTGAAACTGAAATGTTACAGCCACAGTGATCAACTGTGTATTTTAGAGTCATTCAAAGTTACAGAAAATATTTTAATACCATAAAATCTTGCCTTCTGAAAAAACAGCTCACCAATGCTATTTTGTAGCCCAAGAGTACCCTTTCTACTAAATACAAACCTCCAATTCCTACAGTATCAACCTCTCTAGCTAACTGATCATTCTTCTAAAGTGCGGCTACATTTCAAACTGCTGTGTTAACAGATGATTAAGATAAAGGGAAAATGGGAATGCAAGTTTCATAGGCAGCAATTCCTTCTTTAACTACTTTATTTGCTAAACTCACCTTCTAAAATTGTAGGCCTCCAGGGCAAAGGCTTGTCTTCTTTATGCCTTTTGTGTGGTTACAACAAATGATAAATAATAATAAATCTCACATACTATAAAGCAGCACTTGTATTTCTACAATACAGGCTTGCTTTTTCAATCTATACACTTGGCTTTATCCAGAATATTCTCTCTATTAATCTTTTTTTTCCAGTTGAGTATTTTGTAACAATCTATGTGGTAAAGTCAGATGATTTTTCTTTTACAAGTCCCTGATTTGATGACCTGTTAATTTGAAACAATAATATGGGGGGGGAAAAGAAACTCTATCTTAACTCCATTAGAAGAATTAATTATAAAGAAAAAAATAAACCAAGAACTTTTTTCTTATTGATTCTTCATTCAATTGTAATGAGACATGATTGTATAATTCATTATGTGATCCTTCTCATTTTCCTGCTTTAAAGAAAGTACAGATTTTCTTCAACATGTAACTTAAAATTTTCATGGAATACATGTAGACACTTTAAATATTCCACTAGACATTAATTAAGGAAGTACGGTTAAGGATATGACCAGCACTATTCAGGAAATTGGTTTATGTTAGAGTTTTATATTGATAGGTATTCTTAACTTTATGCTTCATCTATTACTAAATGTTGCTAATTGATTGGCTGATGAAAGAAACTTCATGAGCAAAAATCATGGGCTATTTCAGCGCTCAACGACAGATAACTTACAATGTGTATTATTGATATTAAGTGTGTTAAAAAGATAAGGGAGAGAGTAAATAGCAGTCTGTTCAAATTCTGTTCTTTTCCTATAACCTCTTAACCATAGTGGATACAACTCAATAAATATATTTGTATCTTAACACAAAAAGTAGACAAAAATATTTTAGCACTCTCACCATTGTTATCATCTGGTTTTCCTTTTATGATTTGTTCCTACAAACACTTTCTATTTATCTACTTACTTACCATGTAATTATTTCTGTGAATCCAAACATTAAGCTGTAAAGAGCAATCTGTATTAAAATAAAATAGGCAGGGTAAGGATGCTGTCCATTTTAAACTAAAATTCTGTTTTGTTAACATAGATGGCTCACAGTGAGTCCATTCAGAATATTTCATGATGTATCTCTCAAGATTTCATAATATACCTCTCAAGAAGTTCAACATCTGAAATACATAATTCTGTATAGCCCAGTAGTAATTCAGAAAAAGCTAATTTCATAAATGTGTCTTTACAAATGGACATTCCACCACATTCCGAAACTTATATTTTTCTATCCATTAGTGGGACAAAATAAAATGATAAATTTACTGAAATTTATTAATTGTGTTCTTGTTTTTTGAGTATTCTACTTCACTCTGTCACTCAAGGCATTTATAATCGATCCCACTTAGCATTGTGTTCTCCCACTATATTGGTTCATTATAACTGAATTTGTTTTTAAAATGTTTTGCTTCACAAGCAAAGCAGTACCAGTATAGGGAAGAAACAGTAAACCACTAAGGATGTTGTATGTTTATTTTCTATTATCAGAAGGCCATGGAAAGGTCTCCATGTAGAACAGCTGCAGATTGTCCTGTATGCTGTGGATCAAAGAGCACTAGTAAACATACTGCAAACATAACAATCAACAGTCATATTCTATGGACACCCTTCTGATTTGACAACATTTTGCAACATAGGTTGTTTATTCCTTTGTGGCTTCTCTTTCTTTTGTTTATTTTATGTCCTGGTGAAGCATTTTTACCCATCTGGCAGACACATTTTATGAGCAAAAGAAACAAAATAAAAACCTGATGATAGATGCTACAATGCCAGTTTCCCAAGGCTCTAGCTGCCTTCAAGAAAAGACTTACGGAAATAGACACTACATACTATCTGGCAATTAGGAAATAGTGGAATAACTTGGGATCATTAAGGGCAATATAGGTGGTAAGTCATGTCCTTTGGTAGTAGGAATGCTTGTTTGAATAAACTGTGGGCAGGAATATTTTGTGACTTCAAGAAATTTGAAGAAAACAGAAGAATTATTTCCAGGATTAAAACCTGGGATGAAAATATTGCATAACTGACTGTGTTAGCAGTCCCATTTCCAGGAAAGAATGCTGATTCTACTACAAATTTCTTTGATGCTCATGTAAGACTGAGTATTGTAGGCCTCACAAAGGCTAATTTTACATTCATTATTGAATGAACCAGTGAGAACTATATATATATTGGGATCATCTTGAGTAAGTCAAAACTTCAATAGTTTAAGTCAGTTTTAACTGTAACAGTTCTAGGAGTATAAGTGATAATTTAGTGTTTTTCTGATTAAATTTAATTCTATAAATTAGTGTAATAAATTATGTTCGATTGATCACAAACTGGGATTTTGTAAAAAACTAAATGACTTTAACTTGTGATATCTTAAGGTCAGGTTTGTTCACCTGAACACTATTTGATTCCTACATCTTTTTCCTTTTTTTTTTTCATTGATAATTAAGTTTGATATGAGGCAAAGACTGGCTGAAAGCTTATTGCTATTTTTTGAGATTCTATTCTGATGCAAGGGCAAAATGTTTTTCAGGAGGGAGAGAAAGAGAAAGATTAAATATTTCAAGTGAAGTTACTGTTTTCTCAGCAGCAGAACCAGATTGCTGAAAAAGACATTTTAAAGTAAATGGTTAAAATCATTATCTTCATTTACAGTTAAAAGATGGGAGGAAATTTAGTGAAAGTTTTTCAGTAGATCAGCTTGATTATTCTCCTCTAGAAAAACCTCCTAATGGAAATTACTACCACATCTTGCAGCTATAATTACTAGGTAGGTCAGGCTCTTCCAAATTTTTACTCAAAAATGTGTTATTTCTCTGAACAGCAAATTTTCCTAATCTAATTGATCACTAAAACCTATAAAATCAGTTTTGAAAATAGATGTTGAATGCTATGTACCTCCCCCTGTCCATGCCAAACCACCAGAAAAAAGTATTACTTGTTCTTGACATGACTACAAAAATAGTCTCCTCACAGGTCACAAATTCTCTCTTAGTATCTGTTCCTCACTTAACAGCCTGCTCATGTTCAAAGAGTCTAGGTTTCATTGACTCAGATATCACTCCACAAATTTTAGTGTCATACCATTGCTCTTAGGGTAAATTCCAAGACTCTATTATCTCATCATTGTGGAGGGACTAAGAAGAGGCCTCCAAAAGCTGAACCATTGTGACATGCAGATTATTTCAGAGTTGAAATCAATCAAGGCCCAAAAGACTCAGAAAGAAAATTTTACCTCCCACCCCCCAACTGCATAAAATAATTTGGATGGAGGACCTGCTCCAGGAAGAGAGCTATGACCTTACATAACTATATTATAGTGTAAAGTAGGTGTGGTATACAAGGAGGGATGTGGCTATGTCTGTTGAAATTCCTCTCTGCAGACAGTGACTGTAATGGGATATGTGGGGGAGACTTGATAATAGGGGCTCTAGTAACCATAATGTTCAAGTGATTGTACATTAAAGATACCAAAAAAAAAATTCCTCTCTGTGCACCCCCCTTACACCATTGTTTCTGTATGTCTCAGCAAACATTCATTTATGAAACAATTACTCTTTTCATACTCCTGTGAATTACTTCCCTTTTCCTTTGAAGTCGCAGATCCCTACCCCCTTCTCCTTGGTTCAAAATGGCATATATACCTCATTCTCCCTGACTGCGTTTGGAATCCAGATTTACGGCTTTTCTGTACATACGGAATTGAACTGCTTTTTTCTTCTCACCTGTTTCATGTCAGTTTGATTCCTAAACCAGCTAGAACCACCTCAAGGGGTAGAGGAAATTTCTTCCTCTTCAACAGTTGTTTTCTATAATTTTCTTACCATATACCCGCACTGGCTGGCTTTCAGTGACTTGAATGCAGTTTTTACATATCAGAATTTTTGCACACACCATTACTGGAATAATTACTATAATAATTGCTTCTCTTTCAACCCACCCACACCTTCCTCAGTTAACTCTTACTCATACTTTATGTCTGCGTTGAAATGGCATTTCTCGATTCCAAAACTCACAGTACCATACATTCCCATTTGATGCTCATCACGATGTTAAAGAATAAATTACTTGTGTAATTATGTTCACTTAAAATACCTTTTCCCTTTGGACTCTACATTTAATCTCTCCCGTTCTCTCCTCACCCATTTGTATGTGTGTGTGTTTTGCTATGTGAGACATATGGTCACATTGTTGGCACTTAATAAATGTTTGTTGAGTGGATAAATTAGAAATAAAAAGCCCTCACTGTAGATACAAAGTACAGGAATGTGAATAGTTTATGCTTTATGTTAGTGAAGAATAACACAGATACAAACTTCGGAGTTTTTAGGAAGTTCATTCTAGTTGAAGTTTCCTGAGAGGGTAATTTCACAGTACAGAGACCTATAGAGAAAGCTGTGTTAAATTTTTGTTTTTATTGAAAAGTAACTATAACAATGATAACAATAACCACAATGTATTCATTACTAAAAACAATATAATGTACTCCTCCTCTATATACAGTTTTTGACTTAGTTTGTTGACATACTCCTAAAAAAAGAAAGTTCCTACCTTTCTAGAAAAATATTGATTGTATGATAACCATGATACAAGTAACAATCCAAACTAGCTTTAAGTCTAATTATTCAGTAAGCAAAAGCTTCCCTCCTGAGTGTGCTTTTGCACACTAACCTATCAATTACAGCTCCTTATTTATCAAAGTCAGCCAATCACGTATTCATCCAGGTGGATATACCACCTGAGTGCCAACCAGTTAGCAATACTCTTACCTGAGTAATCATGCTTCTACAGATGAAGTCATTCCACTGATGCCTTTGGAAGTCCACCCATCTCTAAACTCTACACTTCTAAAAAATTATTTAAAATGAGCAGTCTGTTCTATTCAGATTCAGAGACTACATCTAAACAATATAGCTCTTGTTTAATATAATAAACAATAAACTTAGCTTGTATTCTCATTTCACATATTGAGTGGTAGTCTTATACTATGACACTTCTAAGTTACCTACAAATATTCATTTTATAAATATAAAAGAAAAAATGAGAATCAGGAAAAATAAGCGGCTTACTTAGATTATGTATTGATATTGGAACATTGATCATACTCCAAATATAATTTTTAATCACTATAATATATTAATATAGGCATGCCCTTGATAAACACAATTTATCTAGAATTTTTAAAGAAAGATATGTCCTACCAAATCATTTAAGACCATGAAAACCAATGAAACAGAAGAGATAAAAATAGAGGGAAATATCAAGAAACATAAAAAATAAAAAATATATGATATTAAAATTAGAAGTAAGAATATCTGTTATAAAATGAATATAAAATATTTAAACATAAATTAAAAGTGAAATACCAGCTTTTTTTAAATGACACATGCAACCACAGAATACTTATAAAAAATAAACTTGCAATAAAATCAAGTAATAAAATAGACATAATTGGTGAATAAAATAAAATAATTCAAGGAATATTTGAGATTAGACAATTTGTATTGATCTAAGATAAATTAACAGTAAAAGGCCTTATAGTTATGAATATGCAAGTTCAAAACATCACACTAAAGAAATATTTTAAAATTTCAGGAGGAAACTGAAGATAAACATTTTGGATGAATTTTTGTACACTAATATGTATGAGAATGGTAAATGGTTAACTGATAATATAATGTTAAATTCTATAAATAGAAAAGTACAGGATTTTTTAATAAAATATTTGAGATTTTTAATGAACTTTTGATTGGGTGCATGTTTTTCTCTACTTCCACAATTCCAGTAAAACAAAAGTCATGGGATTTATGTCATCTCTCCCTGTCTGAAAAGTGCCTAAATGAGAGGCTAAGAGTGGGTGAAGGATAGTCCAAGAATCCTGTGGATTACTTCCACAGAATTCCCTAAAAATTCTCAGTGAGTTGGGGCGAGTTTTCCTCTCTGAATGTATGTGTGCAAGGCAGAAATGATGAGAAGAAAGCATTTTGAAGGTGTATGAAGAGAATTCATAAACCCTATTACTAGCTGGCTAAGGGATTACCTTCCTTCATGAGATCCATTTCATTCATCACCTTGTTGTCCGAGGTAACATGGAAATTTATTACTTTATTTGTTTTGGAAATCCATTGGTGATTTCAAAGAAACAAGTGAGATGATCTGATGCCCTTATTAAAAAACTGGCTGCTGAAGAGAAAGGTGGTGTGTCTGTAGGGGGCCAAGATAGGACACAGGGGAGATATCAGAGGCATGTAGATGAACAAGGATGCCGATTCACATTAAGGATGTAGTGATGGAAATGGCTAAGATAATACTAATTCAGAATGCATTTTTATTTATGCTCTCATATTTGCTAGTAAGGCATGAAAAAGGAAATTTATATCTTAGTAAAAGTGAAATAAAGAAACTCTCTCCTGGGTCCTAGGAGTTGGGAAGAGCAGCTTTTACTTCATGAAACTCCCTTTCTATACTTGAAACTTGTTAACCTCATCAGGCCAAACTTAAAGTCCTCTTTAGGAAACTGACCAGTCTGAGATAAAACCCTGAAGATAAGATTTTGGTGAAGATGAAAATGGGTGCTCAATCTAAGGCAGCCTGATTTCATCATACACAGCGGCTTTAAAGGCCCATCAGTTGACAAACTATCAGCTTTAATGCTAACTTGTATGTATGAAAAAACAATCAAGAGTCATCAGGTGTTGAATGAACAACTCAAAAAAAAAAAGACCACTCATTTGAATAATGTATAATGATAACTATATGATCCTGACAATAAGGATAACTATGATGAGAGACCTTACAACACTGATTTAAATCATATCTTTTACACCACACACCTAGAGAAAGATCATCAATGTACTTTATACTTTCAGAAGCCACACTATATGAAAATTCAGTGCATAGATTATAGTCATTATGGCCTGTTGGACTGATGTCTCAAGAAAACATTTTCCCATTTTGACAAGTTCATGTTATTCATTATTGACTGATATATTAAGATGTTTCTGTTAAGTTTGCTAGCAATATGCATTCTCATTTGCAGTCAGTAACTCAGCTGGCGGGCAATTCCCAGAGGGAGAGGATATTTAACTGCTTTGCCTTGCCACGCCATGTCATTTAACTTCCTTTCAAGCATCTTTAATATGACACAGTGTTTTGTAATTAGCTTCCCATTTCCTTTTGCTATTTTTGTTTTTATGAGAGGCAGTATATCTTGTTACAGTATGTCATCCTAATACTATGTTACGTGTGTAGGATTTTTAAGATGTATTTTCTTTCTACTTTAAGAAAGGGAGATAGGGTGAGGTACTTTTTTTTATTGAAGTATCTTTGATAGTCTTACATTGGTTTCAAGTATACAGCACAGTTGGTCAACAGTTCCCCATATTATTAAATTCTCACCCCCACTAGTGCAGTTGCTATCTGTTAACATAGGAAGATGTAACAGAATCATGAACTATATTCTCCATATGCTGTACTACTATCCCCACGATAAGATACATTTTCAACATGATTAATAATCCCCAGACCCCCAAAAATATCTGCTCACAATTGCCAAATGTCAGGTCATAATTTTATTTCCAACATTCATTCAAGTCATGGTATTTTTAGGAAAACCCTTTTTATGTATTTTACATATCATCATGCACTGGAGCAGTTGTGGTGCCATTTTGTTTTGCTTGTTCCAACTCTAACTCTGAACTCACCATTGAAAAGCTTATATTTTGGAAACCAGATTAAAGTATTTTTCTTTGGAATTTGATGTCAGAAGAAAAATATATACAGGTGTCCAAAATCTACAGCTTATAAATTTGGGTTGATTGCAGTTAATGGAGATTTGGATTTCCATTAGAGGAATGTGTTATAAATCAAACTATAAATCATTTATATCTTAGTTAAATGGATGCAACTATGAGGAAATCCTATAATATTTATTACTGAAGTTTTAAGAAACTCAGCTGCAGACAGCAGTCATGCCTCACTAGTAAATACAACAGTATAAATAAGAATGCATTCTGAATTAGTAATATCTTAGCATTTCCGTCTCTACAACCATAATGTGAATCATCATCGTTGTTCGTTTATAGACCTCTGATGTCTCCCCTGTGTTCTATCTTGGCCTGCTACAGACACACCACCTTTCTTCAACAGCTAGTTTTTTAATATGTGCATCAGATACTACATCTTTCTTTGAATTTATCAATGGATTTCCATTACAGATTAAGTAATAATGCTCCGTGTTACCTTGGACAACAAGGTGATACATGGATTTGGTTTACATCTTCCATCCTTTCCCTTATTTGTGAAGCACATTCAGTTTGGCCTTCTTTCTGTCCTTATTTCTTAACATTTGTAGTTGCTCTTCTCTCTGCATGGCTTTTTTCCCAGATCTTAGCATGTTTGCCTCAGCTTTATATTTTGGGTTGCACTGCATATATTCCTGCCATGAAAGCTATGCGATGTCCAATGAACTCTGCTGCAGCAGAGCTATAACCTTGCTTACTTCCATCATCAGCTAGTAGCCCATAGAGAAGCACCTTCTGCTCATCAAATCTCATGTAAGTAAAATTAACTGACACAACTTAAATGATACCAGAATCCTAGAAGCAAATGAGTCTGTAAGTATAGTGTTTTAGCTTTACAACTTCCTCTAAAAAAAAGAGGAATGGAAGTTGAGAGAAACAATCCAAGTTGTAGATTGAAGTATATCTAGATATGATGATAGATAAATAGATTGATATTTAAATAAATATCCTGGAGTACTGTAGTAAAGACAATGCTTTTTGGCTATGCTACAAAAAAGGCACTTAAATAAAGTGCCTGTGGGAATTCTGGTAACATGTTCAGGACAATTCCTCATTAGCTCTGGAAAGAAGGCAAGTGATTGCTTTTCTGCAAAAAACAAACTGCATTTTTGCTTGCATTTTCAGAGATGCAAGGGTAAAACCTATCCTCTTGATGTGAGACAGACATTCCGTTTACAGGGATGACTTTGCCACCATTTCACTACCTGAAAGTTTCTAAACATCCTTTGACATATTCTTGAGCTTCTCTTCCTCTCTGAAGTTTGCATCCTCCTAATAAAACCCCTACAAAAAGGGGTTTATATATAAAATTTCTTTATATCTTAGAAATGCTCCCATATATACAGGCCATTTTAGTCACCGTATTTAATTGTTTTCCTTTTTTACCTAGTGTCCAACCTGATCCAGACACTTTACTGGGCACTGGGCATGATCCACCAGTAGCTAGAAAAGTGAACTTTCAATTACATTCTGTATGCTTATTGCTATTCTCTATATTTCCAGAAGCAAGGTAGGAAGCTATCTACAATGAATGGGAGTCAGGAAGACCTGAGCAGGGAAAAAAATAGCTTAGCTCTGAGGCCCTGAAAGTTTCCCTGAGGAACTAATATGAGGTGGAATCTTTATGACTTCAACTGTTAGTCCATTTCTTAACACATGAGTTTGCTTATATAATTGAAAGAATGCACTGTGTATGGATGTGGGATGGATGATTGGGTTTATATGTGATCATCGGAGATGAAAAACTGTTAGGTTTCCCTGAATCAATGTCAGCAAGTGATCTTAGGAAGGATATGATCCACAGTAGTTCTTTTCAACAGGAAAAGCAGTCTGTGTAAATTTATACCTTTGTATCTCCTCTCCAGCTACCTATTCCTGATTAATTTCTTAATGTCTGCTCTCACCTGTGAAATCATTTCCCATATTAAATTTCCTCTGTTCTAAATGCTTGGAATTAAAACATAGTGGCTTATGTTTTAATAGTTGGATCCAGACTGATATAGTCCCCAAAGTATTTCTACAAATTTTCTGTTTATGAATGCTGCCAGGGTTCAGTAATTTATCTATAAGGAAAAATAGCTGAATACAGTGCATAATAACCCAGCTCTGCTTACCATCAGATGCAAGCTGTAAACACTTTGATACAGAACCCAACTTTGTACTTCAAAACATCTGTGTGTTTACTGATTCCAGCTGTGAAGAATGCATTGTAACTGGCTTTTCATGTGACCAGATGTGGACAATCTTTTTGAAAATTGAGCACATCAAATCTGCAAGTGTTTCAGTGTGACAGATGAGAACATGCCATGTCAGGTCATCAAGACTCTGAATTACAGCTTAGCAAATGTGAAAACTACTTAGATAGCATGCAGAGGCTCCATTGTGGGCCTGGCAGAACTGGGACACAACATAATTAAGGCCTTGGTCCTACTACAGTTCTATCAGAAGGGTGAACAATAATGATGAGCTTGATGGTAATTAGGTGTAGATACTTCCTGAATATTGTACCAGAATCCTAGTGAGACTGTGGCAGCTACTTATAAATGTAGATATATTTTGTGGAGATCATTGCATCTACTTTTCTGCTGTCATGTCTTCAAGGACTGGGTTCCTTACTTAACAATGTATGGCTATGTCAAATGTTGACATTTGGCGAAGCTCCTTGTCTGATCCTTGAACCTTGGATTGCTAAAAATACCTGGAACCCATGCAGACATTGAGTTAAAAATTATGTATATATGGATATATGATTTGTGTTAAATTCAAATTACTATACCCCTTCAGCCTTTCTCATACCAAGTGCTTGTTAATGCATCTTCCTCATGAGCCTCAGTTTCACCGCAGATCTTACCTTTGCATTTTGAAACCTACCTTCGGACACCTTTTCATTTGCCACCATTCCTTGTTCCTATTGTCCAGCCTACTGT
Organism: Smutsia gigantea; assembly: GCA_032199065.1. Classification (NCBI taxonomy): domain Eukaryota; kingdom Metazoa; phylum Chordata; class Mammalia; order Pholidota; family Manidae; genus Smutsia; species Smutsia gigantea. The sequence goes on from JAVSCE010014239.1 coordinate 14,054, forward strand.
AAGTATGGCTGTGGAATAACCAATTCAACAGTACAATGTTATAATAAATGAGCACAACTCTTTAATTTTCATAGGAGGAATCCAGACACAAAATTTATTATTTGTGATAAAGAAGAGAATTTATTTCCATTTCCTCAAACATGAAACCACACTGTCAAGTTTAAGTATAACCTTGTTTGGTTAACTACATCTTAAATACAGTGCCCTTTCAGCATAATTTTCAGTGTATCATTTAAATAAACAAAGCATTTGATTCTCCACTGCTTTGTTTCATGAAATTTTTATTAATTAGTGCTGGTTCCCTACTTAAGGGAGACTTGTAATTTTTTATTTAATATGGTTTTCTTCTCAACATGGAGTCCTATTATTTGTTTGGCAGATTTACTCTTCTCAACTGCAGTTGCACATCCTAGCTAGCACAGCTCTCTCTGACTGTGGCAACGTCCTTTATTACCTTGGGACCTCTTTTCCTCCAGTTGTGGAGATCACGTAGTGTCCCTTCCCTCATCCATTCCTAACTACTTATTATTGGTCGTGAGCCATGTCAGAGATGGAGGTTTCATTTTTTGGAGGAAAACAGGACTTTGGTTTAGCACAAATCAATGTTCCAGGTATTATTTTGTCCCTGAATTTTCCTATATTCTGTTTTCCCTCAGCCAGTTTCCTGAAGCATTTCCGTTTTTACTTACTCTTTCAAATGTATAAGAATTTATCAAATAAATCAATAGAAATATATTTCCTAGGCACAATAAGGACTACAAAAATTAAGAAACTAATAATAAAACACAATCTTTAAAAGATATAATACATATCATCTATCAAATTAACAAATATTAAGTAATAATCATAATTGCAAGTCATCATGATGATGTAAGTAAACAATATTATTATTATTAGGCTTATAAATGTTAAAAATCTTTTCTGAAACTTTTTAAAAATCTTAATAAAACATTTTAAAATAACCAATTTTTTGTATTCATTAAAATCCTATTAAAACATTTTAAGAAGCATACAGTGATATATAGTCAAATATGTTGACAGTTGCAAACCTATGAACTAGTTGAATGCTCAAATTAAAAGAATTTCTTAGTAAACTAGAGCTGAACTACTCACAGTGTGCTCCCAGGAATCATCAGTGTTACTTGGGAGTGTTTTTTAAATGTAAATTCTTGGACTTCACTCTAGACCAACTCAGCCAGAATCTAGAGATGGTGTCCAGAATTCTGTTTTAATAAAATTTCCTGGACAATCTTAATGCAGGTAAAATTTGAGAAACATTAAACTATAGTACATCTTTAAAAAAATACCAACATTTATGTAGCAAATTAATATATATTTGTAAAAGTTTATGCTGTACCGGCTACCCAACAGTATGATCCTGTTTTTTTAAAAAAAGACAAATGCATGCATAGAAACTATTGGAAAAGATGGCATTTCAAATGTATGTGGGAAAGGCAGATGCTTCAATAAAAAAAAAATCCTTATTGTATAAAAAAGCAAAAGCTTACAAGGTAGTTATCTGATAAGTAGAGTTAATGTAATATTTACAAAAAATAGCAAAAAACTGGGAGGAAATTTACTTACCATAAATTCACCTACACATACACATGCACACACATACACATACATGGAAAGGAGGAGACCTAACTGGTAGATCCTGATAAAATATAATTAACCCCAAATTCAAGTTTATACGCTTCTTTTCTGAAAATTCACTTAAAAAACAGTACTCTAGGTAAGAAGGAAAGAAGCTGACTATGAGAGATATATAAGAATTCAAAAGCCACAAAGCCAATTTAGCTCCTGCTAAACATAGCATACAGCAGATAATAACTATATGAAGGTGATGACACACGTTGAGTTTCTCATTTTACAGTTTTTAATCCATAAGTTTTTTTCTGTCTTGCATGCAGTGTAGCTAAGACTGCAGTAGAAATGGCACAGTTTTTCTGGTATTAAGAGCCAGACATCAGAGGTTGGAGAAAGCACAGCCCCTAAACTTTGACAAGGTAAACCCAGAAGGGAAGGAGCCACAGAAGGTAGACCCTGAATCCTGCACAAAACTGTCCAGAGTTGCTGTCTCACCACAGAATTCTGTGTAAAGCAAAAGTATCCTTCGACAATGAAGGCAAAATAAAGACCCCTGCAAAAGAAAACTAAGAATTTGTCACTGGCAGATGTTTAAGAAATGGTAAAGGAAGTTCTTCAGGTGAAGGGAAATGATAACATGTAGAAAATCCAGTCTTCTTTAAACAGTAAAGATGGTTGATAATGGTAAATACTGTTAAATTCTGTCAATGATTTAAGTAATAAACACCACCAATTTTACATACATCCTTTAAGAAAATGTGGGAAAGGGAAAACTCTCAATTCTTTTACATGGCCAGTATAATCCTAAATAGCCAAATATGACAGAATACTAACAAAAAATAAAAATAACAAAAGTACCAATGAATATTCTCAAGAACATACATGCAATATATATATATATATATATTTTATATGTTTATTTTGATATCATTAATCTACAACTAAATGAGACATATTACGGTGATTACACTATCCCCTTCCTCAGGACCCCGCCCCCCAACCCCATGACAGTCACTGTCCATCAGCGTAGTGAGATGCCATAGAGTCACAACTTGTCCTCTCGGGGTTGTACAGCCCTCCCCGTGCCCCCCCAACATTACATCTGCTAATTGTAATGTCCCTTCTTCCCCCTTGCCCCTCCCTTCCCACCCATCCTCCCCAGTCCTTTTCCCTTTGGTAACTATTAGTCTGTTCTTGGGTTCTGTGAGTCTGCTGCTGTTTTGTTCCTTCAGTATTTTTTCTTTGTTGTTATACTCCACATATGAGTGAAATCATTTGATACTTGTCTTTTTCAGCTTGGCTTATCTCACTGAGCATAATACCCTCTAGCTCCATCCATGTTGTTGCAAATGGTAGGATTTGTTTTCTTCTTATGGCTGAATAATATTCCATTGTGTATATGTACCACCTCTTCTTTATCCATTCATCTACTGATGGACACTTAGGTTGCTTCCATTTCTTGGCTATTGGAAATAGTGCTGCGATAAACATAGGGGTGCATCTGTCTTTTACAAACTGGGCTGCTGCATTCTTAGGGTAAATTCCTAGGAGTGGAATTCCTGGGTCAAATGATATTTCTATTTTGAGTTTTTTGAGGAACCTCCATACTGTTTTCCACAATGGTTGAACAAATTTGCAGTCCCATCAGCAGTGTAGGAGGGTTCCCTTTTCTCCACATCCTGGCCAACATTTGTTGTTGTTTGTGTTTTGGGTGTTGGCCATCCTCACTGGTGTGAGGTGGTATCTCATTGTGGTGTTAATCTGCATTTCTCTGATGATTAGTGATGTGGAGCATCTTTTCATGTGCCTGTTGGCCATCTGAATTTTTTCTTTGGAGAAGTGTCTATTCATGTCCTCTGCCCATTTCTTAATTGGATTATTTGCTTTCTGTTTGTTAAGGTGCATGAGTTCTTTATATATTTTGGATGTCAGCCCTTTATCAGATACGTTTTTTATGAATATATTCTCCCATACTGTAGGATGTCTTTTTGTTCTACTGATGGTGTCCTTTGCTGTACAGAAGCTTTTCAGCTTGATATAGTCCCACTTGTTCATTTTTGCTTTTGTTTTCCTTGCTCGGGGAGATATGTTCATGAAGAAGTCGCTCATGTTTATGTCCAAGAGCTTTTTGCCTATATTTTTTTCTAAGAGTTTTATAGTTTCATGACTTACATTCAGGTCTTTGATCCACCTTGAGTTTACCTTTGTGTATGGCATTAGACAGTAGTCCAATTACATTCTCTTACATGTAGCTGTCCAGTTTTTCCAACACCAGCTGCTGAAGAGGCCGTCATCTCCCCAATGTATATCCAAGGCTCCCTTATCAAATATTAATTGACTGTATGTGCTTGGGTTGACGTTTGGATATTCTATTCTATTCCACTGATCTGTGGGTCTGTTTTTGTGCCAATACCAAATTGTCTTGATTACTGTGGCTTTGTAGTAGAGCTTGAAGTCAGGGAGCGTAATTCCCCCTGTTTGATTCCTCCTTCTCAGGATTGCTTTGGCTATTCGGGGTCTTTTGTGGTTCCATATGAATTTTAGAATTATTTGTTTGAGTTCATTGAAGAAAGCTGTTGGTAGTTTGATAGGGATTGCATTGAATCTGTAGATTGCTTTAGGTAGTATAGCCATTTTGACAATATTTATTCTTCCTAGCCAAGAGCATGGGATGCATTTCCATTTGTTAGTGTCCTCTTTAATTTCTCTTAGGAGTGTCTTGTAGTTTTCAGAGTACAGGTCTTTCACTTCCTTCGTTAGGTTTATTCCTAGGTATTTTATTCTTTTTGATGCAATTGTGAATGGAATTGTTTTTCTGATTTCTCTTTCTGTTAGTTCATCATTAGTGTATAGGAAAGCAACAGATTTCTGTGTGTTAATTTTGTATCCTGCAACTTTGCTGAATTCAGATATTAGTTCTAGTAGTTTTGGAATGGAATCTTTAGGGTTTTTTATGTACAGTATCATGTCATCTGCAAATAGTGACAATTTGACTTGTTCTTTACCAATCTGGATGCCTTGTATGTCTTTGTTTTGTCTGATTGCCGTGGCTAGGACCTCCAGTACTATGTTGAATAACAGTGGAGAGAGTGGGCATCCCTGTCTTGTTCCCGATTTTAGATGAAAAGCTTTAGCGCTCGCCGTTAAGTATGATGTTAGCTGTGGGTTTGTCATATATGGCCTTTATGATGTTGAGGTACTTGCCGTCTATACCCATTTTGTTGAGAGTTTTAATCAGGAATGGATGCTGAATTTTGTCAAATGCTTTTTCAGCATCTATGGAGATGATCATTTGGTTTTTGTTCTTCTTTTTATTGATGTGGTGGATGATGTTGATGGATTTTCAAATGTTGTAACATCCTTGCATCCCTGGAATGAATCCCACTTGATCATGGTGTATGATCCTCTTGATGTATTTTTGAATTCGGTTTGCTAATATTTTGTTGAGTATTTTTGCATCCACATTCATCAGGGATATTGGTCTATAGTTTTCTTTTTTGGTGAGGTCTTTGCCCGGTTTTGGTATTAGAGTGATGCTCGCTTCATAGAATGAGTTTGGAAGTATTCCCTCCTCTTTTCTTTTTTGGAACACTTATTTAAGGAGAATGGGTGTTATTTCTTCTCTATATGTCTGGTAGAATTCAGAGGTGAATCCATCTGGTCCGGGGGTTTTGTTCTTGGGTAGTTTTTTGATTACCGCTTCACTTTTGTTGCTCATGATTGGTCTGTTTAGTTTTTCTGTTTCTTGTTTGGTCAGTTTTAGAAGGTTGTATTTTTCTAAAAAGTTGTCCATTTCTTCTAGGTTTTCCAGCTTGTTAGCATATAGATTCTCATAATATTCTCTTATAATTCTTTGTATTTCTGTGGGATCTGTCGTGATTTTTCCTTTCTCATTTCTGATTGTGTTTATGTGTGTAGATTCTCTTTTTCTCTTAATGAGTCTGGCTAGGGGTTTATCTATTTTGTTTATTTTTTCAAAGAACCAGCCCTTGGTTTCATTGATTTTTTTCTATTGTTTTGTTCTTCCCAATTTTATTTATTTCTTCTCTGATCTTTATTATGTCCCTCCTTCTGGTGACTTTGGACCTCATTTGTTCTTCTTTTTCCAATTTCAGTAATTGTGTCTTTAGACTATTCATTTGGGAATGTTCTTCCTTCTTTAAATAGGCCTGGATTGCAATATACTTTCCTCTTAGAACTGCCTTTGCTGCGTCCCACAGAAGCTGTGGCTTTGTGTTGTTGTTGTCATTTGTCTCCATATACTCTTTGATTTCTGTTTTGATTTGGTCATTGACCCATTGATTAATTAGGAGAATGTTGTTAAGTCTCCATGTATTTGTGAGCCTTTTTGTTTTCTTTCTAAAGTTTCATTCTAGTTTAATACCTTGGTGATCTGAGAAGTTGGTTGGTAGAATTTCAGTATTTTCGATTTTACTGAGCTTCTTTTTGTGGCCTAGTATGTGGTGTATTCTGAAAAATGTTCCATGTGTACTTGAGAAGAATGTGTATCCTCTCGCTTTTGGTTGTAGAGTTCTGTAGATATCTGTTAGGTCCATCTGTTCTAGTGTGTTGTTCAGTGCCTCTGTGTCTTTACTTATTTTCTGTCTGGTTGATCTGTCCCTTGGAGTGAGTGGTGTGTTGAAGTCACGTAAGATGAATGCATTGCTGTCTATTTCCTCCTTTAATTCTGTTAGTATTTGTTTCACAAATGCCATCGCCCCTGTGTTGGGTGCATATATATTTAAAATGGTTATATCTTCTTTTTGGATTGACCCCTTTATCATTATGTAATGTCCTTCTTTATCTCTTGCTAGTTTCTTCGTTTTGAAGTCTGTTTTGTCTGATACAAGTACTGCAACACCTGCTTTTTTCTCCTTGTTATTTGCATGAAATATCTTTTTCCATCCCTTCACTTTGAATCTGGGGATATCTTTGCGTTTCAGGTGAGTTTCTTGTAGGCAGCATATAGATGGGTCTTGCTTTTTTATCCATTCTGTTACTCTGTGTCTTTTGATTGGTGCATTCAGTCCATTTATGTTTAGGGTGATTATCGAAAGATATGTACTTATTGCCATTGCTGGCTTTCGATTCGTGGTTACCAAAGGTTCAAGGGTTGCTTCTTTGCTATGTAACAATCTAACTTAACTTTCTTGTTAACTTATTGTAATCACAGTCTGATGTTTCTTTATTTCTCTCCCTTCTTATTCTTCCTCCTCCATTTTTTATATATTACGTGTTTTATTCTTTGCCTTTAGTTAGTTTTGGATGGTCTGCTTTCTTTGCTATTATTTTATTTTCTCTGGTGTCAGCTTTTTATCCTTAGGAGTGCTTCCCTGTAGAGCAGTTCCTTTAAGATGTCCTGTAGAGGTGGTTTATGGGAGGCAATGTCTCTCAGCTTTTGCTTGTCTGGAAATTGTTTAATCCCTCCATCGTATTTAAATGATAATCGTGCTGGATACAGTATTCTTGGTTTGAGGCCCTTCTGTTTCATTGCGTTAAATATATCATGCCATTCTCTTCTAGTCTGTAAGGTTTCTGTTGAGAAGTCTGATGTTAGTCTGATGGGTTTTCCTTTGAAGGTGATCTTTTTTCTTTTACTAGCTGCCTTTAATACTCTGTCCTTTGATCTTTGCCATTTTAATCATTATGTGTTTTGGTGTTGTCTTCCTGGGGACCCTTGTGTTAGGAGATCTGTGGGCTTCCATGGACTGTGAGACTATTTCCTTCCCCAGTATGGGGAAGTTTTCAGCAATTATTTCTTCAAAGACACCTTCTATCCCTTTTTCTCTCTCTTCTTCCTCTGGTACTCCTGTAATGCGAATGTTGTTCCTTTTGGATTGGTCACACAGTTCTCTTAATATTCTTTCATTCCTAGAGGTCCTTTTATCTCTCTTGCCTCAGCTTCTCTGTGTTCTTCTTGCCTGATTTCTATTGCATTAACAGTGTCTTGCATCTCGTCCAGTGTGCTACTGAGCCCGTCGATGGCTTGTCTCATTTCTGCATTATCTTTCCTGACTTCCCTCACTTCCTCCCTTAGCTCTTGCATATTTCTGTGTAAATCCATCAGCATGGTTATGACTTTTATTCTGAATTCTTGTTCAGGAAGATGCTGCATTTCCATCCCTTCAGATTCCTTCTCAGAGGGGGTCTGGATCTTGGTGATTTCTGTTTGTATCATATTCTTCTGTCTTGTCATGTTGACAGGAGTGGTCGCTGGTAGGTGCCACGTATGTCAGGTGAGCTCTTTCAGGTTTAAAAAGAAAAGAGAAAGAAAAAGCACCACCAAAAAATAACAGGCAAGCCAAAAAAAAAGAAGGAAGAGAAAGAAAAGAGAGAAAGAAGAAAGAAAGAAATGATAGAAAAGGAAGGTGAAAAAAGAAAAAAAAGGGCAAGAAATAAAACAGACGAGAAAAAAAAGTGGGGGGGCAAGAAAGAAAACAAACGAACAAAAAAGAAGCCCACCTGGAGTGGATTTTCTAAGCGTGCTGTAGGTGTCGCTGTCGCTCCACTAATTCACAGCCGCGGCCGTGCCGTTTTTTTGTAGGTCTGGGCGGGCAGGAATGAATGGGAGGCTATTGTTTTCTGTATAAAGTTCCAGCGTGGTTGCTTCCTTCTCTCTGTCACCAGTGAAGTGGACCGAAGTTCCCCAGGACTTCCAGCCTGCAGGGCTGAGCCCGCCGGGGCGAGGTGTTCCCTCGCTGGGCCCCCCGCCTCTCCGAGACCGCTACAAATGGCGTGCGCTTTTCTCTTGTCCCTGGGCGCTGGCTGCACGGTCCCGGGGCCTTCCCGGCTCAAAACCTGCACCTTCTGCCTCTCCAGTGTCTGATGCACCGTGCGATGTGTGTCAGCGCTCCCGGTGCAGACCACCGGGGCTGTTTATTTCGCGGACCTGCTCTTCCACTCGCTCCCGGCTCCGAATCCTCTCCTCCCGCCGGCGCGCTGGCCTGGGTTAGTGTTCGGGTCCCGCTGCGTCGCGGCTCTGTATCTTACCTGCCTCGCGGGGTGCTGAGTCCTCCCAGGTGTGGCTGCACGCTCTGCACTTTCCTGTGTGCTCTGATTTCACTTTTAGGAATAGTTGTATTTGCTGTATTTTCATAGATTTATTGGGCGGAGATTTCTGCCGCCCTTCTCACACCTCCATCTTCCCAGAAGTCCCCACATGTAATATATTTAATAACTTACTAATAAATGAAATCCCTGTATGGTAAAGACATAGGGTTTTTCTCAGAAATTCAGGGTTGGTGTAACATCAAAGGAGCAAAAAATATAATTTACTAAATGAACACAATAAAGGAGAAAAACTATGTAGTCATTTCCATAGATGAGAAAAAGAATTTGGCAAAATTTCATATCCATTCAAATAAAACTCTCAATTTGATAAAAGGTATATACCAAAACCCTACAGCCGACATCAAACTTAATGACAAAAATACCAAAAACTCTTTCCATAATACCACTAGCAAGAAAAGAATGACAGTTTTACTCAGCTTTGTAATAGAGTTCCAAGACCACTTGCGATAAAGCATAAAAAGAAATGGAAGGCATAAAGACTGAAAAGGAAGAGATAAAACTATCTTAATTTAGAGATGGCATTATTGTATATACAGAAAATCTTAGGTAACTTTTAAAACTATTAGAACAAATATGTGAATCTAGCAAGATTACAGGATGGAGGGCTACTTTAAAAAATACAAACTTTTATGTAACATCAGTATCAGCTGAAAAACACAATTATTATAATACCATCAAACCCTGAAATAGGAATAAATTAACCAGAAATGTTCACAACTTCTATACTGAAAGCTATGAAACATTGCTGAGAGAAACTGGGTAAGGCCTAAATAGGTAGGTGGAAAGATATATCATGATCACAGATCAAAGGCTCAATATTGTTAAGATGTCAGTTCTCCTGAAATTGATTTAAAGAGTCAGTATATTCCCAATCAAAATCTTTGAGGTTTTTTTAAGAAACTGACAGACTGAGCCTACATTTTTATGTGCCACGCAAAGGAAGTAGAAGTGAAAAACAATATTCAAAAAGAAACAAAGTTGAATGAATTTACTGCCTGATTTCAAGACGTACCATAAACTTACAGTTAACAGGACAACATGGTATTGACATAAGGAATAACAAATATATCAATGAACAAAATAGAAAGGCTATAAATAGACCAGCATTTACACATTTATTTGATATCAGAGGCACTAAAGCAATTCACACATAAATGATTGGATCACATTTTTACTTGCGTATTTCTTATTTGGAAAGATATTCAAAATATGACAATATCAAATGTTGCAAACATATGGTAAAATAGTTTCTGTAGTACCCTGATTGCAGCATGAATTAGTACAATCAATTTAGCGGACAACTGTATAATTTAGAAAAAACAATTGAGCTGGCATGATATACTCTAAGCATTATGACAGTGATTTTCTCTGGAGGTAAAGTAAAAGGCACTTGATTGTGGTAGAGGACATGTTCCAAGAGGTCTTAGTTTATCGGTTCTATAAAACTGTTCGTAAAGGAGAAAGTATGCATCTATTAGAATATTTTAAATATATGCATGGTGAAGATAGACTGGAAACAAATAGCTGTTTTTTCCATTGAGAGATACATGTATAGTTGTTGACTGTTGGTACTTTCCTGTGTCATGTGCTTTAAGTATTACACTACCATCAAGATCTGCCATTGCTGCAGTCAGCCCTCAGAAAGAATACATTCCATCTTGTTCCTAATTTCCTCAAGTCTTATTCCATTGCTCAGTTGCAGGAGCTTTGCCAAAGCCTCAACTGTCAATACTTGATTCTCAGGTTTCTTGCTCCATGTAAACATTCTAATCCTATTACAAAAAATGGATTTATCTTAATCCTCCTTTCATCAGGCATTCAATAACCTAGAATATCCCTTCATAGGAGTTTCTCTCTGCACAAGTGTTTGCTCTAGAGCTAGCAGTTATTCAAGCTCGTGTATTCCTCTCCTTTTCTTTTATTCTGCACAGCACCTCAGGAGTGGGGTCCTTTTATCCCTCCATGATGGCTAATGATTTATCATTCTCTGTGTCAGTCTAGTCCTGTGATAACTAAACTCGAGTGTGTTTTATTCAAACTGTGTAGGATCCACAGATAGGATCAATCTGCTTTGAGAATCTGTAGTACTCTACTGTCCCCTGGCCAAATTCTGAGCTTTATGTGTCTGGTTGTATCTTGGCTGCACTCTGCTCCTGACTGCTTGTTGTAAGTATTCAGGATAGGGTTTTCATGTGGATGGGTCTTCTACTGACTGAGTCTCCCACCAGCTTTAGCATCTCCTACATGGACCTTTTCCCTTTTCTCAGGATCAATAATTTTTGCTACATTAAGGGTTGAGACTTTCTTAACCTACCCAATGGAATAAACTGCAATTTATTACATCCTTAAAAGAAACTCACTTAATAATACACCATCTTCGTAATAAGACACATTACAGACATGGTTAGAAATCACTGTCTCTCAGTCATGATGCTGCACTTCCATGGATCTTTGTACCTAATGCTGTCTGTATCACACCCTGCTCTGGAGCAGACACTTTCCAGGAGTCAGAGATTCTATAATGACTGAGGACTTCTCAGTTCCTGTGGCTGCAAATATTCAGTACACACTTCCATTATCTTCCTTTTAAAGGTATTTTTATATGTAAAAATACCATTTTTGCTAGCAGACATTGAAATCCTATGCAGTATATAGGAAGAGTCTGTCTCTTAATGATTTCCAAATGCCCATCCCCTATTATTCCAGGAGTGATTTCTTCCTCTGTACTCTCTGTGATACTGCTTTGATGACTTTTCTTCCCCAGTTCTGCTGCGGATTGGAAAGGTTTTCCAAGAACTGGTTATGTTTGGCTTGGAAAAGAAAAACTTCCACATTTAGAAATGTCAGAGTTGCTACTGTTGAATGAAATGTCATTGATTATCTGATAATAGTGTTTGTTACAGAATTAAACATACATTTCCTGGCTTAAGCAACCTATGATTTTATAGGTAACATGATTTGTTAAATTTAATGTGTTCTGTTAATCATATCCTACCAATGCCCTTCTACTATTGAAATTCTAACCATCCTTTCATTTACAAGTTTAAATTATACTTCATGGACCTTTTCTTGATCCCCCTTTTGAATTAATGTATCTTTTCTCTGCATTTCCATGAAGTGTGATTTTATTAAATTTCAATAAAAGCACCTACTTCTGTATATATGAATTAATGGTTTGTTGTTTATGTATATTTAAAAAAATCTGCAGTTCCCTCCCAATCATGATTTCCTTTGGTAACAGGAACTTTCATGTCATCTTTCTGAAAATATAACACATTTAAAATAGTTGATATTCAAAATATACTTGGAAATTCATTTTTTATGTCATTAAAATATAATTATAAAATAAAGTCAGGCATTTTAGTTGTACAGCTGTTAATTGTCAAAATTAAGATTGAAATAAGGAATAATACCAGCATCACAGAAATCTTCCTTTTGCCCTTCCTAGCCATTTCCTAGTCATTATATATTAGTTTTGTCTGTTTGAAAACTCATGTTAATGAAATCACAAAGTAAATATTCCTTTGTGTTTGGCTTTTTTCATTCAACATATTTTCTGTGAGACTCATAATTCTTATTGCTTATAGTGGGAGTTCATTTTATTTCATTGATGTATATCATTTCACTGAGTGAATATATTACACATCTGTTTATTCATTTCACCCTTTATGAACCCTTGATTTGTTTCAGGCGTTTGGCTGTTTTGTACAATATATGCTCAGGTTCGCTGAATGCATGTCTAAGAACTGCTGGCATAAGGTATGCATGCGTATATGTTAAGCTTTGAACGATGTTGTCAATCAGTTTCCCAGAGTGAACTTACTTTCTCACTCACAGTATATAGAGCTTTCTCTTGTTCCACATGGTCCTTAGCATTTGACAGAACAAAGACAGTGTTTGTTACCTATTTCAATTTCTTTAACTCTTTCATGGATGTGTGTCAATATCTCATTGTCTTCAGTGGTATTGCCTGATGACTGCTGCTGATGATCATATGCATATTATGTATTTATATCACCTCTGTGAGAATTCTTGGAATAATGCCCACATATTGGTAATGTGTAGCATTTTAATATATTCCTGGAATTAATCTCCTAATATCTAGTTAAGAATTTTTGTATCTGTGTGAATGAGAGAAACTGGCCTATTCTATCCTTTCTTGTAATGTCCTTATTTAGTTTCAAAATTATTAGGTCCTTAGAAAATGAATTGTGACAAGTTCTTTTTTCCCCCGTTTGTTTGGCTAGCTGGGCATTATTATTATATTTATCCCTTTCTATTAATTCTTTGTCCTTTCTTAATCTTTTTAGGATTCCTTAGGGAGACCATGTTTCCTTGACACATTAGCATCTATTTTAAATTAGTATTTTTATCACTTCCCAGACAACACAAGGACTACAAACTTCTTAATTTAATTCCCCTCCCACCTACCCTTTCTTCTGTCATTTTCAAATATTTTAATTCTAAAACCACAAACAGCCTTCTTCTTACTGTTTTAAGCAACATACCTTTAGACTTACTCACAGAGTCAGCTATCTTTTCCAATAGTTTAATTTATTCTGGTGTTTCCTTGCTTGCATGTGGGTTCATTTTCTTTTTGTCTGGAGGGCATCTATTAGTGTTTCTTTTGGTATATTTCTTCTGGTGATAATGTGTATTCTCTCAGCTTTTTTTGGTTGAAATGCCGTTGTTTCACTGCTATTTTTAAGACATTTCCATTGGGAATAACTTAGAATTCTAAGTCAGCACTTATTTTCTTTCAATAACCTAAAGGTGACTTTTCTATATATTTCATTGTTTCTGTTGAAACATCCGACATCAATCATGTAATTACTCCATTAGAGATAATGTGAGGGAATTTTTTTATTGTTGCTTTTTAGGTTTTCACTTTGTTTCAAGGAGTATTATGATACGATTCTTTGTAGTTTTCTTTGAGTTTATGTTGCATAGGGCCCATAGGACTTGAATCTGGGACCTGCTGTCTCTCAACAGATATAGGGAAATTTAAGTCAGTATTCATATAAATAGTATTCAAGTATCACCTCTTTGCCTTTTACTGCCGAGCAAAATAATATGTAAATATTCACTGTGTAAAATATTTCACTCTTGGCTTTTTTTATTTCTCTCTCTTTTTTTTTTATATCCTATAATTTGGATATTTTTAACCTGACGGCTATCCCATCGCAGTTGTCTAGTCTTTGTTTATAATTTGCTATAAACCATCTATTGAATTTGTAAGTGATTTTTAAATACTTTCAGTTCTAAAGCTTCTGCTTAATTCCCCCTTAAAAAAATTCAGAGGGCAAACTTTCCTTTGGCAAATTAAATAAAATTCTTAATTTTCCATTTCCTACCTTGTGATTTATTGAAATTATTGATTATAGTTGTTTTAAGTTTCTGTGATAACTACAATTTCTGTAGAATGTGTGTCCACACTTGTTTTTTTTTTTTGCTCTTTTTTCTTTTATCTGTTTTAAGTCATGGAATTCCAATTGTTGGCATACCTGATAATTTTTTCTTCAATTCCAGCTGTGGCATATGAAAAACTTGTAGAGGCTCTAAATGATATTTTTCTCCAATGAGGTCTTTGGGCAGTTTATGTATTCCTTTTGATATGTAAGAGCAGATCGTCTTGATGCAGTTGACACTGTATTTTTCTTTACTAAGACTCATGTATTTCTAGGTAGACCTCTCCTCCAAAGTTATAGTTTGTCCCCAGGAGTTACTCTTCTGGGGTCTTAACTAAAAGACTGAGATGTTCATGCAGCCTTCTCCAACTCAACTATTCAAGTAACATGAGGCTACAGAAATCATGCTTCATTTGTTTTCTGCTTAGTTTCTTGGTCTCTCCAACAGTGTATAGGAGACTTAAAGGCTGACAAATTATTGAGAAGAAATGCAGCCGGATGTTTTGGCTCACTTCTCTGAAGTTCCATTCTTCCTAGAATCTAGGTCCTTCAATTCCAGCCTTATTTGCCAATTCAAAATCTAACCTGTCTCCCCTTTCCGGTGGTATCATCACATGCTGCAAAGATGCTAGTGCACTTTATACTTGGTTTTTACAGCCAGATGGGTATTGACAAATGTCCTGCAGTGTGCTACTTGCTTTGAGTGGTCATAGGGCCAAGTGGAAAATTAAACTCAAACCACCATAATAGGCCAGCCCCAGTACCAGCTACACTTGGTATACAGGACGGGAGACCCAGAATGGCAGGGGAGTTACATCAGGGATGCCTTTAAGCTGAACTTCAAATGAGGGCTCAAGTGTGAGAGAAGAGGGCCTCATGGGTGTGTACGTGAGACATCCTTTTAGGAACTGTTCTGTCTTGTAATAGGCCCATTGGTACAGCTTTATGCACTTACAAAGTTTTTTTTTTTACAAGGAAACTTTTATTTTCAGTTTTCATCAAGAAATTTGCTGTGGTTTTTTATGCTTTTGGTTTTTTTCCTTTTTTTTTTTTTTTAACATTTTATTTCATTCTAGCTGCTTAGTGGCTGGAGCTGCTGGGTTCCTGGTATTAAAAAGATACCAACAGAGGTAGCTGTGTCTCGCCCAGGGGCCCGGCCCACTCTGAATACCCCAAAAAAGGAGAAAAAACAAAACAAAATAAACCAACAAAATAAAACCGAAAGGAGGAAGAAATTCAGATCATTTTCTTCAAGCCTGGCAGGAACCCACAACAGTTTGTGTGTAACAGACATTACAGTGGGGAGAAGCCAGGGCCCAAAGGCCAGCCCACCAGCTCCCTGCAGTTGCCTCTTGTGATTTAGATTTCCTTTTATTAAGCACAACCTTAAGTAAATAATACCAAAAAACAATCTGCAAATATAAAGCTTATTCACTTATCCTTTCAGGTTTTTCCATTGGCCTCCTAGAGGAAAAAAATAATTAAAATTCATATTGATAGCAGGACAAAAATGAAGGTATAAATGTTTTTAAGACTATTGACATCTTGTAGTTTGGGAACATTGCAAGTCCTTTTTTCTTATTGTGGTAAAATATACATAACAAATTAACTATCATAACTATTTTAAGTGTACAGTTTAATAGTATTAAGTGTATTCATATTATGCAACCATCACCACCATTCATCTCTAGAACTCTTCATCTTGCAAAAATGAAACTCTGTATCCTTTAAACAATAACTCCCCCCATGACCCTTCTACCCCTAGCAACTGGCAACCACCATTTCACTTGCTATTTAAAAAAAAAATTCCCATTTCTGTTATGATGAGCTTAGCTTTTGTTTTGTTTTAACTTTGATTCCACATATAACTAAGATCATGCAATACTTGTCTTTCTGTGTCTGGCTTATTACACTTAACATCATATCTTCCATATTGGCCCCTATTGTTTCAAATAGTAGAATTTCCTTCTTTTGTTTAAAGCTGAATAATATTCCATTGCAGTACCAACATAAATGTCCAGTGACAGATGAATGGATAGAGAAAATGTGACCTATTATGTACCTAGATAAATAGGTAGATAGACATGGGGCTAGATTGATAGATATAAATATAGTTTCATTCTTTAGTATAGGAAGAGAAAAACTACCAAAAAACTTGGGATGCACTGTAAGTTCTAAAAAAGAATGCTGCATGTGGGTTATTCATATAATATTAAAAGTAAGCTTATTTCTCTCACACAAACATTGTGGATTTTTTAAATGTGACCTCATTAGCTCTCTCTACTCATGAGAAGAAACAAATTGTAAATAAAACATGAGACTAATTAAAGAATAAACATAAAATATGTTCAATTTTTTTTATTTGTCTCCTTTTAACATGAAAAGTGAGAATTGATTTCTCACATAGAATTCTCATTGTATCCAGGTTTTGTTTCTTCATTCATTCATTCATTTTAAAATCTGTATTATTTGCTCCTTACTTTTAAAGAAATGAAGGTACCAAGTTGGATTATGTTTTCACCAATTAAGACTATTTACATTAGTGATTATAAATATACCTGCATTACAGTTGTAAAACGTTTGGAATTCTTAGAATTTGTCCTTAGAATACCATAGTAATATAATAAAATATAAAGAATGAAGGACAAAATAGGAATGTATGACTCTGTATGGATTAAATATCTAGTTGTGTGTGTGTGTTTGTGATGTGTGTGTGTTTGTGTGTGTGTGTAAAAACTTAAAGAGATGCTAGTTATACCTGCAAGGTTATCCTACTATCTAATATTATCTAATATAATGATCTGGACTCTGTCCAACTCAGGTCTCCCAGCCGTGAGTACTCTGATCTAATGAGTATATGGTCAAAGTAATTCTGAATGTCTTCCTTACCTTTATCCCATATAATTTGTGGAAATGAAATATATATTACTAAATTTCTTAATTCACAGATATAGAAAAATGCTGGCATTTTATAACACCAAGTAGATTTGTGTATTTCACATAAAATCTGGTCTATTTTGTCTCATATATTTATTTTTCTGAAACCAATATAAGATCTAGTATTACTATAAGACCTCTAGTATTACTATAAGACCTTACAATATGACCTTCTCCTATGATTTGCCTCCACAAAAAAGCCAAACAGTGCATTAATATTCAAGTCTGGTATAAATCTTAGTGAGTCTCTCAATCCATATCATTATTTCCTTCAGACCCACACTCTTGAAATGGACTTGACAGATAAGGCAAAGACAAAAGAATAGATTTGTTTATGTAGAGATTATTTTAAGCTTGCCGGAAGCAGCAGAAAAATCTCATGAGAAAATAAGATGCAGACATGCAATCTGTGTGCCTCTCATCTTCCAGCAGTTCCTAGAGGTTACATATAAGAAGATTAGGAAGCAAAACAGAATTAACAATTGAAAAGCTTTCTAATGAAAACAAATTTGCCATGGTTTGATTGCTTATACTTGTCATAACTTTTTGACAACAGCGTAATATGGCGAGATGTTTCAATACAATAGAATTACTTACTATATAAATAATTTGT
The DNA here is from genome assembly GCA_032199065.1 of Smutsia gigantea. Lineage (NCBI taxonomy): Eukaryota > Metazoa > Chordata > Mammalia > Pholidota > Manidae > Smutsia > Smutsia gigantea. The sequence continues at coordinate 31,673 of JAVSCE010014239.1, forward strand.
TTGGGACAGTTTGGTTACTGAGACATGGCTAATATTTCCATCACAGTTTTAAGTGACTATTTTAGTGCCAAACCTAATTTTAAAAATAAAGGAAAATAAATAAGACATTGTTCCTAATAGAAAATATTGTTAGATACTTAATTTTATACGAATATTTGATGTAAAAAATATACAGTACCTACTTTTATATATGCTTAAGCATCAATGACTGGCTTTTCCTGTCTGCCTATATTACTGGCTGCACAATGATATTTTTCCAAAATATTACTTATTTCAATTTGACAGTACAAATAAATATGTAAGCAAGCAATAAGTGTATACCGAGTGAATGTAAAGAAAGAACCAAAATATTTATTATTTTAGGTGCAGTGGGGACTCAGAGGCATAACTATTTAATCCATTGTGCTAAATTCTATTGTGAATTTAGTAAATCTGCTAATCTCCTTTTCTGTATGATATCAGACTAAAGATTGCCAGAAAATGATTTGCATGAGGTTTGGAAGGTAAAGAAAAGCTTTCTGTTGTGGCCACATGGTGATGAGAGACAGAAGGATGGGTTCCCCTCTGTCTTCTTGCTCTTCTGTTCCATGTCCAGCTTTTCTCCCTGACTGAGGGTCATCTCTACTATACAACAGCATCCCTATGCCCACCAGCAAACACTAGGCAGCATTAAGTATACAGAGACCACAGATTCCCTTATACCACTGCAGAAGCTCCCCTCTGCAGTCTTCCAGCATGCCCCTGCCTTCTCACATATGGCAGTGGTTCAGAAGGACTGTTCAATAATTAGTGTGACTCCCCACCTCCACTCCTAAACCCGTCCAGGTCTTTACTTCCTGAGCCCTTCCTATGTGCATAAGGCCACTTCCTAAAATAAATACCTTTCCCCATATCACTAAATGAGTTTCTGCTTCCCTGACTAAAAACATAATTAATGCGTAAGTGTCTAGTAGTTTACATTCTGTTTCACTGTCAGGTTGGCACAATTTAGTTTAAGGCCTGTGATTGAGATCAAAATTCAATGATTATTTTTATAAAACACAATCCTAGGAGAAGTCAAAAAGGTTTTGAATAGTCATGGAAGGCAGAAGGTGAAAGTGATATTTTAATTGGGTATTTAATGATAGAGAATGGAGGGATAGATTCCAAAGAAGGCATTATAGAAGTCGAAAAAAATGATAGGAAGTATAAAAGGAGTAATGAACAAAGAGTATACATAAGAAGGCAAAAAGAGAGGTATAATTAAGGGCTCCAAAATCAGGAAAATCACTGAAGGATTTTTTGATAGGTTTCTGTCTTTAGAGAATGGGCCGAGATGTTGCTTCCCTGTAGACCTGCTTTTCAGGTCAAGTAGTCTGTTTCCAACCACCAAAGAGACAGCTTCGTGAAAATTTGGATCATTTCTGTGATCCCCAGTACTCTCTCAACCTACTTATCCAAGTTTCTTTTGTGACAAATGAGGGCTATAATATTTATACCTCAGAACATGCCTCTCTTATTTAAAATGTTTTTTTTTTTGTTGCCGTTGCTGGCTTTTCTCTTCTCTGGGATTCCTCCTTGCTCTCACATCTCCCTTCATCCTTCTCTCCTCCTTGATCTGCATCGACTTCGTCTGATTTCAGTTGTTTATGGTATTTTACACTAATTTTAGAATCTATAATTGCACTCACATAGTTTGACCAGACATGAAGTGTGCTAGGAAATTGAGGGAGAGAGAGAGAGAGATCAGAAGACAATCCTTGGTATATTAAGCACATTTAACTGGAATGGACAACTTAATTTTTTTCTTAGCAGTTTCATCTATATAGCAATATTCTCCAATTCCATATGTCTTGAAAACCATAGCTTTTTAGTCTTCATCATTTTAGTTTTGCTTATGTAAAAACATTCTTAACAGTGCTCACTTAGGTACATATAATTATACATAAATATAAGTTTCTACATATGTTTCTTATAAGGTTATAGTCACTTATGTACATATAATTATACATAAATGTAAGTTTCTACATGTTTTTCTTATGAGGTTATAGCTACAATTTGTAATTTACTAATTATTTAAAGGAAAAATTTGTTACTTATCTGCCAATATTTTTCACTTTGAATCTCTTTTGCAAAAATATATATCATCTGACAATAGAAAATTCGTAAATTTAAACTGACATATTGTTTTAGTCTTTCCCTTTATGTCGTCCACTTAGATTGCTATGAAAAGGAAATTACACTTTGCTAAATAGTAACTAGAAATAAAGACTTCATACTATTGGGTTATTCTAGAACATAAGCATACCTCTAGTTTTATATAATTAATTACTTTTAAAAGACAAGGTCATTTAAAAAGTATTTTGAAGAAGTTGTTATTGCTGTTTTCAATACCAGACCTGCTCTTCTGTTGGTACTTGGCCTTCTTTTTTTAGGTTTCAAGTGGGTTTGTTCCATTAATAGTGCCTCAAGTTGCCCAATATCATACTTTTCATCATGTTCTAGCACTCTTTGGGTGTATTATATTGTTTTCAATACTTAAATGTTATACAACATTCCCATACTCAATTCTTTGTCTTTCTACCATTGTTTCAGGTCATTTTTAATCTCCAGAAGCTTCTGTCAGAAGGCTAGAATTATGAAAAATTTGCCATATTGAAGCCTATTCCTCATAATTCAATTTTTGGGTTAATTTATTATAACCTGAATTTCAGTAACATGTAAAATTTTTAGTGTAGAAGCATTTACAACATGAGTCCATTTTATCTAGATCTAATGAAGCTTAATTACTTAAATGTATTTTAGAATTTAACCATGATTTAATCTCATCTTTATCATTTAGAGCTTCTAATCAAAAGCACACATTTTTATGAGACTATATGCCAAAAAAGCAAAAACAAAAACTTAAATTGACTGCTCCAAACTCAGAATTCAGACAGTAACTTATTTTTTCATTTATACTTAGTTCCACTTTTGTGTCATAATCTGTGATAGTTTCTAGGGACAGATGTTCACCAAATTATGGAATTCTTCTTATGGAATATATAGGAGTTCGGGGAAGATGGACACCAAACAAAATATCACTAAATTTAGCATATAGTTACCAGAAATTGATTTCTGTGAAAGTGAATTATATAGTTCTATGAAAGATGTTATCTTGATAGCTATAAAATAAAGAAGCAAAGATTAGAAAACTTTCTGAGGACTTCAGTAAAATAGGTTACTTGATAATATATATTTGAAAAAACTAATCAGCCAATATGACCTTGCTATAAAATACAAGAAAATATTTAAGTGCTGCAGCATAATTTCCAGCAATTCAATGATGACATTATTTGATTGTCAGCAGTCAAACTAATAATCCATTCATCAATTCACCAAGCCATTACTAAGAATTCACAGTGTTTAGGCAGAATGCAGATACTGGAAATACCAGATGACAAGGTCTGTCTGTACATCCATGATCTTGCAACCTATGAGTAGATTGATACATGAGTAAATGAATGTAAGGCAATGTGACACATAATAGAAGAGTAATGAGGGGAAAAGTATCACCATCTTATTCAGGAGAGATCTTTTAGCTTAATTGATTTTGTTTTGTTTTCTGGAAACACGGGAGAAAATATTTACCTGCTGGGCATCTTAGATTGAATGAAGGTGAGCCTTAAGATAGTAAGGACAAGTATATGTCAGGAAAGAGGAAGATCATTAATCAAGATATCATATATGACAGTATATGACACAGTCAGGGAATTAGAAAGGCTTGGTGTATTGAGTACAAGGATCCAAAGGATGAGAAGGAGCAGAAACCTGGTTAAATTGGTGTCTAACTTTAAGTAATATTGTAGAGTGGTTAAGAGGTTTTTCACTGGAATTAGATCTAAGGCTAGTCTCAACACTTTTTTCGGTAATCTCAGGAAAGTTACTTAAACTCTCAAAAGGTAGTTTCTTCTCTGTAAAATGGGAGTTATTTTCACATAAATTTTTGAAGATTAAATGAGATAATATTTGCAATGAGTTTAGCACAGTATCCATACTATAACTAGCAGTTGTTCTCAATATTATTTTCATGTATGTTTCATTTCATTTCATTCTGTTCATGTTTGAACACAACCTTTGAGATGACCTGAGATCCTTAATTTTTGTATCTTGATATTTTGGACCCTGTTCACATATTCAAACCAATTTTAAAAGTTCTAAATGCAGTAAACAATTCATTAAACACTAAATACCATCCCAAATAATAAAATATTTTCCTGAGATGAATTTTATTTTAAGAGAGTATGTGAACATAACTACACTTTAACCAAATCACTGCCTTAAAGTGAAGCTGGATTCACAAACTTTTAAATCTATATGTATTTTATTATTTAAAGATTTGACAAGCGTATGTGATGCATAGAAATAGAACCACATAGGTATTCATCTACTCCATCTTCTATATTTTTCACTCTTTTTCCACCCTTTTTTGACATCAGCTTCTCAGCTTGATGGTTGCAGTAGCTAAGGGGCCTGTATAAACTCAGCATAATGCAACAATCTCAATATACAGATTCATATCCATAGGCAGAAATTTGAAGGTAACTACTGTGTCACAGCATGTGGAACATTCTTTTACAACACAGCGATCCACATCAATCTCTTTTTAAATAGCCAACGATAACCACTAAAATCAGCATGCAGTCATTCTCTGAAATTCTCTCTGAACACAAAAGTGCATTGGCTTCCACTAACCTATTCCTCCTCATTACATTCTAGTACTATAGGTTATGCATCAACATGCTTTATTTCTTTTTTGATTTTTAACTCAGGTAATAACCAAGGTCTAATTTACTAATGATTCTTGAATGCCTTTTTTATTTATGATTTGGGGCTATTTTCATGGCAGTCATTTAGCAAATTAATGTAGACGAAGAGCAAAAATTTTACAGATGTTGTTGTGATCATGCTGTCATCTCATACTTAAAATGCTGATCTATTGACATCTACTCATTAGAGATAAGCTCCACTTAGTTTGTAACATTAGTATTTTATAACCTGGGGTGTTTTGAAGTAGACTGAAAGTCAAATTTTTAACCACCTCTTTCAGAATGAATATTTAAAGGGTAAAAATGCACTTTATTCTTTATTACTTTGAAACTATTCCTCCCCAAGCCAACATTATGCAATCCAGTTAACTCTCTGCACACTGCCAAACGTGGACCAGGTGTTTATGGTAACAGAGTTTCAAGTGGCAGAAATGCAGGGCCAGCATCAGAGAAATGGATCTTCCATTGACTGACAAAATCCTCAGAGGGTTCAACAGTCAAAGTGAAGGACAAGAATGCAATAGGACCCAGAAAAATCTGTGATTAAGATTGAATGTCTGGATCTCTGTGTCCCCGGTTTAAATTTCTCTGTAAGGCTTATTCTCCCTGGGCTTTTGATATTGTTGTGAAAGGACTCCACACTGAAGAAGTGACTCATTACCCAAGGTTAGATCAAATGCGAGCTCTTAGACCAGTTAACTGGGACAAGAGGGCAAGATAACATAAAATACTGTAGCTCACACTGGATCACTGAGAATGTGGTGGGGATGCAGATGGGCCACACTTCCTAGAAAGGCTGTGCCACCAGAATAGCCAGAGAACTTAAGAAATGTGAGAGACTAGATGGGTGGAGAAGACCTTCATTTTCACATGTGATGTTTGAGATACAAATATCTGTTTTTTTTTCAAAGTGAATTTTCTGATTTTATAAGTAATTCATGATAAATATTATTAAAATGAGTGGTCTGTGCATTTTCTGTCAGGTGTTATCATATATATTCCAAATTATATATATGTGGATACATACACTCAAGCACACACATATGCATAAACTTATATAATTTTAACTGTATGTGGTAAGAAAAAGAATATATTCAAACCAGCACTCTTTCCGTGCTTAAATAAGATACTTAGTGTGTGGAATTGTTTAAAACATGTAATATTTATAATACATTATCCTTCATTAATTAGATTTACCTTCATATATATTTATATATTTTTTTTAGCATTTTTTTTTATTAAGGTATCATTGATATACACTCTTACGAAGGTTTTACATGAAAAACATTGTGGTTACTACATTCACCCAAATTATCAAGTCCCCTCCATACCTCATTGAAGTTACTGTCTATCAGTGTAGTAAGATGCCACAGAGTCACTCTTTGTTTTCCCTGTGTTACCCTGTCTTCCCCATGACCCCCACTACCTTTATATTCTTAACTCTACTCATCTTGAGTCTGGATAATTGGGGACAGGGATGGTGGCAGTAATGATGAATTTAGCAGTCATGTCAATTGATATGAATAAAATTTTAATTTTTAAGTTAGGCAAAAAAAAACCCTACATTGATCCTTTTGACCATTTTAGTCATTTTAGGCTTAACGTGTATTTATTTATTTTCAGACAGCCATTAGTGACATAAAACTATCATAATTGGTTTCTCCACTCTCTTTTATAATTCTGACTGAATTTCTTAAAACTCTTGTTTGTACATGTTACCCAATCTCAGCCCTACAGACTAGCAATTCTAAATGGAGTTTATGTTAAAATCCAGAACTCATTAGCTTGACTTTATATAATCTATACAAACTTGTTTATTTTCTATACTTTCAACTGTATCATCCATTATTACTTAGACTAACTATGATTTCAGGCCATGGGAACTGTTTTTCTCCAAAAGCACATTATTGATTTTATAGAATGTAATAATGCCTAATGGTTAAAATTCTGGCTTACATTGGACAGTCCAGGTTTCAAGTCAAGGTTGGCCACGTATTAACTGTGAAAGCTTTGCCAACGTATTTGATCTCTCTATTTCTTTTACTCACTTGTCTGTAATGAAAGTGGAAATACTAAAAACATTTACTTCATAAGGTTGGAAGAATTAGAACAATCAAAATGCTGGGTACAACATTAGCACCTCCTTCTCCTCTTCTTCCCCAACCTCCTATTCATCCCCTCTTATCCCCCCCACCTCCTGTTCCTTTTCTCTTCTCCCTCCACCTCCTCTTCCTACCCACCACTCCCCCCACATTTTCCTTCTCTCTTTCTTTCCTTTCCTTTTTTCACATTGTTCACCATTCCGTATCTGCTACTCTGTGCTAGGGAAACCATACAGTAGTATGAATTAGTACCCCTCCAAATTCATCGTGAGAAATCTTAGTTTGGTGCTCAACACTCCATTACTTTTTCCTGTTGATATTGCTGGCATGTTCACTCCACCTTCCCTGTAATAGCAATTACACATTTTCTCCTCTTTTCCTAAAAATGTCTGCATTCCTTCTCACTTTCATTTTTAGTGATTAACTTTTGCTTACATACACTCTGAGGAAACAGCTCCCTAAATGTTATGTCTCCAAATCTAGAAAGTAAGAAGGGAAAGAGAGGAAGGGAGGAGGAAGGAAAGAAGGAGGGAAGGAAGGAAGAGAGGATGTCATTCTCTACTGTTTCCAGGAAACTGTTAGTTGAATTGAAACATCCCTCTCCCTTACACTCAAATTCTCGCAATGACCAAGAATTCTTATCCTAAGGCTCCTTCATATCTTGCCAAAACAACGAAAAGTCTACTACCTGTGATGTCATTAACTTTTCCCTCACCCTCTAATTCTATCTCATTTAGTATCAGAAAAAAGCAAGTTCAGATGCCTCACTTAAAACAGTTTAGACACCACCACCACCACCCAATTGCTTTTAGGATTAAGTACGATATCGTGTTCATGTCCTGGAATACTCACAAAGCTCTGTAAATGTGTGTACACATACACACACACCCCACAGAGTTCCTTTCAAGTAGTCAATATCATATATCCTTGGATACCAAGGGTTTTATGTTTATTAGTGGAGATTACTGAAGGGAAGGAAATGGAAAGCATGAGTTAGAGATGCTTCAACCTGGAAGATAACAGATACGCAAATAAACTGCATGTGTGTGTATTATTTATTTAACAATCAATCCGAGAGTACATAGTCCCAGAGCTGGTTTGGTGTGGTGGCTCAACTCAGGACATTTCAGCCTTCCTCTCTGCCATTCTCTGCATCTGATGCTTTCTCTGTGGTTACAAGATAGGATGATCTGAGGCAGAATCACTCACAAATGGTTATACATATCCTTTCCCTTCTCTTTCATTAATAAGAAGGTTGTTAATACTCGGGTATGACTTTAGAGTCTGAAGTTTTTTTATATTCATTACTGACAAAATTTGATGGTAGAGAAAAGAAAGCAAACTCTAAGTCAAATTCTGTACTACCCTATCTGCTTAGATGGGAAAATCCCATGAATTTACTAATACAAATTAGAAAACTATGAAGTATGAAATGAAATGTGTTTACATTAAATTGTGTTTTAAGTTGATACAGTTTTTGTCACCAGAGCAAAAGGCATTTGCAAATAATAAAGAACTCCTCATACTTCTCTTCCAATCTTTAATGAATAGGAATTAATTTACTTTTAATTGTTAGTTTATTTTTAATTGCTCTTTTTCAATTAATTATTAAGATTCATAAAGAATAATGCCCCTTCAGTATGTCTAAATTCTTTTTTTCTTTTCCCTGATTTCAAATAATTAGAATATAACAATGAGTAAAGCAAACAGGTAAATCTGAACTATCATTTAACTAACAAATACAGTTTGAAAATCAAAGCTTATTTTTACTTAAAAAATTAAATTTTAAATTCCACTCAGTTTTTAAGACGTAGTAATTACTGTTATAATTCTCCAGTAGTTGAGGCAAGCAGAGTTGATAACCCAACCAAAACAAACTAGAACCACTTGATATCATATAATAAATGGGCACAAGCTCAGATATACTAATTACTAGCTTATAAAACACTCTCCCCAGCTGCCACTTCATTTAGTTCTTAGAGTGGTTCTGAAAAGAAAGCGGTTATAATTATATAGTTTATCTTACATTGAGGGAAACAGACCTAGTTCAAATAATTAAATGAATAACTAAGCCTAGGTTTTCTGAAATCCATTTGCATCTTATTTTCTGGAATTCAAGAAAGGTAGTATTTAAAAGTGTGTACTTTGTAGTCAGAATGCTTGTTTAAGTCTTGGCTCCAGCCTACTCTGTTTCCATTATTTGAAGCAAATTTCTTCACCTACCAAATGAGGATTAAATAGAATTCTGAGCTTAGGGATTTTTGTGAGAATTGAATTAAAAATATGAAGCAAGTAGATTCCTATCTAGTACATAATAAGTAGCTAATACATGTTAATTATTACTATGTCACTCCTCCTCATTATAAACATTTTTATCACTGTTACATCTATGACATATAATAAATTATAAATGTGGAAAGAAGAAAGTGCTAAAGGCTAAAATTGTTAAAAGAATAAATTCAATAAAACTTAAGGACACATAATAGAGAGCTTGAAGTGTTATATTTATGGAAAAGTTAAATGTTCACTTATTTGAATGAAAAATAGTTCTTCATATTATAATGGGACTTTTGAAAGTGAGATTATATGCTCCATTCTTTTGAAGTTGTTATAAGTTATTATCATTATTTTTTCACTGTTGTGTTTTAATAGTAAAGTGAAAGTATCTTGTACCATCAAATTATATATAAAAAACATTCATAAAATTAATTCTTATTGGTAGTTTTTCAATAACTTTTTATTTTTACTTTTTATTAAAACTATGTTATATCTAATCATGCAGAAAAGTATATTTTAATGCACACCCAATTAAATTTAATATATGATAAATAAGAGGAATGTACTGTGATTCTTATGGTGACAATTAGATACCATAATTCTCAGTATGTAATATCATTTTATGGATGTCTAGTAATGAAATCACCTATTTGTGTTAGGACTCCCAGTAGCTTCAAATTCTTCAAGTAATAATACCTTGTGTTAGGGTGCAGACCGGTTGGTCAGAGGATATTCTCAGTCACCACTCTACTGTCCAATAAATGTTTCCCCTTTGTACCTACCCCTCTTGTTACTCCAGACACAGTGTTTCAGTCTTACTTTTTGCTCCCTGCTTGTTAGCCTGTTTATTAGTGAGGATGTATGTTGGTCTGGTTAAGCTTCAGTCTCGGGCGGACAGTATGTCTTGGGTCTTGGAGGTGTGTCCTCTGTGTTCCTGCTCTTAGCACAGCTCTAGTTTTGGGTCCAGCACATATTCCTAGATTTTTTTTCTCTGTTCTTTTCTACAACTACGTTTGTTGTTTCCTGTTGCCTTCAGGTGACCACGTATGTAGCTCTACCTCTATCCTCCATATTTTAAGCCTTTTGTTCAATGGGGGCCTATAGGGGAAAATGATCTTAAGAGAGCTTCCTACCTTTTTCACAGTAGCTAAGGTTCCCCTCTCCCAGGACTGCATTGTAGTTGATGCTTACTTAAGATTCTTAAAAATTGTTTTTGTGAGTTAAGGAGGCCCTTCCTACAAATGAGATCATATCACCACCCAATATTTGAAGCCACTCAAGATCTCCAAGCTCTTTCCCAACCCTCATCAACTCATTAACAATTCTAGCTCAGTTCTCACAAGAGTCTGGATCATCTAGAAAGCCCAGTTTTCCTCTGTCTCTCTCTGCAGCACCTGAAACAGCATTACTAGAGGTGGCAACACTAGTTTTGTCAATAGCTGTATTGATGATGGAAGTGACTTACATTGAAATATTAGCAACTGCAATAGTTTAAATCCTGATAAATCTTTGGAAGTGGCAACAAGTGTGTAAAAAGTTTATATAGTTTTTTTCTTCTTCTTCTTTTCCTGGAAGAAGAAAGCCATTAATGCTTTCCCAGAGTCAACTGAAGGAAGAGTTCCCAAGAGGGCCACTGGTAAATATTGGAGAAGCTTTCACAAGGGACTGGTTGTTATTCTGTCTCCCATTTGCAAGTTGCTTGTCTCCTTAGTGGAGCAGTTCATCAGCCTCTGAGGCAATCTAAATAAGAAAATAGAATTGGAAAAAAATCTTAGAGAGCAGGGAGCAGGAAGGGGTGAAGAGATGAAGCAGGTGGCATTTATTTTGGTTGGCAAGGCAAAAATGTGTTTTGTGTGGCCAAGTAAATAACCAAAACAGGTGACGATGTGGAAAAATAACCCCAAAGTGTTTATGGGGAACATTCCCTCACCTACACCTCATCTTCAGATATTAGCAGTATAAGGTGATCATTTCTCTGTTTTTCCAAGAATAGGGCATTTCCAGGTTGTAAGGACTTTTTGTGCTAAAATCAGGAAACACTCCCAGCAACACAGGATCAGTTGGCTATTAGCAGCCTGTCAGTTATTAACCAGAGAAGTTGTGATCCACAGAGAGGACTGAAAGTATGACTAGTTAGTACAAAGAAACCTATAGGGTGGAAAGAGCAGGTCGTAACTTCATTTCTCACTTAACAGAACTAGGGATGAAAAACCTTTGAGTCAGATATAAGATTAATTATTTAAACTAGTCTGGGATGTTGAATATACTCTGGTAATAAGAAAGTTATAGGATTTGCCCAAATACAACATTTTAGCTCATTAACTCTACATGTATATTCAGGACTTCCATCTTCAGATCATGAACAATATTTCCAAGACTCTCTGAGGAGTCTTACCTGTTCTTACAGATAAGTTCACTCCCATCTTCTTCTGCTATCTTGCCCTTAGAAATGTCTATATGAGAGCATGCAGTTATCTCTTAAGCTGAGTGATCTTTTCAGTGCCTAGTCATTCCTCCTCTGGTGCTTTTAGAGAAGAGAACTGTTGTCCTGCTGAGGGATATTTGTATGAGAATTGTCACAGATGCCGAATCTGGGATATGCCGAACACCACTCATTTCCATTTAGTCCCCACTTCAGCTGACCCATGCAATAATCTAAAACAGACCCAGAAGAAAATCTCTCCCATCTGTATCACACATTGTCATGTGGACTACAACATACCATTATTTCTACTTTTTGTTCCATATATACGTGACAGATTTTATGGATCAAACATAGAATTTTTTTCTTTAGACTTTTCTGTGCTCATTTTCTAACTAAGGGCCAGTTTGGGGATCAGGCTTCACAGTAGTCTTTCAATTTTCATTTCTCTCAGTCTTGTTCCCATATGTTTCTGCCTAAAGTTTACTTCCTTCCAAAAAGTTTCAAAGCTTCTGGTACTGAGACTTTTAAGGGATCTAAGGAGAGATTCAACCAAGACCCTACATGTGGAAAATCTATCTCCAGTTATTAATTTCATTATTATAAGATGGAAGGGAAAATATTCAAGTAAGTAGCCTTTGCTTAAATAATTTGTTTTAAGCTGCATCATTTGCTCATCATTGCCATATTTACAGCAAATAGTTACTAGGGAATTTTACTACCATATCTCATCAATTTCAAGGTATTTTTTTAAGTAGATTTTATTTTTTTAGAGCAGTGTTAGATTCACTGCAAAATTGAGTAGAAAGTGGAGAGAGTTCTCACACATGCCTCCTTCCCCAACACACCCACTTTCCCAATATCCACATCAGCACCAGAGTAAAATATTTGTTACAACCAGTGAACCTACAATACACATCATCAGCACCCAAAGTTCATACCTCACTTAGGGATCACTGCTTGTACATACTTTGGATTTTGACAAATGTAGTGACATGTATCCACCTTTACAGTATCATACAGAATAGTTTCACTGCTGTCAAATATCCGCTGTGCTCTGCCTATTTATACCCCACTACCCCAAGTCCTAGAAAGTGCTGGTCATGTTACTGTCTCCATAGTTTTGCCATCTGCATAACGTCATATAGTTGGAATCATACAGCGTATACCTTCAGATTGCTGTCTTTCACATAGTGATATATATTTAAGTTTTCTCTATTTCTTTTCATGGCTTGAAAACTCATTTCTTTTTAGCACTGAATAATTACCAGTAATAATCCATTGTGTGGATGGATACAGTTTATTTGTACATTCACCTACAGAAGGACATTTTCATTGTTCCCAAGTTTTGGAAATTCAGAATAAAGCTGTTATGAATGTCCATGCGCAGGTTTTATGTGAACATAAATATCAACTCATTTGGGTAAACATCAACTGATATGGTTGTTGGATCATGTGGTAAGTGTATGTTTAATTTAATTAGAAACTGCCAAACTGTTTTCCAAAATGGCTGTACAATTTTGCATTCCCACCAGTAATAAATGAGTGTTCTTGTTGCTTCGTGACCTCTCCAGTATCTGGTGTCATAAGTGTTGTGGATTTTTGCCATTTTAATAGGTGTGTAGTGCCATCTCATCTTAATTTGCATTTCCCTGATGACGTAAGAAGTTCAACATCTTATCAAATGAACATTTTTAATTGGGTGGTAAAATTGTTTTGTAGAATTAGAGGTATTAATGATATCATTTACTTTTTATTACTTATGAAAGGTGAAATAAAATTGAAGTAACTATGTCAAGAAGTTTTAAAATGGAGCCAGAAAGCCATTCAGAATGGGGCCTTATGCACGGCCTTTCCAGGTAGAACCATAAACTTCAAACTGAACCAAATCCAAATATCCCAAAGATTCTGTCCAAACATTCCTTTTTTGTCTTTAAAAACCCCTGAATTTTGTTCCCAATGGGATACAGTTTGGGTTGCCACCCAAATCTATGCTCCCCAAATTATAATTGTGAGACCCACAAATAAGTGTTTTTCTTTTATTTCAGTTCTACCTCTTCTCAGTCAACAGCCTTTGATACTACCATGTTATAAATGTGATTTATGACATATTACAGAGGTTAGCAAAACCAGCAGGTTTTTGCAAATATTAGAGAAACAATAATCTTCAACATTCCCATAATTTATTCTATAGTTATAAATGTAGTATATTCATCCATTAAGTAATTTTTATTGGATATCTACTATATGTGATCTTAATTTTGTGAGCAGTAACAGATGGTGAAATAATATATAATCTTAGTGAATTGTACTATGAAGAAAAATAAAGCAGGGTACAGGCATAGATAATGATAGGAATGTGCTATTTTAGACAGTATGATTAGAAATGTTTGACTAAAGCAATATCTTTGGAATAAAGAATTGTTGAATAGAATGAGTTAGACATCTAGATGTATGGAAGAAGCATGTTCTAGGAAGATGAAGTAGTAAGTGCAGAAGCCCTATGGTGGAACTCAGTATGGTATGAGTTACAATAAGCAAAGAGTTCCATGTGATTGGAAAGCAGTTAGTCAGAAATAAATTAGCCAGGATCAGCTTAAGAGTAGCCTGCATATTAAAATAATTGCTTTGGATTATATTTCAAGTATATTGATAATTATTAGAGGATTTTCTGCAAGGAATCATGACCAGGTATATGTGTTTTTTTTAAAAGTCATATTGGCTGCTGTATAGAACACTACCTGCTAGGGTCCAAGACTGTAAACAATGGGATCATTTAGAAAAACATCAGCATACCAGACTGCATTTGATGGTGACAAGCTTGTGTAAGAGTGTGATGTTGGTGACAATGGTTAGATTCAAGATGTGTGTGTTATTTGGTAGAGCAGTTTTCTGATGTATATTAGGTTTAAGGAATGAGAATAAAAAATAAATATGAAGTAAATCTAAGAATCCTGCCCTGAACAATTAAGTAAATGGTATTGTTGCTTACAGAGTTTAAACACTGGAGGAGTAGGATTGAAGTGAGACAGGAATAAAAGTTAAGGTTTGTATGTATTAAGTTTGAGTCACATAATATCTAAATGGAAATATCAAGAAAGTGTTGGATATATCACACTCAATCTGAAGGTCAAGGTTGAGGTTAGATTTAAATTTGGGAATAACAAGTATATAGATTCTTTTTAAAATCAATAGGTCGGATGATATCATTTGAGAATTATTTAGATGCCTTCCTCTAACTCCACTATTGAGAGTTGGAGAACATGAAGAAGGGTCAAGCAAAGTACCTTTTGCTGTGAACTATGCCAGTACAAAAAGAGTCAGTCCAAAATAGAGTACTGGGGAGAATGATGACACAGACTTGATTCACTTCAGTTTACCCTCAAGCCAGCAAACACTAAGTATAGAGGAAATACAAAATAAAAATGTAAATCAGTGGATGAAGAACCTTACCAGTGACACTCCAATTCCACACGATGGCACATGTGTATTCAAACAGGCAGGGCACAGTCTGAAGGGAATTCAGAGCTTCCCAGCTTGGAGGAGACAAGGAACAAGGAGCTCTGGATTTTGTAGCATTAGGAGAGGAATAGTGTTAACACTGGTGCTCAAGGATGTAACTCATAACAACAAAGGAAGTTGCTCAAGGCCACAGAGGTACATACATATTTCTATATTTCTGTGATCTATTTCACACCAAGCTACTGGATTACCTGTCAAGGCATGCTATTAATGGCCACCACTGCAAAAGAGAAAATTCAGGAACATATGGTGTCCCAGAAGCCAAATAAGAATATTTTAAAGGAAAAGGTAAGATTAAATTTCCCAAGGAATTGAAGATATGCCACTGATCATTTGAGTTGGCAGAGTTGAGGGAAACATCACAAATCTTCTGAATTTCTTATACTTGTACTACTTGATAGAAAAATATGCCTCATTAGGAAACTAATGTGAAACTCATCACACACACACATTCACTTGCACAGTTTAAAACTCATGAGGAATGAATTAACTTTTGAAAGAAACTATGTAGAAATTGGCAAAGATAATTTGGATACAATTAAAGTTTCTGGTTATTGAAAACAGCTAATTGTTAATTTTAAGTGACCAGCTTGAGGTAAATATTTAGACATTAATTATCAAACATAAAGCCAACATAGGATTATTGAATATGAAATGGTAAATCAAAATATTCAAAATAAGATATGTATTTTCAAGTAAAAAGGTATAAGGAGTCAACACAATATTCTATTAGTTGGAACAAATACAAAAATAACAAATTTCTCTGTTACTGGCCCTAAAAACTGATTGATCAACGCATAATTGAAACATTAATTATGGTATATTTATGGCAGAATAAAATAAACCTTTTAATTAAAATTTGTTTTAATGAGTTGAACAAATATTTTAATTAAACAACCTTAATAACATGATGAAGCTGAACTCAATATGTCAATTATGGAAATAATGTGATAAAATTAAAGTGCCAGTATTAAATTAGAAAATATCCAAAGGAAATACATGGCTTTGTAGTTACAAAGTAAAATTGATGTTATAATGGCATTATCGCCCTTTTAGAAACCATGGGGCTTTAAACAAACAGTCTTATAGGACCCAAATGAACAATAAATATATAAGATGCTCTTTAAATT
The DNA here is from genome assembly GCA_032199065.1 of Smutsia gigantea. Taxonomy (NCBI): domain Eukaryota; kingdom Metazoa; phylum Chordata; class Mammalia; order Pholidota; family Manidae; genus Smutsia; species Smutsia gigantea. The sequence goes on from JAVSCE010014239.1 coordinate 47,913, forward strand.
ATAGTAAGTAGTTGCACACAAAGTCTGTTGTACAAGTGTGGGAGATTTGTACAAATTTGAGATCAAACTCTCAAAAAGAGTAGGCATTTCTCTGAATTTATTCACTAATGTAATCCCAAGTGTCTGCAATAGTTCCTGGCACTTAATAGGGGTGCTTAATATATATAGAATAAAAAAGAATGTTTCGCACACTCAACATAAAATGAAATGCACTTCTGTACTCTCTAATGATGCTTAATGATTTGTGTACTGTAGGGACCAAAGGCAGGCTGTCCCAAAATGTGCCACTTTGGCATATTCATTACTTTGAATTAAAAGGAGTGGAGAAACAGCTGAAGCAAGAGGGATTCTCTGACTTGTCTCTGTCCCTTTGCCTTGAAACCAGGAAATAAATCTCCCATGGGAAAGGTTACCTCCCTGCACGAGAAGGTAGAGAGACATCCTTATCATCAGAGAGAGGGAATTCAAGGCCAAAAAACGTCTACATAAACAAGCCTTGTTACTTTTTACTAATTTACTACCCTAGCCCAAATGCTGTTTAGAATTCTTTACTAATTGAATCTCCCAAACCTAAGTTTTCTTTGCCCTGTCAATTCCTCACAGATTTATGTTTCTTTGTCTAAAGTGTACAAAAGCCGCAGGCCTTGCCCGTTGTTTTGGGTCTTGGTTTCATTTTTGGGCCTCTTACCTACGTAATTAAACTTTTTTCTTCTCCTATTAATCTGTTTCATGTCAATTTGATTCTTAGACAAGCTAGAAAACCTTATAGTGTAGAGGATAATTCTTCCTTCTCCACAGTATCTTTTAAGTAATATTTTGATTTGCCTATTTAGAATTTTAGAGGAACTGATGCTACATAAAGGTGTTTCAAGGAATAATGTTACAAAAAATGAAATTTTACTCAGGAAGTTAAATAAAAATTTAGGCGCACTAGATGTCTATTTCACACATGAATGTACTTAGTAAAAAGAGAATTAGGACTATTAATTATATTAATATGTTACATCAGAAACTATATTAGTTATATTCATATATTATGCCACAATATGCAAAGTGCACTGTCACCAGAAATTAAAATAGTAACTATACAAATTTTCACTTTGATGTTGCAATGCAAACATTTAGGATGTTAAATCTTTTCTCCTAATAGATCTACCAGCTCCAGTACTGAGGCTTCTCCCTCTTCACCACATCAACCTCTACACATTTGTCAGAGAGATTTGTAGATTTCAGAGATTTGCAGATTGTCTCTTTTAGCAATCCTTCAAAGTCACTGCTTGCATCCCTTTCAAATGCATTGGCATGAGATTTATGGTCTATTATTTTATTCTGGTCTCTCTCCTATATTATTCCCTGCCTTAACCCTAGATACATCCTTTACCAGTACCGTAACAACAGAGTAATACTTTTCCATAACTTACCACCTTAAATCTGTCACTATAACAATGCCGTCATTCTCATAAATGTGACATTTCCCCTATGTAGAAGTTAACGCATTTTTTCCATTCAAAATTCACTCCTTTTCCTGAAAACAGAATTTAATTTCCCAAGATGGTATTCAGATACTGATTTTTCTATTTGTCTTTAAATGCCTATTCATAATTTTACGTATTTTATTACATTTATTCTATTAATACTATTACAAAAGATCTTATTGAGTGTGTGTTTTCCTATATCTAATACATTGATCTACCATAGAGTTCTCAAAACATTTGCTGTTACTGAACAGAGAGTAAAAAGCAGAATCTTCCAGGAAAAAACTTCTGTAAGGCAAGGAAGAATTACTCTGTAAGGTAAAAAATAATTAAAAGTGTCTTGGATGAAAGTAGAGCCACTAAGACCAGGAATCATTCTGAATTTAAAAACATCTATAAAATGAACAAAAAACGTTGGTAATCCATAATCATTGACCAATGCAAACTCCAGAGAATCGGCACATTTTTTTCCAACTGAACACTGCAGTGCAGTTTTATATATACTGGGTCACAATAAGAAAAAAGTGTGTGCATCTTTTTATGATTAATTTCCCTCTTCTTTCACAGATCCCCTAATGTACCTTCTGCCGAAGTAAATAAAACACTTTTCTTTTAATATGCCCCAGAAGGGAAAACATCTCTTCTAATTAAGCTCACAGAACTGGGTAATCTCATTTAGCTAGGAGGTATAGCAGCTATGCAAGTAGCTTGACTGTAGCGATATAACCAACACTTTGATTTTATCAAGTGACATTAAACTTGTAAGTAAGTATACTTGTTAATTGGAGCATAGATGAAGATAAAATTCTGGTATTAATGTAATAGAAATTCCTATTCCTATTTTGAATGTCTTTTCAAAAGTTAAGTGTTTGCAGTTGTGATAATTTAATTATGGGTGTTTTGGCTTACTTACACAAATCATGAATACTCTTCCAGAAAACAAGCCAACTCAATGGACGTGTGAATTCCCACACGTCCTAGAGTGCAATTAACTCTACTTCTAACCACGCTGTGGCACCTGCAGACAATGAAGAAATCTGCTACAGGAACTATTTCCATAGCATGAATATTCAAACACTGGAATTAGTGTAATTCATCCAGCCGCAGATTATCTGGACTCCAGCCACAATACGTTTTATTGCCATGTGTCAGTTTCACTGACAGCTTCATAAATCCTGCTCAATAAACATTGAGTGTTTCCTTTCATTGTCTCACAGACAGAGAAGCCTAGGGAAAGTTTTGTAGGGTAGAATCATGTAGTTTTGCATTCATACAACAATCTGAACAATTCTTATCTAAAACTGGAGGTAGTATGTAGGGGTATATATTTTCAACGTTTGACAGGTATTACTATCTGGGGCAACAAACTTCTAGCTGGATATAAACTGTTCTCTCAGAAAGAAAAGTAGCATTATTCAGTTTTTCCCCAAAATAATGAGTTTGAGGTCTGGATCATAATATGATGCACATATTATGTATACAGGTAAAAGAGATAAAAATAGTTCAAGTATTAGTGTTATCTGATTTAGAGATTTAGCTATCCATGGTTCAGTTTCAGCTCAGGGTGTTTAAACTGTTTCCCTACTAATTGCTTATATTTTTTCCAATGGCTTGGTTGAATGACTATTTTAAATTAATATGCTGAAAATAGATGTGAATGGATTTCTATTCACAAATATCTCAGAATCTTTGTAATATTAAATTCCTTCCCACATGAGGAATGAATATAGATACTGCTAGCTCCAGCTGTGAGGCAGCCATATGTAGGGCCCAAGAGCAGGCCGCCCCAAGATATGCCATTGTGACATGCAGATTGTTTCAGAGTTGAAACAAGGCCCAAAAGACCTCTGCCACCCATCAACTGCATAAAAAGAATTTAGTATAGAGGAACTGGTCCAGGAAGAGAGCTATCCCCATAGATAACCTCATCATAATATAACCTAGGGGTAGTAGACAGGGAGGAAGGTGGCAGTCTGTTAAAATTCCTGTCTATGTCCTGTTGTTTCTGTAAATATTTGTTTTCTAAACACTTACTCTTTAATATTCCAGTGAGTAGATCCCCTTTTTCTTTGAAGTCTCAGGCACCTGCCCCCTTCTCCTTGGTTCAGGATGACATATATACCTCATTGCCTCTGACTGTCTTTGCAATCCATGTCTGGATTCTCCTGCATATGTGATTAAACATTGTTTTCTTTCTCCTATTAATCTTTCTCATGTCAACTTGATTCTTAAACCAGCTAAAAGAACTTTGGTGGGTAGAGGAAAATTCTTCCTCCCAACAGATAGAAACACTTGCTTTTATGAATTTATCGTAATATTTTCTACATCTTAGCTTGCAAATGTGGGAATACTTCTCTCTTTGTCCTCTTTAAGATCTGTTTGTGTTTTGCTCATGTGTCTGGTATTTCATTCACCCAGAACATAACCCTCTTTGTGGTTTTTATGCAGGATGACTTACGTCTTAATTGTCCATTTGATTCTCAGGAAAACCTATATATTACAATACTGAATGGGGACAGGGAAATAGTCTCCCACGGTTTACCTGGTACGCCTTCATCAAATACACTGTCTGGTCCCTTTTGCAGAACAAAGCAGCAGCACCCTCACAAGTCACTGATTCTCCCACTTTGAGACAAGGGCATTCACCAGTCCCTAACTGGGTAGAAACTATTGTGAGAAGTGGGTTGTAGGAGCAAATATTGCTTTTGAATATTGATTATTTTAACCTCATTTTTTAAACTGCAGACACAAGAGAAGCTTTAAAAATCAAGTAAAAGTCACCCTCTTATAAGAGATACTCACATGTATTAAGAGGACTCTCCATCTGTAAGTGTATCTCCAGCTCTGTACCAGAAAGAGGGAGTAAACTTTAAATCTCAAGGAATTCTTATCAATGGAGAGAGCAATGACTTAAATCTGCATGGTAAACTTATCCTTGTTTACTGTGCTTTTCCCAGTAGTCTCCCATCACTGACTCCCTATACACAGTTTTGTCTTTAACTGAAAACGGTGTTTAAGATGATGGCTTTGGCCATTTCTGGCATTTTTCCTGGGTCTTTCCCATGTATATAGGAGGTATACATGTTATTAAACTTTTGTTCTATTTTCTCCTGTTAATCTATCTCCTGTCAATTTAATTCTTAGACCAGCGAGAAGAACCTTGAAGGGTAGAGGAAAAATTTTTCCTTCTCAATAAATGTGTCTCCACTGCTTAGTGCTGAGTGATAATTTTCTGATTTCCTTTTGTGCACCACCTGGGACTGTGAGGGTTGGAAGGAAAGCATTTTGAAGAGTGCAGGTAAGATTTTTAATGCTAGTTCTGCTGAAATTACCCATTTCTAAAAGTCCAAAAGAAAGTAATTGGACCCATAGACTTATATTTCTGTAAGGCATCACAACTAAACTTAAATTATTAATCTAATGGGCTCTGGTGGCCATCGATAGAAAAAAACTTGCAAGCTCCCACTGAATCATTGACTGACATGGTTATGGAAGACAGGTCCTTGGTCTCGCTGTGGGAAAGAATTCAAGAATAGATGCAAAAAAGTGGTTGAGCATCAAGAGTTTATTCAGAAAACAAGAATATAGAGAAAGGCAATAGTACACACCCGAGAGTGAGGCTCGTGGACCCAGAGGGAGGCACCAGGAGGAAACTAGAGGGAGCCTTTTGTATATAAAGGGAGATGAATATTCACTAAGCGGGGTTCGATTTCAAAGGGAATAGGTGGAATATTTTTGGAGTTTGGGCTTGCTCCACTCTCACATGGGAGGGTGGGTGTCTGTACCCCAGTCAAGGTGCAGGGAGGTGAGATTTTTCATTCTGTTAATGATGGAGGGTGTTGATTTTAATGTTAATCAATATATAATGTATTTGGGGTGAAGTTTGAGTCAACTTCTCCTCCATGTTGGAACAAGCCAGTTTTGACCAGTCGTTGTCTGTAGTCTCACTTGCCTCTCCCAGGAAAACAGCTTACATGGAATGTTTAGAATGTAAGCAAGCATCTAGCTGAATGTAAACACAGGCTGAAGTCCTCCTCCTCACTCATGTCTGGCTCTCTATTTACTCTAACAACATTAATACAGATGTCTTAAACGAGCAGATCCAGGAAATACTTTCACAGGTAGGAAAACGCCAGCCAAACTTCCAGTTTCAGATTTGATAGGAGTATTTAATCAGATAGCAAGGACTTTCTCAATTAGGGTCTTTGAATGCAAGGAAACAATACTGGTTAACAGCGAAGAACTAATTAGAAGAATATAAATAAACTCAGGATAAGAGATAGGAGGACAACTTGACATATAATGAAAATGTGTATAATGAAAGAGCATGCTTACAAAGAAAATTGAAGATAGACAAACAGAAGAGATTTGCTTCATGGAAACAAGAATATTTCACAAAAAACTTTTTTTTGGAAAATACAGTCCCAGTAAACTTTGAGCTCTGAGGGAGGAGTAGATAAAAATAAAATAAAAAGCCTCAATAACATTATGGGGGTCTTGGTAAAGCATGCAGATAGAAGAACTTGTAGTAAAGTTAGAGAACATTATTTGAAAATAATCCGGGAAGGAAACGAGAAAAATGTTAAAAATTCTGGTGGAATTAACATTTTAAAAATAAAATAAATAAAAACATTGGAATAGAATGAAGGAACCCAGATGATAAAGTAAAATAATTCCCAAAGTTTTTCTGAAATGACATGAAATGGTATTTAGGAAGAAAGACTAAAAGGATCCAAAGAAAAATTTTAAAAATCTGCATTGCAAAAATACCATTCAGGGAGAAAATTATTTGTAACAAATATTCAAGAGGCTAATTATTAAATATAAAAATAAATTTTAGCATGTATCATAAAAAACAATTCAAATGAAACAAGTAATATGAAGAGAGGGTTAATAGGAAAAAAAATGACAATCATCACATGAAAAGATATTTGCCCTCACTAACAAGCACATGGGAATTGAAACAAAAACATGATGAAATGTTTTGCTTCTTAGATGGTCAAAGAGGTAATTCATTATAAGACATGAGAGTATAATATATGATGCTATGAATTTATAAGCACATTTCAGATGGTAATTTGAAAAATCTGTAAAAATAAAAAGTGCAAATAAGACATGACTGATCATTTCTGCTTCTAAAAAGTTATCCTAAAAATATATTTTCAAAGTATATATAATTTCAAAAGATGTTTATTATTGATTATAACAGGAAAAGAGCAGAAACAAATAAATCTAGCCACACAACACTGATCAATTACACTATAATGCATCAGTTCCTGTGTTTTGTACACATATCAAACATTTAGAAATGTTACAAAAAATTTATTATGTTACAATGCTGTTATATTAAACTTTATACACTATGTATTATGGTTATTTCTGAAAACTTATTTTGAAGGAAGAAGGTTTTTGTGCACTTCTGGAGATGCTTGCTTTTAAAATATATAAGTATATATATAAATATAAGATGCTTGCTTTTAAAAATATAAGACAATAATCTGTTCCATATTCCCAATAAATTTGTATATATAAGTATCTATATATGCTTAATATAAAGTGTATAAAATATATATTACACAGTGAGGTAAAAACCTAAAACAAAGATATAAATGGCTGCCGGAGCCTGACAGCAGGAGTCGAACGGTATCTGAATGGGGGGGCGAGGGTTGTATATACAAAGATCACAGGAGGGCAGTCTGTCAGTGCAGAAAGCCAAAATGCTTTATTTCTCTTTGGTATATATGCAGTCTTGTTATGAAACTATCCAAAGTATATTGGCATTACAACAAAGACACTACCTTATCATACAGAGAGTTGTTTTCTTCATCAAGTTCCCCGTTCCCAGGACCAAGGAATGGTTACTCTGTTCCTAGACATTCATGTCTCAAAACAACTTGTTCAAGGACAGAAGTTGCAGGATAAACAAGTTCTCTCTACAATATGGAGGAAGTTCACAACATGGCTTCACTTATGTCAAGCAGTAACCAAACACAGCTCCCCACAATCTAGAATGGCTGCTGAACTTAAGATGGCTGTGCTTATGCTCTCATGGCTCTCCACAAATGGCTGAAAGGCATATACAAATAAAAAGGAAAAAATATATGTAAGATTTTCCTTACAAGAGAAAACTTAAATAGTAATACAGCTATCAAGCTTAGGAAAAGGTAAGAGGAAGAAGCTCAGGATAGATTAAATGTACTAAATTCTCTTTTTTTTATATTATACAGTCAGTAGATAATTGCTCACAGACAATACATAGGGTTTTAGAGTTTGAACATCAGAAGAAATAAAAACTAGAAACATTAGCAGGTAATTGCCTTGGGGGAATGAATGGCCTTGGAGGTGAGGAGGTGTGCAACAGAAGCCTGATTCTCTGAATCACAGGCTTTTGAGTACATACTACTTTGATATTATTTTTAATAAAAATAAAACACTTGTCTCATGCCACTAAGAAGCCTGCCTTGACCTCTTTCTTTCAAAGGTTTAGTAACTTCCTCTTCTATTTCTATGTGCTTACCATATCTATCAGAGTTCCAATCATTGTCTTGGAATCTTTTGCTTGCATTTGTCTGAGTAAAATGGGAGAAAAGAATATGTCTTCACATATACATGTGTATGTACATGATATAATGTGTATATAAATATAATATTTCTAGAATAAAATAAAAAACATATACCAGTTTTCTATTGAAAGAGAATAGAATGGAATTTTAAAACCTGTTTTTAAAAAATTTTTCCTTATTGCCTTTAAAATATAACTGTTTAAAATAAATAAAAAGAATAAATAAAATGCAGCTTTATCTAGTGACTTGGTATCATCTTCCTCTAATATTACTTATGAGCTTTCCATTTGGTATATGTATGATCTTTAAACAATGACTATGTAAATATTACAAATGACAATTTTAAGCTCAGTCATTTTCCTGAAACCTCACAGTGGCTTTATAAAGGGAAAGGATAAATACATGGTTTTCCAGTCTAGTTTATTCTCTAATCACACAGCATAACCTCAAGCATAAAGCATACATAATAAGTGTGAGTACATTTCAAATCTGCAATTTAAGAATAAAGTAACAGGGAAATGGATATGGATAGCATGGAAATTGGGATATGTGACTATTTTCCTTTACTTCAAGCTTTGAATTTGTTAGCAGAGAGAAAATCCATTAGCAAAGTGTAAACCCTGATTCTCCCTTCTTCATTTGACAGTTGAAGAAAGTGCTTATCAAGAATACACAGACATTCAATATTTCATCCTCAGTGCTTTCGTATGTGGCACTTAGTCCTTAGTTAAACCAAGTATCTTTCTTAGCAAATCTTATTCTAAACTTCATAGGATTTTAAAACATCAATCCATAAAACACATTATTTACACTTTTCTCTAAGTCTTTGAGGAGGCCTGCAAAACAAAAGGAGTTTCAAAACTTGCTGTGAGTCAGGAAGGTGAGGATTCTCATAAAATTATCTGTGAAATTAAAAATGACACCAAAATGACACCCAGTAATGGGTGGAAATCCTGATCCATTATTGTGTTTTTAAGATATGTAGTGTAGCATTGCCTACTCTCTACTACATCATTATGCCAATCCTCATATTTTTTCACATTTCATGTACCTAATGTACCTAATATTTATTTACAGTGATGAATTATGTGCATAATGTTTTTTAATTGGTTATATTTTATGTCATAATTTGTGCCCTGTACACACTGTAGAGGATAGTGCATCTTTCTTTTTCTGAACACTGATTTTCTCTGACCCATATGATACTATTTTGAATGGTTAAAAAATATTAGAAATTTTGGAAATATTTGACATATACAAGGAAGCCTGTGTAATGTATGTAGAAACAATGAAACAGAGTTATTTAAGAAATAACCCTGAACCTAATGTCCAACAAATAAAAAAGAATATTACTATAGTGGAGCCATAGTGCACTGCTGGGATTCCTCCTTCAGGACACAGACCCTTACTCCGCCAGCTGACTGCCTGCAGCCAGGTCCCTCCTTAGCAATTCCTGGGGCTTTATGGTACAGAGTCCCTTTTGCCTCATTTCAGGACAATCTGAATGTACTAAATGAAATCAATTATTTGATACCCATATACATATATTTTATTACTACACTGGTTTCACACCTGACAATATGTTAGTACAGATTGTACTTTAAACAGGCAAAATGTTTTAAAGAAATTAAAAGAAAATTACTCATATGTTTACCATTTCTGCTGTGTACATTTCTTTTGGTAAATCCAAATTTCCATCTGAAGTCATTTTCCTTTTATTGGAGAACTTTCGATAATATTTATTACAATAAAGTTTTACTGGTAATCAATTTTCAGCTCTTTTTCCCTAAAAATGTCCACTTTTGGTTTCATTTCTTTACAATTTTGTTGAAATTTAGTTGAAGTATAATAAACTACTGTTTAAGTTGCACGATTTGACCAATTTTTGACATTCATATAGACATATGAAACTATCACCACAATCAATAATACGAACATTTCCATCATCCCCAAAATTTCCTGGTGACATTTTTCAATGACTACACTGTTCTCAGATAATCTCTGAATTACTTATGACTACAGTTTAGCTTGTATTTCCTAGAATTTTATATCTATAGAACTATACATAGGTACTGTTGTTTGCTTGGCTTATTTTATTCAGCACAATGATTTTTAGATGTATTTATAATGTTGAGTGTATCAGTAGTCTGTTACTTTTTATTGCTCAGTATTATACCATTATATAGATAGTACACAATTTGTTAACTCATGCAACTAACTGCTGTTTAGTTAATGATTATTTGAGTTGTTTCGATTTTTTACTGTTACCCACTCACCTTCATTTTTGTGTGTGTGTGTGTGTGTGTGTGTGTGTGTTCTCATTTAGAGTTCTAGGTTGCCAAGCTTCCCCTCCAGTTCTTCAAAGATACCAAGCTAATATCCCCTTGTTTTTATTTTTCATCTTTAGAATTTAGCCATCATTCTCATTTTATCCTCTTGAATTTAGTGAAGGTCAAACAGCTTAGCTGCATGTGTAGTTTTGAATTTAGTCTAAGAGTCATGGGACCTCCTATGTGATTTCTGGAACTCTTGGGCAAATGCCTCCTTCTCTAATTCTGCCACTCAAGTCCTGGTGCCAGTCTGTGAATTCTCAGTTCTGTCCTCTCAGCTCAATGAAACTACTGAGTCTCACATGGATTCCCCTTGTTTTTCCAGAGCCTGTAAACACGTCTGGGGAAAAAGCAGGAAAATCTTAGGACTCATTTCTTTGATTTTTCTCCTTTCTCAGGGATTCATTTTCTCAGTCTTGATTCTGTGTTATTCAGTGTCTGGAAAACATTGTTTCATACATTGTTTACATTTTTTTTTTTTTATGGAGGGAGAGCTATTCTAATTTCATGTAGGGTGGTAGAAATCTATCTCCACCCATTTTAAATGCCCATCCCTTTGATTACTAATGATGTTGAATGTATTTTCATATAAAAAATTTCACATAAAAAAGGAGATGTAATGTATATTTAAAAGTTGTAAAGAGTAGGTCTTTAAAGTTTACCTCAATAAATATATGTGCTTTCTCTTGTGTAATATCTGCTCCTTTCTTTGGTTGTGTTTTATTTAAATTTATTTAGGGGCTCTTTATAGATGTGGATAAAAATTCTCTACTTTTATATGTGTTACAAGTACTTCTCACATTTTGGGTATCATTTTACTCTTTTTTTTTTCAAAACAGAAAGTCTATTTCTAATACTTCTGACTCTATCTTCAAACTATATTTAGTATCTGACTTGTCACCAGTGTCATTCCTACTACTTGGTCCAACTCATGTAGTACCTCAGTACCACTTCAACTTCTTTCTCTGTTTCCATGTTTGACCCTCTACTTAGAAGTTCCACCTCTTCATTTGCTGGAGTCTATGTTAGTTTTTTGTTATTAAGTACTTTCATTTTCACTCTTAAAATTGCTGGTTTAGATAATAAGTCACATGGTCATTCTACCTATGGATGATTTCTAGAGAGCAGCCAGAATATTTTAATTGTTGCTTGTATATAAAAATATAACTAATTTTGCGGTATTGATCTTACATTTTACACACTTATTATGTGATCTTAGTGAATTTAATTGCTTGTCTCTGTATCCTTTAAGGTTTTTTATATAGGCAGTCATAGCATTTGTGTACAATAAAAGTTGAATTCCTCTGATTTTGATCCCTATCACTTTTATTTTATCTTCTTGATGTACTAATTAAAACCATTGTGATATTTAGTAACATTTGGTGGTATAAAGCATCATAATTTATTGATTTTTATAAAATTGAATTCAGTATATAACCATGAAAAATAATGTTTCCTGAAATATTTTGGAAGTCATCATTTATTAGTTTAAATAAGTCCATTTTGTTCTCAGTTTGCTACTTTTAAAAAATCGTAATACTGAATTCTAGCAGATGGATTTCTGCATCGAGATAATTTATTTTTTATTTTCACTAGTTATCAGTTATTTTAAGACATATTTTAGGTGTTAAATTCTGTGATAATTTGTAGAAGAATGAAAACACAGTCATGCTATGTTATCTTTTTAGCTACACTGTTACAACTGATTTACTTTATTGGTTTAGGATATTTGTGTCTAATTTGTAAATTAAATTATTTTTCTTTTATCATGCTCTTCTTGTTGGTTTAGATGTTAAGTTCACATTAATCCCATAGAATAATTAGGCAGTCTTCCTTTTTACTATTTCTGAAAGTGATTACGTATTTTAGAATTTTGTGAACCTTCATTATTGGACAAAACTCAATTGTACAATAACCCATTTTATTGTTTCCTGTGTGGAGAATTTTAAGTGCTCATTTAATTGTATAAAAGCTCTAGCATCAATGAAGTTTTTATTTGTTCCCCATCCTGTAGTGCGCTGGTAAATTTTTAACAGCCACTCTCCAGGAAAAAATAAAATAAAAAAAAACATGATTTGTAGTGTTTGCCAATTTCCATGGTGTATGGACAACTTCAAGGTAATTGATGTGATTTCATTGAATATGGACTTTGGAAGAGTTGCACATAATTAGTTCTTGTGTAAGTTGGCTCCAGCCTACCATCAAGAACTGTGAGAGGTCTGAGATTTCACCCTATTTACAAGATAACAAGTTAGTAAGCCACAGGTTCTTGGATGGTAGTAGAGAACATGAGACTTCTGACTGAGGAAACAAAAAACCAAAACACTTCATTATCCATGGCACAGCAAAAAGCATGAGTATCACATATGTGTCTCAGTTTCCCTTGTTTCTTAGTCCACAAGTGCACCCAGGTGGACGCCTGCACAGGCCGTGAGTTGCACTACAGGAGAGGAACCCAAATATTTGGTACTGGGCAGTAAGCTGGCCTTTACTCTGGAGAAGATGTATTATCTCTGTGTTAAATACTATAGGTAAACTTGCCTTTTGCTCTAGTGGGAAACCTTATCTTTATTTTCCAAGGCCATTTGCTCTACAAATAAATATCCTTGGAAACATGGTTTGGCACAAAGGACAGAGGTAGTATCTTAGCTTGCAAAATTTGCTGAAACATCTGAGACTCCTAGGAAATTATCTCCCAATACGTACTGCTACTTCAGTAAATTTTGGTATGTTACATTCATCTAGAGATTTATCTATTTAACTGTTTTTCTAATTTATCATTGTTTAGATTTTATGGTATCATCTTTTCTTAACATCTTTGAATTATGTAATTATGAGTTCATTTTAATTTCAAATCACTTATCCCTGCCCTCCATTTTTAAAGGAATGTATTAATCTTGCAAAATTTTTACAGATTTTTCTAAGTCACTAATGTTTACACTATTGACTTGTTATATCTTTGTTTTCTAATCTATTGCTTTCTTTTCTTTAATATTTATTATTGGTTTCATCATCTGTATTTGGATTATTCCATGGATATATATTTTTAGCATCTAACTTACTTGCCTAACTCATTATTTTTCAGTCTTATTACTGTCTAATATATTTCATTAATACTACACAGTTTTCTTAATATTCTGCTTTAGTTGCATCCTTTTTGTTTTCTTGTGTTCTATTTGCATATTATTCAGTTACATGTATTTTCTATTCCCCCATGAATTATCTTAAAACCATGCTTTTAATGTCCAAACTGTGTTTCTAAAATAAATTTTCATTATTGATTTTGAATCTAATATTGTAGTTGTATAAAAATGGTGTCTACCTAGACTAATTGGAATTTATAAGAATTTCTCTCTGGCTTCATGAATCATCACATTTCATTAATATATTTGAAAAATGTATATTTTTGAGGATTGTATAGGGGTACTCTGAATATTAATTTAAGTTCTATGATTGTATTTTTCTTGTCTACTATATGTTGATTGTCTCTTTGTCTGACATGTATTATTTAGTGGTATAAATTTCTCACAATGATAGATATCTTGTCACCTCATGAGAGACCTGGAACAGAAGCAGCTACATTATCAGTCTGGCTCTGTGACCTTGGGTTCAGAGAAAACATTGCCTGGTCTGCTCGAGAGACATCACATGTAAAAAAACTAAGAGTAATACATATTCCCTGAATCTCCAACTACCTCCCTGAAATTTCCCCACATTACGTCAAACTGACAACATGAGTGCACTAATATTGTTCTTTACGTGCTTCTCCTTACCTATCAAATCAATTTGCTTATTACACACAGACCTCCAGAATCATCTCCTGACTTACCCCTGTCTTCTGTCCACAGATGGAATAGGGTGTGCTGGGCAGTCAGTTGCATGGAGAACCAAATAGTCAAGGGGGGCAAACCAGTCTGGAGTGAAGATGGAGGGACTAAAACTTTGGTGCATTTATAGCAGAATAAAAAGTCTCTTGAGGGTCTTCCTGGGTGAGGGCAGTACAGAGTTGAAGGGAAATCTCTATAAGTGTGTAATTGTTGGTGCCATATCAAAGAGAGTGCTTCAGTAATGATAGATGGCTGTTATATTTGATTCTAGGATTGATGGACCCAGTTTCTCAAGGATTGGTTCTTCTGAGTCAGATGTAAAAGTTTGTGGCCAGAGCTAAATTTTCCCTGACAGCTGAGTAACTGAACTGTCCCCAGAGTCCTCCGTCCTCATTCTGTCCTCACACAGCTCACAGACTCTTAATATTATGAAGGGACACCATAAAATATTAGCCTGTTCTGTTGACTTGCTACTTTGGTAAACTCCACACTTTCTAGAAAGCCCATTCCATGCACTCTTTCCTATAAGCATTTAGAATTAACCTCTAGTTTTGTCATATTTCTTTCTTTTTTTTTATTAAGGTATTATTGATTTACATTCTTATGAATGTTTCACATGAAACAACAATGTGGCTACTCCATTTCCCATATTATCAAGTCCCCACTCATACCCCGATTCAGTTACTGTCCATCAGTGTAGTAAGATGACATAGATTCACTATTTGCCTTCTCTGTGCTACACTGTTTTACCCGTGATCCCCCACACCATGTATACTAAACATAATACCCCACAATACCCTTCTCCCACCCTCCCTACCCACCCTCTCACACCCCTCCCCTTTGTTAACCACTAGTTCCTTCTTGGAGTCTCTGAGTCTGCTACTATTTTGTTCCTTCAGTTTTGCTTCATTGTTACACTCCACAAATGAGTGAAATCATTTGGCACATGTCTTTCTCCACCTGGATTATTTAACTGAGCATAATATCCTCCAGCTCCATCCATGTTGTTGCAAATGGTAGGATTTGTTTCCTTCTTATGGCTGAATAGTATTCCATTATGTATATGTACCACTTCTTCTTTATCCATTCATCTATGGATGGACACTTAGGTTGCTTCCATATCTTGGCTATTGTAAAAAGTGGTGCAATAAACATAGGGGTGCATATGTCTTTTTGAATCTCAGAAGCTGTATTCTTTGGGTAAATTCCAAAGAGTGGGATTCCAGGGTCAAATGGTACTTGTATTTTTAGTTTTTTGAGGAACATCCATACTGCTTTCCACAATGGTTGAACTAGCTTACATTCCCACCAGCAGTGTAGGAGGGTTCCCCTTTCTACACATCCTCGCCAGCATTTATTGTTCTTAGTCTTTTGGATGGTGGCCATCCTTACTCGTGTGAGGTGATAGCTCACTGTGGTTTTAATTTGCATTTCCCTGATGATTAATGATGTGGAGCATCTTTTCATGTGTCTGTTGGTCAACTGAATTTCTTCTTTGGAGAACTGTCTCTTCATATCCTCTGCCTATTTTTTAATTGGGTTATTTGCTTTTTGGGTATAGAGGCATGTAAGTTCTTTATATATTTTGGCTGTTAACCCCTTGTCAGATATGTCACTTACAAATATTTTATCCCATACTGTAGGATGCCTTTTTGTTATGTTGATGGTGTTCTTTGCCGTAGAGAAACCTTTTAGTTTGATGTAGTCCCTTGAGTTTATTTTTCCTTTTGTTTCCCTTGCTCGAGGAGATGCGTTCAGGAAGAAGTTGCACATGCTTATATTCAGGAGATTTTTGCGTATGTTTCTTCTAAGAGTTTTATGGTTTCATGACTTACATTCAGGTCCTTGATCCATTTCGAGTTTACTTTTGTGTATGGAATTAAACAATAATCCAGTTTCATTCACTTGCATGTAGCTGTCCAGTTTTGCCAACACCAGCTGTTGAAGAGGCTGTCATTTCCCCATTGTATGTCCATGGCTCCTTTATCATATATTAATTAACCATATATAGTTGAGTTTATATCAGGGCTCTCTAGTTTGTTCCACTGGTCTATGGGTCTGTTCTTGTGTCCATACCAAGTTGTCTTGATTACTGTGGCTTTTTAGTAAAGCTTGAAGTTGGGGAGCATAATCCCCCCAGCTTTATTCTTCCTTCTAAGGATTGCTTTGTCTATTTCAGGGTCTTTTGTGGTTCCATATGAGTTTTAGAATGATTTTCTCTAGTTCGTTGAAAAATGCTGTTGGTATTTTGATAGGAATTGCATTGAATCTGGAGATTGCTTTAGGCAGGTTGGCTATTTTGACAATATTAATTCCTCCTATCCATGAGCATGGGATGTGTTTCCATTTATTGGTATCTTCTTTAATTTCTCTCATGAGTGTCTTGTAGTTTTCAGAGTATAGGTCTTTCACTTCCTTGGTTAGGTTGACTCCTAGGTGCTTTATTCTTTTTGAATGCAACTTTGAATGGGATTGTTTTCCTGTTTTCTCTCTCTGATAGGTCATTGTTAGTGTATAGGATTGCCACAGATTTCTGTGTATTAATTTTGTATCCCACAACTTTGCTGAATTGAGATATTAGATCTAATAGTTTTGGAGTTTATTCTTTAGGGTTTTTAATGTACAATACCATGTCATATCCAAACAGGGGCAGTTTAACTTCTTCCCTGCCAGTCTGGATGTCTTTTATTTCTTTGTGTTGTCTGATTGCCGTGGCTAGGACCTCCAGTACTATGTTGAATAGAAGTGGGGAGAGTGGGCATCCTTGTCTTGTTCCTGATCTTAAAAGAAAAGCTTACAGCTTCTCGCTGTTAAGTATAATGTTTGCTGTAGGTTTGTCATATATGGCGTTTATTATGTTGAGGTACTTGCCCTCTATACCCATTTTGTTGAGAATTTTTATCATGAATGGATGTTGAATTTTGTCAAATGCTTTTTCAGCATCTGTTGAGATGATCATGTGGTTTTTGTTCTTCTTTTTGTTGATGGATTTTCGAATGTTGAACCACCCTTGCATCCCTGGAATAAATCCTACTTGATCATGATGCATGATCCCTTTGATGTATTTTTGAATTCGGAATGCTAATATTTTGTTGAGTATTTTTGCATCTATGTTCATCAGGGATATTGGTCTGTTGTTTTCTTTTTTTGTGGTGTCTTTGCCTGGTTTTGGTATTAGAGTGATGCTGGCCTCATAGAATGAGTTTGGAGGTATTACCTCTTCTTCTACTCCTTGGAAAACTTTAAGGAGGATGGGTATTAGGTCTTCACTAAATGTTTGATAAAATTCAGTGGTGAAGCCATCTGGTCAGGCATTTTGTTCTTAGGTAGGCTTTTGATTACCAGTTCAATTTCGTTGCTGGTAATTGGTCTGTTCAGATTATCTGTTTCTTTCTCGGTCAGTCTTGGAAGATTGTATTTCTCTAGAAAGTTGTCTATTTCTTCTAGGTTATCCACTTTGTTAGCATATAATTTTTCATAGTATTCTCTAATAGTTTGTTGTTTTTCTGTGCTCTCCATAGTGATTTTTCCTTTCTCATTTCTGATTCTGTTTATGTGAGTAGACTCTCTTTTTTTCTTGATAAGTCTGGCTCGGGTTTGTACATTTTGTTTATTTTCTCGAAGAACCAGCTCTTGTTTTCGTTGATGCTTTCTATTGTTTTATTCTTCTCGATTTTATTTCTGCTCTAATCTTTATTATGTCCCTCCCTTTACTGACTTTGTGTCTCATTTGTTCTTTTTCTGTTTTCGTTAATTGTGAGTTTAGACTGCTCATATGGGATTGATCTTCTTTCCTGAGATAGGCCTGTATTGCAATATACTTTCCTCTTAGCATGGCCTTCGCTGCATTCCACAAATTTTGTGGTGTTGAATTATTGTTGTCATTTGTCTCCATATATTGCTTGATCTCTGTTTTTATTTGGTCATTGATCCATTGATTTTTTAGGAGCATGTTATTAAGCCTCCATGTGTTTGTGGGATTTTTTATTTTCTTTGTGTAATTCATTTCTAGTTTCATTCCTTTGTGGTCTGAGAAGCTGGTTGGTACAATTTCAATCTTTTAAAATTTACTGAGGCTCTTTCTGTGGTCTAGTATATGATCTATTTTTGAAGATGTTCCATGTGCACTTGAGAAAAATGTGTATTCTGCTGCTTTTGGGTGTAGAGTTCTGTAGATGTGTGTTAGGTCCATCTGTTCTGATGTGTTGTTCAGTGCCTCTGTCTCCTTACTTATTTTCTGTCTGGTTGATCTGTCCTTCAGAGTGAGTGGTGTGTTGAAGTCACCTAGAATGAATGCATTGCATTCTATTTCCCCATTTAATTCTGTTAGTTTTTGTTTCACATATGTAGGAGCTCCTGTGTTGTGTTCATAGATATTTATAATGGTTATATCTTCTTGTTGGATTGACCCTTTTATCATTATGTAATGTCCTTTGTCTCTTGTAACTTTCTTTATTTTGAAGTCTATTTTGTCTGATACAAGTACTGCAACTCCTGCTTTTTTCTCCCTATTAGTTGCATGAAATATCTTTTTCCATCCCTTCACTTTTAGTCTGTGTATGTCTTTGGGTTTAAAGTGAATCTCTTGAAGGCAGTATATAGATGGGTCTTGTTTTTTTATCCATTCAGTGACTCTATGTCTTTTGATTGGTGCATTCAGTCCATTTACATTTAGGGTGATTATGGATAGGTATGTACTTATTGGCATTGCAGGCTTCAGATTCTTGGTTACCAAATGCTCAAGTTTAACTTCCTTACTATCTAAGAGTCTAACTTAACTCACTTAATATGCTGTTACAGACACCATCTAAAGGTTCTTTTTTTTTCTCCTCCTTTTTCTTCCTCCTCCATTCTTTATATATTAGATAACATATTCGGTGTTCTTTGTCTATCCCTTGATTGACTTAGGGGATAGTTAATTTAATTTTGCATTTTCTTAGTAATTAGTGGTTCTACTTTCCTTACTGTGGTTTTATTACGTCTGGTGACAGCTATTGGACCATAGGAACACTTCCATCTATAGCAGTCCCTCCAAAATACACTGTAGAGATGGTTTGTGAGAGGTAAATTCTCTCAGCTTTTGCTTATCTGGGAATTATTTAATCCCTCCTTCAAATTTAAATGATAATCTTTCTGGATAAAGTAGTCTTGGTTCAAGGCCCTTGTGCTTCATTGCATTAAATACATCATGCCACTCCCTTCTAGCCTGTAAGGTTTCTGCCCAGAAGTCAGATGATAGCCTGATGGGCTTTCCTTTTTATGTGATCTTATTTCTCTCTCTGGCTACTTTTAATAGTCTGTCCTTATCCTTGATCTTTGCCATTTTAATTACTATATGTCTTGATGTTGTCTTCCTTGGGTCCCTTGTGTTTTGAGATCTGTGCATCTCCATGGCCTGAAAGACTATCTCTTTCCCCAGATTGGGGAAGTTTTCAGCCATCACCTCCTCAAAGATACTTTCTATCCCTTTTTCTCTCTCTTCTTCTTCTGGTACCCCTACAATGCGAATATTGTTCCGTTTGGATTGGTCACACAGTTCTCTCAATATTCTTTCATTCTTAGAGATCCTTTTTTCTCTCTGTGCCTCAGCTTCTTTGTATTCCTCTTCTCTAGTTTCTATTTCATTTATTATCTCCTCCACCATTTCCAATCTGCTTTTCATACTGTCCATTGTGTTCTTCAATGATTGGATCTCTGACTGGAATTCATTCCTGAGTTCTTGAATATCTTTCCGTAACTCCATGAGCACGTTAATGATTTTTATTTTGAACTCCCTTTTAGGGAGAGTCATGAGGTCAGTATCATTTAAATGTTTCTCAGGAGTTGTACTAATAATTTTACTCTGGACCAGGTTCCTTTGGCGTTTCATATTTGCGTATGGCACCCTCTAGTACCCAGAAGCTCTACTCTCTGGAGCTGCTCAGCTCCTAAAGCAATGTCAGGGATTGCAGGGGAGTGATATTGGTGCCTGGGGGAGGAAAGAGCTGTTTCTTAGATCCTGGCTCTATGCCTGTCTCCACTGTCTGAACCAGTGGGCTGAGCACACAGGTATAAGCCTCTGTGCTTTGCGTTTTTAGTTGCTGTAGACAGATCTTCCCTCTGGCTGGTCTAACACCAGGGGATTGTTTCCTGGTTTGCAAGCCCGGTGGGGCTGGCCAGGAGAAAGGCGCAGTTGTCTGCCTGTCACTGAAGGGGTTCTTGGAGCTGTGTAGGCAGCCAGGGAACTGGAGCACCTGAAGATCGTGAAAGCTCCCAATCTCCTGGGCAGAGTGCACCCAGACAATTTTGTCTACCTGTCCTTTCTCCTGAGCAGTAAGCTCTATGCAGTCCTTGCCCCTTTAGCAGCCCTCTTGCTATGGGCTTCTTTGTTAGGCTGTCTCTCAGACTACCCACCTTGCTTTTGTCCCAGAACAGCTGCATATTGATCCCTGCTTTCCATAAGCAGCTGGAATCTATGTCTCTCCAGGAATTCTGCCCGTCTTAGCTTTCCAACCCCCTAATTACGAGAGTATCATGCAAGCACCATGAAATGTAAGTTTGTGCTCCCAGAGCGGATCTCCAGAGTTAGGTATTCAGCAGTCCCAGATTTCCACTCTCTCCCTGTTCAGTTCCACTTCTTCCCGTTGGTGAGCTGGGGTGGGGGAAGGGCTTGGATCCCACAGGACCACAGCTTTAGTAAGTTACCCTTTTCCGTGAGGTCCGCTGTTTCCCCAGGTGTATGCAGTTTGGTGCAGTCCTCTTTCCTGTTGCTCTTTCAAGAATAGTTATATTAGTTATATTTTCATATTATATGCGGTTTAGCCTCTGTCTCACCTCTCACGCTGCCATCTTTAATCAGTCATATTTCATATGTGTCTGCCTTTCGTTATTTAACTATAACTCTCTGAACTACACCTATTCATGTTTATGTTTTTCCTTTACCCCAAAACATTCCCTAACACTTAGCCACTCCATCTTGTTTAAATTCAGTTCAAGAACCTCTTCCACGGAGTTTTTCCTGAAGGAAAGTTATGTTAGTTTTAACTTAGTGATAATTCGGAACTTCTCTGGAATATTCTGCATTCTTTTAATTACCAGTTTATCACATGCAAGGAAAATTTGAAATGAGCATTTGATTGATATAATCTGTAAATATTTGACAGTAGATTCTGTAGACTCAAACCCAACATTATCAGCATATGTTGATTAAAGTTAATATACTCCTTAGTAGATCATAGGAATACTGACAAAATACGTAACTTTCAACTACATACAAAGCTCTAGATGTTAGACAGTGATATCAGTCACACATTCTCTTTTATTCTAAGTACCTTTTTATCTTTCTACCTTTTGTGATACAAAGGACAGAAACCCACTAACACAGTATTAATCAGAACGGAGGAATTTGTGCCTCATCCTCTCAGTTAGCTGTTAAAACACTTAGAAGAGAGGAGAGCCAACCTGGGAAGTTCTGGGGATATTATGGACAGTGTTATATAATAATACTAAATCCTTCTCTCTCTGTCCCAATATCTATCTCTCTTTCACTCTGCCTCTGTCTAGTCCTCTCTTTCTCTGTCCTCTAAGAGTGCTTTTCTTTGCTTAGCTTCGTTCTCAACTGTGTACTAAATTCAGGCTTTCTTCATATATTAATTAATGCTATTTAATTAAGATCATTTATATTAATATCCAAAGGCTCTAAAAGGAAAAAGCCATGAAAAGATAAAAATTGAATATTCTGGATCACACTTGTGAACTCTGGCCAAGTGGTCAAGGTTTTGTTGTGACATCCTTATCAGAATCATGTGATTGGAATAGAAAAGAAATAGCTCCTAATGCAAGTTTAAGTGTTAGCTATGCCTAAAGAACAAATGCCTTCCATCCATAAACTTCACTGTTTCTATCATGTGCATATATGGAGTTTTACAAAGATAAGGCCTCAGGGAAGTTGTGGGCATTGATAACCATAACAAAGTTGCTGTAAATAATGACATTTTAAAATAAATTTGTCAACTTTTCTTAAGTAAAGTTTAAGTAACACAGCCTGTGTTCTAGAGTTCAGTCAGGGTAGTTGAGCTAAAAAATTCCTAATGTGGAATATGTTCATATTTCCTCCCTTGACCCCTAATACCACCAACACACTGAGTTTAAGTAAAAGTGCCTTTTTGTAAAAGAAAAGAAAGGAAAAGAAAAATGACAATCCCATCATCGTATTGAAATTTCAGTATCATATTGAAATCCTTCCCTGCATTTAAGCATTGTAAGAAAGCTGTGATATCATAGTTCTATTAAAAGGGAGTAATCATAGCAAAGAATACCTACTAAAGTCTTTGAAAATATATTGTTATCTATGTGCATTACTCTAGTGTTATACTTTTCCATTTGTATTGTAAGTCTGGTTGATAGAAAAGAAATAGAGCTGTAATTACATAGCTATAGCTGTAGTTCACTTGCAACACCAGCCAGAAATTGTTCATTTCATGTATCACCTGTGCAGCTTGATTTAGTTATTCTACAAAACAGACATATGTCTATAACATAAAAATCAGAACAAGAAACATAAGGTTTATGTGCTTTCAAGTTAGAGACACTCTTTTTTTATGAATTTCTTTTCAGTCATTCCAAATATCATAATTTCTGTTGATAGACAAGGTGTTTTTCACTGGCATAAAATATATAATATATGTATGAAGGAATACCGTTTAACACTGGCATACTATTTTCCCAGTTCTGCCTGTTCTCTTGCCTTTTATACAGTTGATCCTCTGGCCCCCACCCCGTGCTGAAACTGAGCTGTCAGCCTTACTGATAGAATATTTATTTGGGATGCACAAAACAAAATATAATTTTGTGGTCCAGTTCAGTTAACCCAAACATCAAATATATTTAACCACCTACTTGTTGTACCTGCAGTGCAAATGACACAAAAATCTATAGAAGAAGTCATTACTTATAATAATCCAAGTGAATCAAATTGCACTTAAAAGAAATGCTGTGGTATTTATTAGAATTTAGCACAAAAAGGAGTAAAGCCTGGAAGGCAATTGTTTATACTGTCTGTTCTTACCCTATTGTGTAGGGACACACCCTCAGCTTCACTCTAAGAAACATACACTAAAGAACCATATACAGTGACTTGAAGCGAACACATGAAGTGAAAACTTTCTTGTAATTCCTGGTAAATAGTATTAGTTCTTAATCATAATCCATTGTCTTGGGCCTCTAAATTTTATTTAAAATTTATTTCATTTTATTTAAATTTATTTAGTATTTAGCCTATACAATATTAACATTATAACCATAAACACTATAATACTTTCTAAGTTTACTACCTATAAAAATTATAATACCTGTATGCTCAACATCAAGAATTTGAACAGAGAAAGCTGGAGAGAATAAATATAATGGTATTATTAATATCCTGGAGAAAAAGAAATAACTAATAGCCAATAGATCTGGACAGGTGTTAGAAATAAGATATGCATTATCTCTCAAAATAGAAAACTCTCACTTATTATCAAGAGAGTAATACTGCTTATGGAAGACTTACATGAATATCTATTTCTCATGACAGTTCTATGCATCATTATAATGTATCACAGAAGACAAAACTTCTCAGTGGAGTGTTTGAGTAACTTTTTGTGCTTACATAGATAACAAATTATAAAAAAAAGAAAGAAAAAAACGGTTAAACTAACTTGGCTCTAAAGTCTACATTATTTCCCCTACATCATGCCAAATCTTACAAGTACGAAAGTTGAGGAAATTACAAATATTAGAATGTAGTCAAGAATTTGCTCTAAACAGAGTTTGCATAATTTGAGAGAGTTTAGAGGGGGTTAAAAAATCCTTTACTGATCTAATCATGATGTGAGAAGAATAAATAATATGATTTTTAAGAGAAGCATAATTCAGCTGATAAAATTAAAGCATGAAATAAAAGATTCCTTGATATTTCAAACTTTGATTATATGATCAAGTTTATATTACCATAGGAGAGAGAACTTTCACTTAATTCAACATAACACTTGATTTTTTCAAAGGTCTGTTTCAGGTACAGATGAGTGAAAAATCACAAAAGTAGGAATTAAAAAGGATGCTTAAAATGTTGAGAGACTGTGCTTCTCATTTTCTTTGATTTCCTCAGAGTATGGCACACTGACATTAACAGTGATTTCAATATTATGGTTAAAATATTTCATCCTTCACCATTAAATAGGATACTTCTCACCAGTAAAAAGGGATAGCTTTCTGATACATGCAACAGTATGGATGAATCTCAAATATATTGTACTAAACAAAACAAGTCAGAGAGGTTCCACTTATATGAAATTGACTATTTGTATTCACAGAATCAATCTTGAAAAGACACTTACATTGAAATTCATCTCTTTAATTCAAAAATTTTCATAGGTAATTTCATTTGCAAGACATATATTAACTTACTGATTTGTTTTGTAAATATTTATTAAGGTTTTGTGCTATGTGTTAGGAACCAGTTTGAATATGGAAAGTTCCCTGATCTCAAGACACTCAAAGTCCATTGACAGAGAAAGATAAAATTAGAAATCAGAGTGGAATAAAAATACAAGCTAAGTGAAAACCTTGATGTATATTGTTATAGTAGACATAAACTTAGACCACAATGGTTCACTGAGGAAGAGCATATAATAAAGACACGAGTGAAAGACTTAAAGGATCTCTGTGTACAAATGAAAAAACTGAACTCTAAGATTTTGTAGGTTGTTAATCATAGTAACTGGTATGGGATATAGAAAAGTCGAATGAAAAGTTACTTTCTGATGAGAAAATATGCAGGAGGAAAGTATTATCATCTTAACAATTGCAGACAAAAGGTAAGACCAAAAGAGATATAGTTTACAATGTATTCAATATGAAGTGATGATATCAGTTTCAGAAAACAGATAGAAAACAAGTACAACTATGGGAGACACTCTCAATTTTGAATGACTTCCCAGAGTTGTTCATTTTGTGACACAATTATGTCACTGCTATATGCATTTCCATTTGGCCCCGCTTAGGCCAACTGTCTAAGCCACTGCTTTCAATTTCAAACAACCAGTGTGATCAGCAGAAAATTCCAGAGTGGATCAGTGGGAGCCCTTCTTTGTTTCTAAACAGACACTTCAGTAACTGATTTGCAAGACCTGTCTTCCTTATTACTATAGGTCTACTTGACCT
This sequence comes from Smutsia gigantea, assembly GCA_032199065.1. NCBI lineage: Eukaryota > Metazoa > Chordata > Mammalia > Pholidota > Manidae > Smutsia > Smutsia gigantea. Next base: position 73,289 of record JAVSCE010014239.1, read on the forward strand.
GTTCTACACTCTAAGCATTTATACATATTTATTTTACATTTGTCTTTTTAGTAAGCAAATATTTTGTAAAATCAAAACTATGAACATATACTATAAGCACACTAAAATAAGATGAAATTGTATAAATTTCCTTTAATTTATCTGATACTATGAGAAAGAATGGTCTTAATACATTTTAACTGCATGGTTTCCCAAGTGCTCTATCCTAAAACCTGTCTAGCTAATCCCACATTCTGTCAGCAAACTCTGTTGGCTCTATTTTCAAAATATATTAAAAATATGATGGATCTCACCATCTATACCTCTGCTATACTTGTTCAAGCCACCATTATCTCTCATCTGGACTATTTACTTAGGCTTTCATTCGGGTTCTCATTTTGTATCTTGCTTTCCTACAGTCTGTTCTCCACAGAGCAGCCAATGTTATTCTTTTAAATTGTAAATCAAAGAATCTTACTCTTTTGCTTAAAATTATCTAATAGCTTCTCATCTCTCTTAGAATAAAATTCAGAAGTCCTAAATGACGTGCTCCCCTGCTACGTCACTGATATTATTTCTAATCACTGTCTCATTCACCTCACTCTGCTCCAGCCACTTCAGCCTCCATTCTGCCCCTCAAATAGGCCAGGTCTACTCCTGGTCAGGCCCTGCCCATGGCCCCATGTCTCCTCTTCAGGGAAAGCTTTCTGTCAGGCATCCTCAGAGTGCTAACCTCCCGAGCATTCCTCAAATCTTTTATTACCTTGCATTTTCCAGAGTATTCCTCTGCTTTATTTTACTTCATACCAATTATGATCACCTAAAATGTTATGTATTCATTTGTTGATTCCCTTCCTGTCCCCTTCCTTCAACTACCAAGGATAAGATCCATGAGAATTAAGACTTTTTTCTCTGTTTCATTTTATAGCTGTCAGTAACTGGCATATACTAGGCATTCAATGACCATGAATTAATGAATAATATTAATTACTAAATAAGTTATAAACAGAATTTATGTACAAAAATATTATTATTTAAAATAGCATATTGATTCTTATATATTATTATATAAATAATATATATATATAATTTATTATTTAATACAAATGAATAATAAATTAAGTAATGTATTTATTAACAATATTATGTATTGGATATATTCGTTCGAAGTCAGAGCTGTTTCAGGAAGTGTGTCCGTGTCCTGTGTATTTAGTTCAGGCGTGTTAAATGCTCATAGTTTCCCTTAGCTGATCAACAAGTGACGAGTGTACCTGCTCTTAGGGAAAGGCTGACATGGGAAAAAACCTGATGGCCAGAGAAGAAATAATTTGACAATTTCTAGATTGCATGTTTTTCTGATGCCTTCAGAAGACCAAGTCTAAATAGGACAATTCTATTCCATTGTGAAGGAAATGTTAAAATAAAGCTGGAAATTTTAAGTTAAATAAAAACATCATTCTGTATTAACCAATTATGTACAGAAAATAGCTTATTATTTCATTGGAATTTTGTGAATTAAAAATAAGGTGTCTGGTAAAAAGATGTATATAAAAGAATACTTTGGGCAGAAATCATATTTAATACCAGAGATTCTGAGGTCAAATTCCAAGGTGTCCTTTATGCCAGTGTGATCTTGGTTAAGTTACTTAAATGCTGTGAACATCAATTGATGCAGTTGTAAAATATTAACTCATTATTATTTCTTAGTTATTATAAGAAATTAATAAAATATGGTATACGACTTTTTAATATACTGTGTATTGTTATGTGAATCTAAGTTAACCTTCTTAATGGCATAAATTATCTTGATAAACACCTTTCCTGTAAGTCATTCACGTCTTGCTACTAGTCAAAGAACCCAGAATCTGCAAGAATAACAATGCAGAACATCTATTATTTATTCTTGTCTAATACTGTAGATTCTTGTATTAACACTTGTGTCTCTCGATCCTTTCTTTAGGGGATCTTACAAGGCTCAGTGAGATTCAGTCAAACACAACTGACTTATTTTAACTTACTTGTATTTTTTAAAAGGTGCCAGTATTTTAAAATGTGCTAAATATTTTCTTTGTTACAACAAAACACTGAAAGAGCAGGATTTCTTGTAAGGCTAGTCTAGTGGTGATGACCCATTTTGTCTGTCTAGGAATGTCTTTCTCTCTCCTTCATTTCTGAAGGACAGCTTCACTGGAAAATCATTTTTGGTTGCCTTTTTCCTTTTTCCTCTCTCTACTACTCTTCTTTGGCCGTCAGGGTTTCTGCTAGGAAATCTGCTGATGATATTATGATGGTTACTTTGTTAGTGACCAGCTTCTTTTCTCTTGCTGCTTTCAAGATTCTTTCTTTGTATTTGATTTTTGACAGTTTCTTTATGTGTTGTGGAGATTAGTGAGTTGGATAAGGATGGGCTTATGAGTTCATGAACTTGGAGGTCCAGTCCTCTCCCATGTTTGGGGAAGTTATCATCTATTACTTCTTAAATGATCTTCCTGCTCCTTTATTCCATGTGTTTCCCTTCGACTCCAGGAATGAGTACAGTGTTTTTCTTCATGGTATCCCATCTGTCCTATATCCTCTTCTCTCCTCTTCATTCATTTTTTCCTTTTGCTTCTCTCACTAGATAATTTCAAATGATCTGTCTCTGTGTGCAGTATTCCTCCTGATAGTCCAGTCTGCTATTAAAGCTGCCTATTCTGTGCAGTCTGTGGGATCAGTTCCTTGAGGTGTACATTGTTCCTTTGGTGGTGTCATGCTTCTCTGAATCTTCATGATCCCATTAGCCTTGTGTAGATGTCTGCACATTTGAAGAAAGTCCCCTCTCCTAGATTTCATGTACTGAGTTATAATCAAGAAAAGTGTCAAAAGAAGGCACACTGGAGCCCTTTGTGAGCCCAGGTCTACTGGGGCAGAGTTTGCACCGCTGCCAGCATGCCCGCAGTTGACCTGGCCTTTGCTGCTGGCGCTGGCCCTTGCCACTAGGTGGGTGTCTGAAACTGGCCACTGTCATTACAGAGGCACCTGCAGCCACTCTCACAGCCGGGTGTGTGTACAGCACGAGCCCTGGCCACCACCACTGCCTGTTCTCGTCTCTAGCCTGGCCACTGGGCCTGAAGGCCTGCTAAGGACTCAGTAGCCCCAGCAGCTACTGCATACCCACTGCACTGCTCACCAAGGACCATAGAGTAGTCACTGTTACAGACTGTGGTGGCCTGAGCCAGAGTCATGATACCCCCCAGATCTGGCACCACCACAAGGGGTCAAAGCAGACACTGCAGGGGAGGCCAGTGATGGGAGCTGGACCAAGAGGGCACGCCGCACAGCTGCAGGGGCTAGCTCCAGATAAGCCAGCAATGCCAGCCAGTGACAGGAAACAGAGCTGGAATAAGCCCTCCTAGCAACTGTTAGGGTCTTGGGCATGGGTATGAACGGTGGGATCTCGCCCCTAGCATGCACACAGTGGTGACAAGCAGGGACAGTAGTCAGGGCAGTGTGTGCAGGTGCACAGCTATAGGGGCTGTTCCCCAGTCCATCACAGTATGGGGCAGCTGCAGAGCCTAAACTGGTGTCTTGCACTTGTGTGGCCACAAGACCACGGCTGCTTGCCAGTGCATATCCAGGCTCAGTCAGGAAGTGAAGAAGAGGAAGTACAGAGAGACTGTGGTTGCTGGTGTCTACGAATGCAAAACCCTTTTGGGCGGAAGCCTCAGTAGTAATATCTACAGAGAGTCCTCAGTGGCTGTGCTGGGCATTAGTTTCTTGGGCAGCAGAAGTTGCTGGGGTCTCCTCCAGGGCAGGCCACTGAGAACTGCAGTTGATCTTGCTGCATGGTTGATACTATTAGACCCTGCCCTTCTTCTTTGTCCCAAGCCATCTTTATCCATGTCAGCTTTGGTGGGGTAAAACTGAAGCAGGTCCTTTTTGTGGTCTCCCAAAAGGCTGGGGATGCTGGTTACTCACCCCACCCTCCCTTCCCTGGGTAGGGGAACCCTTCTGAGCCATGGAGTTTTCTCTTGGCAATGAATGGTAATGGCTGGAGGGATGGGATGTGCAGGAAAAATGAGGCTGTTTTCCCTTTCCTTTTGTTTTGCAGTTATTCCCCCAAGGCTATTTTTGTTCATAGCTGTGTAACTGTTAATCTTTATGGAGGGGAAAAAGGCTGGGGGTCTCCTATTGCCATTTTTGGTGACATCCTCAAAAAATGATGTTGTTAGTCCTACATGAAATTGTGTCTGGGCATTCTAACTATTTGTATTTAATACAAAATACTTCTCATTTGGAGTACTGTATTGTATATTTTACAAGCATTCTTCCTCAAATAAAAATATACATAGGGAGGAACAAAATCTAAAATAATAAAATGGCATGATTTTATACTTTAGAGTCTCGCAACTACCTACCAAACTGGATTAAGAGTTTAAGGTTTTCCTGTTTCATGATCGTGATGAAATCTCTTCATTGTGTGAATCCTAAATAGATAGCAGTCAGCCCTTATGTAGCATATGGGATTGCTATGGAAGTCCATATGCTTTGTAACAGTTGGTGTTCAAATAAAAATGTGTGAAGTCAAATAGAAATGTGGCCCAGACAACAAAACCTAATTACCAGCAGTATTAAACTGCAGGTTTTCTTTCAAACTACCTATATCACGTTTTTTCCGGTGCTGTACAGAAATTTCCTTGGTAAAATAATTTTTGACAAACTTGTAGATTAGAAAGATATAACCCTCTTTTTTTGATAAAGTAGAATACAAGATTAGAAACATAACTTTTATTGTAGTTTTACTCAACAGATTAATAAAGATGATTGTTTCCTTCTTCTCTAAAAACTATCAAAAGCAACAAGGTAAGCAGAAAGAGAACACAAAGCCATAATCCACGAGAGTAGGAAATATCTGTATTCCAAAGCTCATACACACACACACAAACACAGATAGTTCCAATGTGTAGGGAGACAAAGCGTTGCTCATGGCTAACTACATGAACTGAGACAAACAAAACATTGCTCTCTAAAATAAATGGAATAATCTGAAATTAACATTTAATAGTTTCTTTTCAGAATCATGAAAACATGCATGCATGCCAGTGGAATATTTCTTGAACCAAATTTGGCATTAATTCTTGAGAATGAGGAAAGGCAGGATTATAAAGGGAATCTTATAAACAACAACAAAATATTTGTAGAAAGTTCCTGATTGGAGAGAAGATGAAGGGACATTGACATTCTGCATAGTGAGTAGCCTTTGTGAGTAATATGTGCTGACTGTGAAGACAGAAAAGTTAAAAGAGATCACACTAAACAGCAAGTTATAAGAAGAAATCCTTTAATCCTGGAAGATAACTTTGTTCCTGTTCTGACTTGAATATCCAAATAATAACCTGTTCAGGAAGCATTAATATTTCTGCAATAAAATATAAATTAGCTGAGGAACAATATGCATCTATTACAAGATAGAAGAAAAGAGACTGATGGCTGACAGAAGAAACTGATCGCAGCTGAGTATAAGTTAATGTGACACAGAGGAAATATAAACTGTGATGTAATCTATTGCCATCAGTTAAAAAAAATTTATTGATACAATCTCATGTATAAAATAGGAATGTAAAACAAAGATGAAATAGAATATACTGAGCAGTGAGTGTGTGTATAAGTGTGAGAGGGAGGGAGGGAGGGAGGGAGAGGAGGCAGAGAGATTGTGAGATGGCAGAGTTGAAAACTAGATGTCTATGAAGAATCTAGAGAGCAGAGATTAAAGCAGCTCAAAGAGAGACTCCTGAAAACAAATAATGCACTTGGAGGACAGTACTGACTGAAAAAGTGAAAGGAGAGGGTAAACAAATTATTTCAACTGTTAAAAATTAAAAGATAAAACTTGGTATGTGTTCATCATCCACCAGTTATTATGAGGGCATTTTCCTATAATAATACTGTTTCTTGCTTTCATGGGAATATTGCAGCTAAACATTTCACTGTCCCCAGTCTGTGAAAGAAGTAGAATTCTATTTCTTTGCCCTGCTTATTTATTATTTATCTGTATATTGTTGTTACTTCTGCTTTCTTTAAAGATAGAGTAAATGAAGTTTTATGAAGCCACAAGATGCATATTATTTATTTTGACCTAAATTTGTACAGTTGCATTGTTAAGTGTTCTAAGTACTATTGTAAAATTAATTTCCTTTTCAATTGGAAAAATCTGATAAGGATATTTACTTAGAAAGTAGCTGAAAACTTCAATAAAAATTTGATATGAAAAGCAAAAAATAGTTTAAAAGACATATTAAAAAATGTACAAAAAAAGGTAAGTACACTGAAAATGAAAATCAGATGGAAAAATAAAAGGGGATAATCTATAAAAAAATAATAAATATTAAATCTTGAGTTTCAAATTTTCCATAATATCTCAGGATAATTGGTATCAAACCTCCAAAACTTACACATATCATTTGAAAGTACACCTGGGCAAAAAAAAATCAGAGCAACTATAAAAATTAAAAAAAATTTCTGGTATATAATTCTCCATACTAATATATAAATACTATATATAATACATACATAATATGTATTATATGGCATAGTATATAGTAAGTATTTTATATTGTATTTCTATATATATTCATATAAAGTGTGATGAACATTTGTTAGACCCAATTTACCTATCAAACTGTAGAATTTCACAACAAAAGCTAAACATTTTCATGCCGCCATGAAATATCATAATATTGATCATTATTAGACTACTAAGAAAATGTTAAAGTTTAAAAAATGTTTAAAAATTACACTCATCATAAGATCTGAAATTAATTTAGGAGAAAAATCCCCTGGAAATGGAAAAATCTATCACCTAGAAATTAAATATATCAACAAACACAAAAAGCACACATTCCAAGTTTCAAGGTCAGCTCAAAACTAAATTGCAGAATATGTAAGGGGGGAAAAAAAGAGAAAATACTGTAACCTGAGCCTAATAATTGTAACTAAAGGAAATCCCATAACCTTGAATAAATTATCATTCAACAAGACAGAATATGTTAATTTTCCTCCTAAAGAAATTTAAAAATAAATATAAATCTACAGAATGTAGAAGAAAAAATGAATTGAGGTCAAAATATAGAAGAATTAAACAGAAATCAGAAAATAGTTGAAACAATAAGGTGTAAACAAAAGGAAAAGTTATGAAACCAAAAGTTATCAAGGTGGAGCAGGCCCTTAAGTTTTTATCATGCATTCTACCATAAGTTTCCAAAAGAGGAAACTTTTTGTAATACCACATAACTAAGTTTGAGGAAGGGTGTTTCCTAAATTTTGTAGGGGAGTGTTGTGCCATGGACCTCTTTTTTAATTTGGATAGCTATAAGAAGAGATTTTACTCTTTTTATAAAATAAAATTCACAAGATTATAAAAAAAACAATTACACTGAGATATAAATATATTATTTTTTTAATGTGACATATATGTTCTGCTTTAACACATTAATGAATATCTAGCATCTGGTTTATAACTTCTGTTATTTCATTGCAATAGAGTTAACCGTAATTCAAAATACCATATCTGTAATTTCATATAAAAATACCTGAAATATCTATTAGTTAAAAGTCACAGTTATGGCTAATACTGAGACCTATTGTTGCCTATATTCATGATCAAACAAAATACTAAATTTTAGGTTAGTAAAAATATAATTTGCCCTTTCAAACTTATGGATACCCTAATATCTTGATGCAAACTGTTTCAGATCATATAAAGAAAATAAGTTTTTGCTTTTTAAGATGTTAGCTTAAGAGTTATACCCAAAGACAAAATAAAGGGTATACGATATTATCTAATATAAATATCAATAACAAACCTATAAGCATTATCTATCATAGCATTTGTCATTAAAGACATTCTACATGTGTACGGATATGGAAAGATTGCTGTGAGTTGAAGAACATTATATAGAACATAGAAGAGTACCATGTGTGTAAAGCAATAATAATGCAACACACATATTCATATGTATATATAAATAATTCATATGTATTCATATAGACATATATGTGTATATATATGTGTATATATATATATATACACACACACACAGTTCTGAAAGTAGATACAAGGAGGGAGAGGGGTACCTGGTGACCAGGGCATAAAAGAGAAACTGAGATAGATTAAATTTTTCAGATTCAACCTGGCACTACCAAACCAGAAAGTGGTTAAGAATACTCCTCTAACAGGAGCTAGAGAGGCTTTTATAGAAGGAAAGCAAGAAAATTATCTGATTGTCTGTAACTTAAACAGTTGCTTTGTATGGGAAACCCTAGTTGGCTGTTTCTGATTGGTTGTTACTAAATTTCACTTTCTCAGATTCCAGCGTGTTGACTTTGGCTTACATAAGCTACCAAAGATTAGTATCAGTTTATTGGCCTCTTTGTTTAATTACTTAAATGGGGGGCTGACATTCATAAGACTTACATTTATTATGTACCTTTTTTACCTTTGCATTTGTAAAATGTCTTAATTGTTAACCACTTTAAAAGTTAACAAAAGAATTAAAAAGCAAAGCATTAATGAAATTGTAGGAACTATTCTCCATTTTAAAAAGAAATCGTCTTTAAAATTTTTTTTATTGAAGTATAGTTGATATACAATATTATATTGGTTTCAGATATACAGCATAGTGATTCAACAGTTATCTGCAATATTAAATCCTCACCCCAACTTGTGTAGTTACTATCTGTTAATATAAGAAGGAATCATCATAATTATTGGAAAATATGAAGCAAATAAGATATAAATATATTTTTAAAAAATACTTGAGTACTTCCTTCCACTATGCTAAAGCTTATACAAATAAAATATAGATATATAGACATAATTTTCAGAAAACTGATACACCAGGGCATGAAGTATAGACATACTTGAAATGGGTAAGCAGTCTAGAAATTTTTCAAAGTTACCATCAACTATGTATTTGACAGTCCAATAATAGCAGACAGTGTGACCTAGGGATATGTAAATATATCCATGTGTCACTTTCCTGCAATCCTACAGATTTCATTCTAGTGACAGTATTAGGCAGCTGGACTTGTTGATAGCTTTCTGACATAGAAGAGTACATATTTCTTCTCTGTCTGCCGTGTCAAAGTCCAGCATGTCACACTTCAGAGGAAAGATGCTGTGTGGCTTTAGCTTATGCACACACACAGGAGCTCACAGGTGTCTGCAATACAGTATCACAGTGAGGAACCAGTGAAACAACAGCACAAACATGTTGACTTTTCCTCTTCTTGATAGAAGAATATTAACTGCTCCAGTATGAGCCAAGTTTCCTTGAATGTCCTATTATTAGGACATTGTTTTTTTAGCAGAAAAATATGCTGAAAGGTTCATTAGTGTTAATGCATCAGTAATCTCCTCTCTAAAATAAGGATAATTATATGTACCTCATGTTGTGGTAATAAGAATTAAATGATATAATGTATATAATCCACTTAATAGAATGGCTGACATATTATGAGCTTTCAGGAAATGAGCTAAGTAGATAAAAGAATGTACTCTACCCTTAGACCAGCTGAGTTTAAATTTTTTCTTTACCACTTACTAGCTGTGTCGCTTCTTTCCAGTTAGTTAACTTTTCTCTGACTCAGTTTACTTTTCTGTGTTATAGGCATAATAAGAGCATATATCTCTGGGAACTGTTGAAAGAATGAGATCTCACACACACACACACATGCATACACAGAGAGCATTAAGCAAGATCTGACATACAGTAAGTGGTGTCTATTATCAAAACTCAAAGTACAATATTAAATTCTCAGTTGCTGTTTCCATTCTATATATTTGCGTCAAACCTTTGACTCTTCAATCCCATAACAAGCACTAAAATAATTTTAAGTAGTTTCCAAATTGTGACAGAAGTTAAGCATATAAAATCTTTTTCTAGTTATTGCTAAAATTTAAGGACAAAGAAAATGAATTTAAGACAAAGTAAAGACAAAAGAATAGTAGAGATTTGTAGACATAACGAAGATAATTTCTCAAGGAAAAGCTTAAGTTGTTTTTGCCAATATTATTTTTTCTGTTATACATAACATTTACCTGAGAAAGCCAAGTAAAAGAATATACTTCCAACCTCAGGTTCATTGAGGAGAAGTGATTGTGGTGTAGTACTGTATAAGTACCATGGTAGTTTTTTATACAATTACAATTATACAATTTATCAACATTATCTCTTCTTCAACGAAAAATATGCTTAAACATAGGTTTCTGCAGATTGCTGCTCTATTCTTATCATGCAGTAAGTTTTATATTATCATTATGTTTAAGTTTCTATATTGAACATAAATGAAATGCTTCACATTACTTCTTCATTACAGGAAAGTGTGAGAGATTTTACTAATATTTCTTTATTTTAAAAAGAAATAATGCTTAAAATTGCTTTCTAAAATTCTCAAGACAAGCATTAAAACTAAGTAGCTATAAAATATTTTTCAATTTAAAGTAACACAGAAAAGAATATCTTATTCACAACAGAGCCTTCACCAATCCCATGGGGAAGTAAGAAGTTGGGATGGCCCTTCAGAGTTGCCCCAAACTGAGGAATGTGTCAATTCCCATGCCGACTAGGCGCCGAATGTGGGCTTCCACAGGTGAAGGGCGTACAACCTTGAGCAAGGCAGCTCCCATTGGACAAGGTCATTTCTTAGGGAGTTAGATAGCTAACAACACCACCTGACAGATGAGAGAATAAGTATCTAGGTCTTGAAGCTTGTGCCTGGAGGCACACAAACAGTATCCAGTGTGGACTTCATCTGTTCAGTGATGGGCTCCTGCAATGGAAGACCTGGGTACCTAGAACGGCGGGCTGTCAAAACTACTCTACAAGGGGTGGCATCAGTTTTAAGGTGGTGCTAAAAACTTTATAGGTTATAGTTGTGCATTTAGTGCAGAAACATCTGGCCAGAATTCATCTGCTGTATATTATAAAGCAGGTCCTTGTGGCTGTAGCTTTGAGGGAAGAGGTTTGAAAACAGTAAAATGATGGATATTGTCTTTTATTGGATGGATTTGGAAAAATCTAAGGAGATGAACTCAGGAAAGGACAGGCCAGTTTTTAAAGCAGGAATGAAAGATAATAGAGGGAAACTAGAATCCTTACAGGATTGAAGAATCTAAGTAATTCTAGATCTTAATTATACCAAATAGAATTACAGAAAGACTTCTATAGAATAAAAGTTCAGTAAAACTTCTAAGTGTTTTAGGGTGAAGTTCTAGCTAACATTCCTGTTGAATCACAGTACAAAATGGAACATCTAGGTCAGATTCTATGAACTTTTTGAGACAATAGCATTGCTAATATTAGTCAGATAAAAGTGCCCTAATTGTGTAAGAAATGAAATAAGGGTCTCTTACCCTGCTTGAGCAGAAGGCCAATTGCTAATCTGTGCTGACATTCAGGAAGGGCCTAGTCCCCACCTCCAATAATAGATGATAGACATACAGATAGATAGATAGATACCTTTTATTGTAGAATTTTTGTAATAGGAAAATACTGGAAACAAACTGATTAAATAAAATATAGCATATGCTTAAAATTGAATACTAGGAGGTGGCTGAAAAATGAGGCATCCTTATAAGAAAGATCATAAAATGTTTACCAAAATAAATTTTCAATAAAATATCAAGATTTTATATTTGTATTACTAAAGATAATTCATTGCTTTCTTCTGTAATCTGCTCTTGAAAATATGTTGGGTAGTAGATTTTCAGATAACATGAGCCTACAAGCTATGATTTTAAGTGAGTAAATGATAATATAACATATTCAAAAATACATTAATGTATTTATTACTTTTTAAATCCATTTTACTTCATTCTTTCTGATCCATACATGTTCATCTACAAGAATAGTTATTTAAACTCAAAGAATCGCATGATGAATCAAAATTGAGTTAACATTTCATTTGAATATTTGAATGAGGACAAGTTAACTAAATCTTATCTTCTTTTTTTTCATAGCCTGTTATTCTCATGGGTTTAGAAGAGTAAGTTTTTAACCTAAGCCAGGTATTAAATAATCCAAAATAGAAATAATGCTACACAGACATTTGAAATTTATGCCACTAATAACACTAATAACATTTTTTTTTTGAAGCAAGGATATGACCTCATCCCCAAGTACACACCAAATTGCTCCACTAAGTAAAAATGTTGAAGAAATCTTTTGAGGCCCTTGATTATGGATGTGTCTTCCTCCTTCAGTCTGGTTAATGACAGGTGGAATCATTGTCCTAACAAACTTGTTCCCTTTATCAGTAACTCACATCTAATTTTCCAGGCTCATTTTAGTAAAATGCAGGCACAAGTTTGAATTCTAGATGATGCATGTATGCCACCTCATAAAATCCTGTGTGTGATCTTCATTCTCTTTCCTTTTCACTGCGTTCATGCAGAACAGTGTGGTAACCTCAGAAGACACAACTTGAAATGGCCGAACTGCAAAATGAAGGGATTTGGGTGCTTGAATTACCCTTGGAAAAGAGACGATCACAGATTGGGAACACCAATTTTAGACTGAGTGAGTGATAAAACTTTTATATTTCTGATTGATTATATATTTGGAAGCTTGTTTGTTATAATTGCCAGCTTTAACTAAACCACCATTGAATTAGGAAGCATACAAATCTCTGTGATTTTCATTTTTTGATTTTGTTCCCTTAGTAATTGACATGCAATCACATATTAATAACAATATCTGAAGCTGGCAGTTAGATAACTACTAGTCTCCCATTCAGTTGACTTCAGAATTTTGTCAATCCGTAACTACAGTTATAATTTTCTGTGAAGTGTTCTGTTATGCTGTGACTTTAGAGGTATGTTTTTAATGTGCCATTGCTTTTGTCTACTAAGAAAAGATGTTATTTCATACTCAAGCTCAGAGATAAAGTTTAGACATTATTTGGAGGAAGAAGTTGTAGAGCTTTAAATGATTACAAATGGGTTAATGGAGAAATATATTTAGTCTTATTCAGACATTCAGAAGTCTTATATACTAACTTAAATCTGAAGTTCTCACTTATGATAGACAATTCAGAATGTTTTTTCCTTTCCTCTTTTCTAACAAAAGCTCAGGTTTTCTGTAAACCCCCTCCCAAACCTAGGTCATGTGATTCAGGGTGAGTGGAGGGTAATACTAAATAACAGAAAATCTGTTGCAAAAGAATACATAATAATAAGAGCTAATTAATTTTCTTTTTTAAGCACTTAGTGTATTCCTGGTATATTCCTCTCATAGCAGCTAGAAAGTAGTTGTTATACAGTTGCAGAGCAAAGTTTTGAATTAAAGTAGTTGGGTAATAGATGTCTTGCTTTTCAACTTAGCAGTGAAATGGCTCTTTTGAAAAATAATATGGTTACCTTTCACTATAATTTATTTATTTGGGTGGTTGTCAGTCTTTTGGATTTCAGGACACTTTGAAACATTTAATTAGTGTTGACTCAAAGAACTTTAATGTGGCTCGTATCTATCAAGATTTATCATAGTAAAATATAAAACAAAAAATTGAAATAAGTATTTATTAATTCATTTTAAATAGTAGTAAGAAATTATTAATGAAAATAGAAATAATATATCTTTATTTAAAAAAACTATATTTACCAAAACAAAAGTTAGTGAGAAAGTGGCAATATTTTATAATGTTTCAAAAGTAATATCTAGTTTATTAGAAGATAGCAGTATTTTTAAGTCTGCTTCTGTGTCCAGTCTGTTGAAATATGTTGTTTTGTGTATGACGAAAACCCTGGCCTCACTCAGATATACACTTAGAAAAGGGAGGCATATTTATTAGAATTGTCAGATAATTGTGATATTCTTCTTGGATACTATACCAAAATTTGGTGACATTTTCTAAAAGTTAGTTGGAATATGGAATCTGAAACCATATCAGTGGCAGTTTTATAGTCTGTTATATTATAATCCACTGGTCTATCTTGTACTTCCAATAGGTCTTTTATTCATGTGTGATTTTGTAACATCATATTTATGTCATTTGGGAACTATAGCAGTTATGTAGATCTTTTAAAAGTTAATACTTTATGATACAAAATCAAAAAATAACATTAATTAACATTACTACCAACTTGTCAATAGTCTTTAACATCTAGAAGTTCCTAAGTTCATTGTAACAGTTTTTCATAATTTTTCCATCCAAGTTGTGCTATTGGTAATGCATGCTCTCATTTGTTTTCCTTACAGTAACAATTCATTCATTTGTAGACAATGATTACCTAATACCCAAGTGTGAATAGTTTTCTTCTGTTAATATTTTTCTCAAGCAAAAATAATGTTTTATGAGAAATACAGCCAGCTCTTTTCACAACTAATGGGAAACACAACAGTGCTTTTCCCCCAGACACCATGGCATTTTGGCACCCAGCAGAAGTGCTGTTTGCAAATTTCTTAATGACGTCAAAGAGAATATTTAAGTGACTGTGTCCATTTTTGTACCTAAAAAATTTCTTTATTCCTGGGTCCTACAAATTAAAATCCAGTGTTTTCAGTTATTTTCTGTTTTAAGACACTTTGTTAAAATAACAAATCTAAAATATATATTAAAATGCTAGGTGATTTTTCAAGGAAGTAAAGTCATACACTTGGAAGTTGATGCATTTTTGATAGTCTTACTAAACATAAAAACAGAGTAAATTGAAGTACTTGAAGAATGAATTTACTATAATTAATTCCATTTAGCTTCTATAATTGAGTTATTTCAGCCATGATTTTGAAAGAACATGGTATATAGTAAGATATTTCAGTTTCCGATGAGAATAAAAAATGCAGTGTGCTGCTTATTGAATAGATTTGTACAGGAAGAGACGAGCAAAATGAAGTATAAGTGAAATTGTAAATACGTGTTACACTGTCAAATTAGAAGCGATGTAAGGAAAAAAAATGAACACTTAGTTTCATATAGTATATGTACTTAATGTGTTACACTGTCAAATTAGAAGATACTAAGAAAAAATGAACACCAGTTATTGTATAACACTTAGTTATAACTATATATATTTGAGGTCTTTAAAGAACTATAGGCATTCTTATATTGAGAACATTAGAACTCATAGTTTATAGAAAAATACTGAATTACAAACCAAAGTCTTACATAGAATGGTTAATAAAATGATTCTCGTAGTTACGTGTTACCCTTAAATTAAAATTGTATCAAAATACAGAAATCAGGGGTAACATTTTAAAAATGTATTTTCATCATAATTATTGCTTTTGTCAAATTCCAATGTTGAAGCCTCAGTCTTTTGCTTAAATAAAAATTTTGTTTTTCTTGCCTTAAGTATGTAGGTGAATTTTTCCACAAATATAGAAGCAAGAACTTATAATCTAGTAAAGAGAGAAAAATTTTAAAGCTTTATATAATAATTTCAAAAGCCATCAAATTATTATAATTTTTCCTTCCAGATAGGATGTTTGAGGGATTCAGATTCAATGTTCTTAATGACTTCTAGGACATGTAGAACAATTATTAAATCATATATTTAAGGCCATCAGCAACTTGTGGGAGATGTACTAAAATTTCAGAGATGGAAGAGCCATTAATAGGTGAAATAAGACAAGTGGACTTACTTGTTTTTGTTTTGTTCTATTTTCTGAGAGCATTTGCCATGTTTTCCTATAGGTTGAGGACAAAGTGTTAGCCAACGAAGAATTTTCTACTGGAGAAAATTAAATTTTAAAGCTATTGCAGGTTTTGCAAACTTAGAGTGACAAAGAAAAGAGCTGAAGGGTCTCAAGTGCTCAAATAGTTTTTTCCAACAATACTTTTGTTGACTTCTGAGGTTTAGTCAGGAGGCTAGAGTTAGATCCAAAGCTTCTGTACCAAACAAAATAGATAAAAAGATGGAGTATTTCAACAATGAAATGAGAAGGTTTAAAGTGTTGAGAAGTTAAAAATATCTAAAATGTTTCAAAGAAACATTAAAAGAAAAAAATGTGGCATAATATACTGAGGAGAGACTTTAAGAGCAAATTGGACACAGTACCAAAAGAAATCCGTTAAACCAAAGGTTAATAGAAATACTCTAATTAAAGCAGAGAGGGATAAGAAGAATGGAAAAAACAAAACAAAACCCAGAACAGAGAATTAGGGTTTGTGAGACTTAATCCAAAGGTCATTAATATAGGCATATTTAGAGAATAATCTGAGATGGTAAGATGAAAATGCATAAAACAACAGAAAGGGTTAATGCTACAGTAAATATATATATTAATAGAAAAGCAATATTATTTCATAGTATTTAAATATATGTAGAAGTAAAAATATATGACAAAATAAGATCAAATATAGGATAGGTAAACAGTTAAAAGTTGACAGAACAAAATATAGAAAAACAATACTCAGATATTTTTTAAGAAATTGAATATTAACTTGTGACACAATGCTAATTATATCACAACTGAAAACACTACAGAGTTTTAAAGTTTAAATGAGCATCTTGTCATGTTTCTGAGAGACTTCTGGATCCCCCACTCAAGGTCAGGGACTGAAGGCTGAATCAGCCAATGCCCAATAATTTAGTCAGGTACGACTATGCCATGGAGCTCTCACGAGAACCCCTGAGAAGAGCTTATCACTCTCTTGGATCCTGTTTCTCTGTCGGAGCTTCTATGCCTGGGGAACCAGAACACTCCCATGTGTCACTGAGCCAGGCCCTAACCTCCTTGAAGATAGAAGCTTTATTTGGTACCTTACCCTATGTATCTCTTCAGCTGGCTCTTAACTTATATCCTTTATAGCATCTTTTATTAAACTAATAAGTGTAAGTATTTTCCTGAGTTCTGTGAATCACACTAGCAAATTAATTGAACCTAAGGGGTAGGTCCAGGGAACCTCCAATCTGTAGCCAGTAGGTCAGAGGCACAGGAAACTGCCTGGGGCTTGCTACTGGCAGCTGGAGTGGGGAGTGGATGGCAGTCTTGTAGGACAGAGCCCTTAACCTGGGAATGTGGTGCTGTCTCCAGGCAGATAGCATCAGAATTGAGTTGAGTTCTCCAGCTCCCTGCTGGTGTTCAAGAATTGCTTGGTGTTAGGTGTGGGAAGACTCCCTCCCCTACTTAACACACATTGGAATCAGTCTAGGAACCCAAACGGAGTTATATTACTATTACTTCTGTGTATAATACTATTATTGTTGTATATGAAAGAACACATAACACCTGTTTATTAAGTCTTTCCATAAAGAAATTCCAAATGGCTTCCTTGGTGAATCTGTCCAAATATATAAGGAAGAAATAAGAGCAATCTTTTACAGTCTTCTAAAGAGCAACTGCCCTAACAGCTTTTGAGGCCAGATAATTTCAATACCAAAATCTCTCAGGGAAAGGAAGCTTATATGATGGAAAAATAAAAGAAAAATCTTTCATTAATATTTATGAAAAAATAGTAAATAAAATATTAGCAAATTTAACCCAGTAATAGAAAAGTTAATGTATCAGTAGTTGGTGAGGTATGTTACATGTGTTAAAGATTAATTTAACATTCAAATAATCAACCAACATAATTTAACACATTAACAAGGGAAAATACAGAATCTTCTCAAAGATGCAGGTGTTTGTGAGAATTCTCCTCAAATTGTGAACACTACTTTCTTAATCTGAGAAAGAATACACACATATGTGAACACACAGACAGATTGTTTATATAGAGATCCAGAAGAATCTACAGCTGTTCTGCTAGAATGCGTAAGTTAATTTATAATGGTCACTGGGTACAGTATAAATATAAAATTAATTTTATTTATAGAGCCAACATTTTTCTAGATGATACAGTTTACAATAGTATAAGATGTCTGTTGCATAGGAGTGAATATGAAAATTATCTCTAAGAAGTATGTTCTGAAAACAACTTTATGAAGTAAAACTAAAGATAAATTAAGAATAAATGAATGAAGGATTATACCATGCTCATGAATCAGAAGGATCAATATTGCTAAGATGTCATTTTTTTCCATAAAATAGTTCTATACTCTAGTCCCATTTGAAGCCTCCAAAGGCTGTTGTGCGGAAATTGACAAGCTTTTGTATGATTTGTATGGAAATGCAGTGTTCAGGAATAGCAAAGACAAGACAATAATGAAAAGGAAAAGTAAGACTGAGAATTAGAATACCAGAAGTTAGGAACTATTTTTAAGGTTCAGTAATAAATACTGTGTTGTGGTACTAGGATAAATAAGTTCACTAATTTATCATGATGTGTGTTCAAAAATCCCATCCATCCTCCCTACCCACAAACAATACCAACTGGTCTGGGGCAAAGTTGATGATGCTATGTAATTGGGGACAGAGTGGTCTTTTCAATCAAAAGTACTGTGCCACATATAAAAAAAAGTAAGGCTTAACTTTTGCTTCATACCATACACAAAGTTCAATTTCAAACATTGAAATAATATTTTGGGGAGAAAATATAGAGCATCTCCTTGATTTGGACTAGGCAAAGACTACATACAAGTACATACACAAAAAGCACTGTCTATAAAAATGATATACTGGACTAGACTATAATTAAGAACTACTGTGCATTCAAAGGGAGCATTAAAATATTAAAACTGTAAGGTAGAATAAAGCATTGTGAATAAACATTTCTGCCAAAATGCTTATATCCAGTGTGCATACCCAAGCCCAAGTAGGGGAAATACAAGAAAAATATTCAAAGGACTAGAAAGAGCTTTGACAAAAGAAAATATTCAAGTGGGCAATAAACATAGGAAAAACTGATCAATTTTATTATTCATCAAGAGAATGCAATTTAAAACTCTGAAATACTGCACTATACATACTAGAATGGCTAAAATTAAAATGGCCAGAAAACAGGAAAGGCAAACAAAGATGTGGAATAAAATAATGCATAATGATACCAACAAATAAAATAAAATTCTAAGAATAGTTTAGTAGTAGACTAGAAATTAGATAGTCATAAATATAATTTCTTTTTAAATATAAATGAGTTCAGTATACTGATTGGTGGGAAATGTGTATTCTTTACTCTAAAACCCTGTATCTACAAATACTCCCTATTGAAAGAGGCAGATAGTCAATATGAGGTTCTTTGAAGTTGGATGGAGATGAGTCAAAAGTGGATAAACAGGTTAATTTTGATAAAAAGATGTAAAGTTATTTCTTTGGCCTCAGGAGAAAAAGAAAAAGAAAGTGAGTAGTAGGTATAGGTACTGACCGTGATGAACTGAGCACTCAAGACATCTAGGACATAGGACATCTTTCAATATATCTTCCCTCTGGGGAGGCCTTTTCTTTTACTTTTTCGAAGTTAAAGATCATGGCAGGAAATTTTGCACTGAAAATAATGTGATCCACGTTTAACATTTGTGAGCATATATGTGTATTCATGTGTTTTTATGTGTATTTTGCCATGTCCCAGATACGAATTATGAAAAAAATTACAATGCAAGTATGTCAGTAGTGCTGTTACCCAAAAGGTTATTCCTTTTGCAAAAACATCTTGGACCCAGTGTTCGTTGAACCAAGATAAGAAAACTCCTGTGATGATGACTACTTAGGCCTGCAGTCTGTAGTGAGTGATTCTGTGATACGCCTGAATGAAGGGTTAAGAACAAAGGCATTTGTCTCTGCTGTCCTTCTGGATAAAAGAAGAGACTAATAGTCACTATGATATTCCTCTTCACCTATGAAGGTTCTTTAAGAACCCTTGCTAGAGTGAGGAATGTCATCTTCCATATTAACTGTATTTCACAAAGCATTACTTCAGGGCCCTAGCAATCATCAGTAAAAGACAGCCCAAATCTCCCAGCTGTAGTGAGGTACAGACCCATTAGATAAATATTAATAGAGAGAACTGCAGCTGGTTCTGCCTTCTGTAAAATGATTAATCACAAGTCTGTCATTTCTTAAGGATTTGAATTTGGGGTTCAACAAGTATGCAACAACAGCTGGATACTGCGTGGACAGACCATTCCACATTTCTATTAGTTGGGAGCTTTATATTATACAGAACTTACATTTTCTTGCAGGACTACTTTTGTCACTTAATGCTATTAAGTAAATATAACAGTTTATACATTTGTCACATTAAAGAATGATTTGTATTCTTTCCATGATACCTACAAAACATAAAATTGCAGCATATAAAAATCTTACAACTAAAAAATATCTTCCTTACTGAATTTCATTCAGATTTCATAGAATTATGAAATACCAAGGACTAGAAAAAATAATGGTTTGAAGAATGATAGATTTATACAAATATACCATTTTCACTTTCTCTTCAGATACCCATCTCCTTTATTCTTAATCCACCAGTCAAATAACATCAATTATGTATTGTGGACATTATAAGAACACACACCTAAACAATATTATCTTTCCCTTAAGAGTCTGTAATTAGACCTTCTCTTCCTTTACACCTACTCAGATCATCCCATGACCTTCTAGGTCAGTTTCAACCATGACAGTCTTCCCTCCTCCACTCCCCTGACTTTGCTTAAAATTATCTAATTTTTTATCTTCCACATTATTCCAGAGGAAAAGCCAAGTTGTCTCCTATGTGAAAACTAATTAATTTCATACTGAGTGAATATAGAGAATCCAATATATAATATAGCAATTATGTTTGAATCACCAGTTACCATTTCTTTCTTTACTGTATTAAATTTCTCCCCACAGAGATATCACACAGAGAATATATAGTGAAATTCAGAGCCTGGAAATAAAATCATCTTCATAATTTAGAAATAAAATCATCTTCATAAGTTGGTAAAATAAAGCATTCTATAAGCATAAACATAGCTAAGGTGATAAATGTGTAATGAAATATATGTGAGCATAAAATTAATTGCTGCTTAGTTTGATTCATTATAACTCAGCTGTGTTTAAATCACACTGAGAAGAAAAATATAAATCGAACAGGTGTTTGTTTATTTAGGGATTTTTACATCTAATCAGAAACAATTATCTCATTTTCTTTCTGCTTGGTGTTCTTACCCATTTCTTCTCTTGACCTCTCCAGTCTATTTATACCACATCATGTCAGTGTACTTCCAACTATGTACATGTGTAGGTTCCCGTGTGCATGCTACAGTTGAGAGGCCTTCTCTTAATAATTTTAACCCACTCTCACCTTTATTACAACCTAGCATTCAGATGCCTGACCTCTCAAATTTAGAATGAACCAATGTTTCTTATTTACTGAAAATTGCATTTCTAGCTACCCTTTCCTTTTTTTTATAGCATTCTTACTCTGTTAGTATGTTCTTAAGTTTTAAGTTAGAGTCTCATATTGATTTTAATTTTTCAAAGTGTGTACAGTTTATTTTAATGTTAAAGTGACTTGTAGCTATAGCTTTGTGTTATATTGTATATTTGCTCCTATTTAAGACTTCAGGAAAAATGGTCTACTCTGAAATGAGGCCTTGAAGAGAAGGGCTCTGCCTATCTAGGTTACCATACATACAAAAATCTATTAACATTTGATAATATTTATAACAAACAATTAAAATTAAGGAAACCATGACCAATTTAGAAAATATAGGCTTTAAAAACATTGAGTAAATCAATGCATTACTAGGTTACAAACTCAAGAACATATAAAATATAGTGATAAATCAAACTGTGAGTGAACCATAAATTAAGATTCATGATATTATACTAAGAAAATATATCAAAGGAATATAAGGGAATCATTTTATTAGAATTCCAATAAAATTTGAAGCCCTCAAGATTTCTGCATAGTGCTTTGTGGTGATAAGTGGTTAATTTCTTCCTTTTGATTGAGCAATAGCATTCCTCATAAATGCTTTATGATCTTTTGATGACTGTCCTCATATAAAGGATGATTTCATTAATCACACATTGCATCATTTGAATTGCTCCTTATTTGCATCTTATAGCTGACTTCTCATGACCATATATTTCTATTTAATTATTTCTTATAAGCACAAATCCATACTTGATAAGATATTTTGCACAATTAATAAATACATCAAGGTATAAAACATTTGCTTAATATCAAGCAAACTATAAAAGAAAATTCACACATTCAAAGTGTTTCTTCCCAGCATTAACTAGGCTTATTTTCAGATTTTACCTCCTTGGCAATACACAACAGTCCCTGCTAATTTGTAATTGCTTTTACTATCTGACTTTCTAGGTGTACCAACTGGGAACTGTGGAGAAAGTACAGAAAATTTTAGAAGAAAATGCTCATCCAACCAATCTTAGCATATACAACAACAGTGTTTAGGTCTACTGCTCAGAAACATCAGCAGATCTATGTTAAACAATAGCTCTGAGATATATTTAATTTTTCCATCCAGTGGGTTGTAGCAGAGATGTATCTGAGATACTTTGCCTATCATTTGGAACTGCCACGGTGTTGTTTCTAGTTCCTGAGCTGCATCAGAGAAGGTGGTTGCTTTATTCTGCCTTTGGTCTTGCATAAGTATATTAGCATTCTATTGTTGTAATAAGAAATTACCAAATTTAGCAGCTTAAGAAAACACTCACTTGCGGTCTCACAGTTCCCTAGGTCAGATGTCTAGATGGGTCTCCCTAGGCTAAAATCAAGATGTTGGCAGGGCTGTTTTTCTTCCTGGAGGCTCTGGGGATGAACCTCGTGCCAAAGTCTCCGCTTGAAGCATGCACTCCTTGTGTTTGTAGGGCCGAGGTCCCTGTTTCCTTCCCAGCTGTCAGTTGAGGGCTATTCTTGGCTCCTTGAAGTTTCTCTCCATTCTTTCCACAGGAGCCTTTGAGTCTCAGGACTTCTGATGTCATGATAAGTTCATCCCATGCTTGGAATCTCCCTGACTGTCTTCTGTGCCTCTCACTGATTTCCCTCTTCTGCTCTGTTTCTTAAAGGTCATGTCATTAGCTTGGGCTCGCCTGGATAATCCAATATAATCTTCCTGTTTAAAGGTCTGTAAATGTAATCACATCTGCAAAGTCCTTTTTGCCATGTAATATCACCTTTTCACAATTCCAGGGATTAAGTCATGGACATCTTTCATGAGGATATTCCACCTACCACAAGGTCTCAGCATACATTCCAACTTCTCTCTGTAGTGTGGGGAAATAAAATATACACTACTGGTAACATTTCTCCCAGGCAGCACAGTAATTCTGTAACAAAATTCAATGCAGATTCCACTGGATGAATTTTAGAATATTTTCTCTAAAATAACTTATGATCTCAGAATATTTTTCTTTTCATTTTCTTATTAGTCACTAGATAAAAACAATTTATACTTGGAAATCATATTTTTCAATAGCTGAGTACTATTCTCTGATTAAAAAGTATTTTCCATGAAAATCCTTATATTCACATTATTTGCTGAAAAATATTTTCATATTTATTGAACGTCTTCCAATTGTTTAAATATATGGGACACATTTTAAGTTTAACAGAAACTTAAAATCAGTAAATTTGAGCATTATTTGTCATTTTAGTGTTCTATTAATATGCATTATCATCAGATCTTATCCTATGAGGACAGAAAAATTATGTTATTGAATATTGTATAAGATATATTTAATATATTGGTTTTATCAGTAAGGAATAGAAATATTTATATCTGAGTGATTATTCAATACATGCTCCTTTATCTTATTTCTTTCTATAAATTAAGAATATGGAAATATTAATTTGTAGTTATTATTATCTTAATTTTTAGAAATGTTCTATGCATAGCAAATTAATAAAAAGAAATAAAAAATGCATTATATACTGTAAGATGTTGCTTTTATTCCCCTGTTTTAATACAAACAGACAAAACACTCTTTTAATTCCCTATACTTCTATAATCTTTTGTACCAGGACCATTGCACACTTACTCCTTCAAAGACAAACATCCAAAAAAGATTCTAAATAAATGAAAAATACTTTGTAATTCCCTATCTATAATATTATATTTAACAGAGTTTGTTTTTGGGGGGGAGGGGATTGACTGCTTTTCCAGACCCAGCAGACAAACACAAGGATGTCAGCTTTCACTACTTTTGTAAGCAAATGTAGTAGCCATTACTAAAATGTACAAAAAAGAAATTCAGTTCAGATCCAAAGGAAGAAGTAAGTGGTCTTCACCCACAGCTGATATTTTCATGTATTTATAAAATACTAATGTTGGGGGAAACTACTATTAAGTAAAATAAGTAAGATCTCAGACATAGACACAAACACATTCAAAAGTATTAGTCGTCAACTCACATTCAGATGCATGGAAATGTTGTTCTTGTTTGTTTTGTTTGTTTTTTCATTTAGTGGGGAAAAATAGTTGTGCATAAAAAAAAGTGTGAGGTAAAAAATATGGATGAGAAAGATGGGAAAGGTGGGATATATTCTATTCTCAGTTGGACCCTGTGGGCTGGGTGTGAGGCCCTATTGTTACACAGTGAAGAAAGGAAAACACCTTAAGATTTCTTTCCTAGAGATGGGGTGATATATAGAGCATGAACAGAAGGTAGGTTTCTGAATCTGTCTTGTTCAATGTCTTTAAATTTCTTATATATTAAATAAACTTTGGTAAAATTATTCTTAGGCCTACTGAAAACTACTGAATTAACTAGAATTTGTGTATAAGAAAGGATATCATCAATTCTTCAGTTTTTTATTAATCTAAACCTTATTTACTAGCACTACCATTTGGAAGCATTTTGTGCTCTCTCTCCATATAAATGTGTATATGTATATATATATATATATATGTATACGTATGCACGTGTGTGTGTATGTATATAAATTTTCCATAAACCTCTCATTCAAGCTCTTATACTACCTAATCCAAACAATAATCTTATTCTTATTTTGGAAAATTAGAGGATGGGAGTAGAGAATCAATCCACTTGATTAGTAAAATAAGATTAAGCTTAACTCTTTAGGTGGCCTGAATAGTTTCTTTTTTTCACTCAAGTTCACTCATCACTTTGTTTAGCTGGGCTGTAAGGTCCTTGAAGACTTCATTTGCCTGTCTGGCACCTTGGAACTTATCCCCTCAATGTCTGGCCTGTGTTTATTTGCAGCATAGCAGTAGGCTTCCCTAGAGAGAAAGTGGAAGCTGCCAGGTCGCTTAGCATCTATACCAATCACAGCATCATTCCACCACATTTCACATTTTATGAACTGTAGGATTTTTCTGGAAATAAGAACTTATAGGACAGTGAGTAAGAGCAATGCTACTGGAATCAGACAAGGAGAGGTTTGTGCTCTGGTTTTGTTATTGCTGCCTGGGTGATCTCCAACAATTTATTTGAAGTCTCTAAGATTCATTTTCCTCTCTTATAAAGTGGGACTTAAAATAGTTCACATTAAAAGGAATTTGGTTGGCTTCATCAATAATGGTTCATAGCAAATATATTTTACATAATATATTTTATTTTAAAAGCCCTAAAATTAACCAGCATCATGAACAACAGTTCATTTTAGTAATTTAACATTTTTTCAGTCAACTGGTCTAAACTGAGTAATGTGATTTCCTGTATTCTCCATTCCTCTTTAAAAGATGAGAACCATAGTCATTTCTTTGCAGTCCCTTCATGTAATGTTACTTAAAATAATGAAATGGTCAGGGACACCTAAACAATCATGACAGTAACCCGTAAACTTTAAATAGTCAATAAGCAGCCCTATTATTTTATCCTGTGCAATTAAATTGAAAACTCATACTAAATATCAATCATTTAGTTCCCTGGATGTTTTCACTATTGTCTGATTTTGAGTCAGAAAATCAGTACTTGAGAGAACATAGTACTTTTGCTTCAGTTTTTTGGATAAACACTGGTGTCTCTCATATGATTAAAAAAAATGGAAACGTTTTATATTGTGCTGCTGACTTTCCATACACTTAACCTAAATGTTTCAGAATACATTTCTCAAGAACCTGGAACCATGGTAAGATTATCAAAATCCCTAATTAAAACATTGATACAAAAATTCTATTAAATCAATTGTATACATTCAAATTTCATTAATTTTTCCACTAATGTATATGTATTAGTTTTATTATGTTTTCCCAGTGCTGGTTCATTTCAGCCCATTTATATTTATTTGCTATGTTTCTCCAGCCTCCTTTAATTACAAGAGTTCATAGGCCTTTCCTTAACTTTCATGAAGTTGAAATTTTATTTTAAATTATAGACTAGTTATTTTGTAGAATGTCTCTCAGTTGAGTTGTGATTTTATGCTTGCTAATGATTCTATTCAAATGATGCATTTTTGACAGCAATATCACAGAGGTGGTGGTGTGTCCTTCTCAATGATTGATAAGGGGACATGCTGTCAGCTTGTCCCATCACCGGTGATGTTAACTTTGATGATTTGCCTAAGGTGGTATCAGCTAGGTTAATCCACTGTAAAATTACTAGTTCTTCCTTGTAAAGCAACAACAAAAAAAAGTGATTTGGGGAAATTACTTTGAGAATATATAAATATCTTGCTCCTCATTAAACTTTCACACATGAGCTTAGCTTCCACTCTTGATTTTGTCTGATTCAGTTATTATGAAAGTTGCTAAATGGTGTTATTTTTAACTCTATCATTCATCTATATATTAGTACTTTTGTAAGTTATTTTCAGCTGGACTGGGACAGCTCAATGCTTATCTCCAGGGATGCCTGGAAGTTTGGAACTGAATCTTGGCCAAGAGAAGAGTGAGAGTGCTAATTAATGATTTCTAATGTGCTATTTAAAGTTTGAAACTTCCTGGTGTCACCAGGCCAGTTTGCATTTCACTTAAACCTGTTGTAACCAGTTACACAGCTTGGCTTGGCTGTGTGACTAGAAGGGCATGAGATATCCCACTGGGAACATTTAGGAAGCTCTTCTAAATACCCAGATACCTCACCCAAGTTGTAACAGCTTGCCCAACTTGTAACAAGAAGTGTATCATGTGTGAATAATTCTGGGGAACAGTGCCTGGAAGTCTCCTATGCTTGTCTCCACACTCTTTCTATATATTTGATTTACTACTACGTTTTGAATGTGCTCTCTGAAGTCTTGTGAATTATTTCAGTTATCTGAAATCATTATAGCACTATATGGTAAGGGAGACCTTTCTGTTTTCTCCCATTCATTCATTCATGCATTCCTATCTGTATGCACTCATAGACTCTTGCTTTATTTCAAAAATGTTGTCATTATTATTTGTTTTTGATACTCAGTTTTCTACCATTTGACTATCGGGAGTTCCTTCAAGTTGGTATCATTTTCTTATTGACATTATTATTTTCATGTGCATTTCCCTTCTTCATTAGTTTTCTTGTGATAATAACATGCCTTTGTGTGTGTGTATATATATATAGTGTATGTATTTGTGTATACATAGGTATTTAATATCCCAATGCCACACAAGAGTTTGTTTTAACATTCCTTCTTTCTTATTCTCTCTTCTTCAGTGAGAAACCAATTTCCCATGATCCCTACTGCATTCATTTAATTGCTCAGTCCTTAAATGCAAAGAAAGTAGTTTCTTGATTTCTTATCCCATACTACTGTGAAAAATAGACATCTAAGCAGAATTCCATATTTGCCAAAAGTCATTTCTATCTTTAGCCTGAGGACACATGGAAAAGTATTATATTTAAAAATTAGACTAGGTGTTTTTCCCCTTTAGTGTGCTCATGTTCTTTGTGTTTGTTTCTCTTTATATTCTATATCAATATTTATCTCCTTATCTTATTTTTTTAAGATAAATAATAATGTGGTTGCAAAAGTCAAAATTATGTATGCAGTGAAGATCTCCTGCACTGTTGAGACATACTTCCCAGAAAAAAGCTTCCTTTCAAAATACTACTGCTCATTGACAATGCATCTGGTCACCCAAGAGTGCTGACGGAAATGTACAACACGATTAATATTGTTTTCCTGAGGGATAACACAACATACATTCTGATCTGTGTATATGTGTAAAGTTATATTTGTCACTCCCCCTTCAATCTCTTCCATCCTGTTCACACCCATTCCCGTAAGTGTTGTATCATTTTGAAATCTGATCAGCCTATTTCCACACAACCTTGCCAGCAGTGTTTGTTTTCAGGTTTTGTAAATTTTGGCACTCTAATAGGTGGTAAATGAGTTCTCTGTAGTTATCATTTTCATTTTTCTCATTCTTAGTAAAGATGAACACTTTTAAATTATTAAATGATCTGAATATTATTTTTCTTTGTCTGTTATTGGTTTGTTGACTGTATATTCCCCAGTTTTTTTTTTGGTCTCTTTCCATAAATTTTTTAAAAATGTAAACATTTCCCTAAATGTTTTATCTGTGATTTATATTTCAAATGTCTTCTACAATTGTCAGTGTTCTTTGGAATTATCTTATGGTATTAAAAGTTTTCTGTAATGTGAATTGTTAATGTATTTGAATATATTGATTTTTTTCCTTTATTCTGGATTTTAAGTCATATAAAATATTTCCTTACACTTAGAATATATACTGTACCTATGTTTTCTTCTTGTACTTGTTTGTTTTGTTAGATCTCTGTTATATTAGGAGCTTACAGGCGCACCGCATTGCATTACACTTTGATTGCACTCTGAGGATATCCATTTCTTACAATTGAAAGTTTGTGACAACCGTCTATCTAGCAAGTCTGTTGGTGCCATTTTTTCCAACAGCACTTGCTCACTTATGTCACTTTTGTGTAATTCTCACAATATTTCAAACTTTTTCATTTTATCATATTTGCTGTGGTTTTCTGTGATCAGCGATCCTTGACATTACTGCTGTAATTGTTTTGGAGAGCCAAAAACCACACCCATATAAGACCACAAATTTAATCCATAAATCTCGTGTGAGTTCTTATTGCTCCACTGATTAGTCATTCCATAGTCTCTCTCCCTCTCTTCAGGCCTCCCTACTCCCTGAGACACAGCATTGATATTAGGCCAGTTAATAACCCATTGATGGCCTTTAAGTGTTCAAGTGAAAGAGCCACACTTCTCTTACTTAAACTGAAAAGTAGAAATGTTTAAGCTTAGTGAGAAAATCGTGTGTGAAGCTGAGAAAGGCCAAAGGTAAGCCTTTTGTACCAGTTACCCATGTCGTGGAGCAAAGGAAAAGTTCTTGAAGGAAATTAAAAGTGCTGCTCCTGTGAACCCACGAATGATAAGAAAGCAGTACACAACCTATTGCTAATATGGAGAAAATGTTAGTAGTCTGGATAGAGGATCAAATCAGCCACATTTCTTTAAAGTAAAGCTTGAGAGCAAAGCCCTCTCTCTAATTCTGTGAAGGCTGAGAGAGTTGAGAAAGCTGCAGAAGAAAAGTTTGAAGCTACCAGAGATGGGTTCATGAGGTTTAAGGAAAGAAGCTGTTTTCATAACATGAAAATGTTGAGGTGGAAGCTGCAGCAGGTTATCCAGAAAGTCTAGCTAAGAGATGGTGGCTACGCTAAACAACAGATTTTCAGTGTAGATGAAACAGCCTTCTCCTGGGAGTAGATTCCACCTAGAACTTTTATGGCAAGAGAGGAGAAGCCAATGCCTGGCTTCAAAACTTTAAAAGACAAGCTGACTCTCTCGTCAAGGGCTAATGCCACTATAACTTTGAAGCCAGTGCTCACTTACCACTGTGAGAATCCTAGGGCTCTGAAGAATTATGCTAAATCTACCCTGCCTATGCTTTCTGAATGGGACAGCAGAGCCTGGGTGAAGCACTTCTGTTTACAGCATGTGTATTTGCAGCCCACTGTTGAGACCTACTGTTCAGAAGAAAAAAAAAAGATTCCTTTCAAAATATTACTGCTCATCGACAATTACAGATATTACTGCTCATTGCTCTGGCCACCCAAGAACTCTGATAGCAGTGTACATGTGTTTAATGTTGTTTTCATGCCTACAAAAACTACATCCATTCTGCAACCCATGAGTCAAGGAATAATTTTTACTGTGAAGTCTTATTATTTAAGATTTCATTTTGTAAGGATATAGCTTCCATAGATAGTGATTCCTTTGATGGATCTGGGCGAAGTAAATTGAAAACCTTCTGAAAATGATTCACCATCCAGGATGCTATTAAGAACATTCATGATTCGTAAGAAGAGATCAAAACTCAGCATTAACAAAAGTTTGGAAGAACTTGATTCTGATTTTGATCCTGGAGGATGACTTAGAAGGGTTGTAGATTTGAGGTGAGGAAGTCACAGCAGATGTGGTAGAAATAGCGACTAGAATTAGAAGTGGATGCTGAAGATGTGACTGAATTGCTACAATCTCATGATAAAACTTAAACAAATGGGGAGCTGCTTCTTATGGAAGAGCAAAGAAAGTGGTTTCTGGAGATGGAATATACTCTTGGTGAAGATGCTGTGAAGATTTTTGAAATGACAACAAAGGATTTATAATATTACATAAACTTGGTTGATAAAGGAGTAGCAGGGTTTGAAAAGACCAACTCCAGTTTTGAATGTTCTTTGGTGCGTAAAATGCTATTAAACAGCATCACACGCTACAGAGAAATCGTTCTTGAAAGGGAGAATCAGTCAATGTAGGAAACATCATTATTGCCTTATTTAAGAGACTTTACAGCCTCTCCAACCTTCAGTGACCACACCCTGATCAGTCAGCAAACCATCAGCATTTGAAGCAAGACCCTCCAACCAGCAAGAAGAGTATGAATCGCTGAAAGCACAGATGATGGCTAGCATTTTTAGCAATGCATTTTTTCATTATGATATGTACATTTTTTTCCAGACATAATTAGATATCCAAGGATTAAACCAAACTACATTACTGGAATAAAAATCAATTGTTCATGGTATATTGCTTTCTTAAAGTGATGCTGCATACTGTTTGCTAAAAACTTCCTTAAGATTTTTAGTTAATATTGTAATAGTTAATTTTACATGTCAGTTTGACTGAACTAGAGATGCCTAGATAGCTAGTATAATGTTATTTCTTGGTGTGTTTTAGGGGGTATTTCCTGAAGAAAGTAACATTTGAATTAGTAGACTGAGTGAAGAAGATTCACCCTCACCAATATGGGGAGCCATAATCCAGTATGTTGAAGGCCCAAATTGAACATAACAGTGGAGGAAGAATAAATTCTCTCTATTTCTTGAGCTGGGACATTCATTTTCTCTGACTCTCACATCAGAGGTTCTCAGTGTTTTGGGCTCTTGATTTACACCAGCAATTCCCCCAGTTCTCAGGCCTTTGGACTTAGACTGAATTACAGTACCTGCTCTCTGGGTTGTCTAGCAAGTAGACAGCATCATGGCATATATCAGCTTCCGTAATTGTGCAAAACAATTCTCAAAGTAACTCTCCTCTAGCTAGCTGCTAGTAGCTGGCTCTTCGTGGTCTGTTTCTCTGGGGAACCCGAACTAGCACAAATACTAAATTATTCACTGTAATTTTCTTTTTTGTGCTTATTTTTGATATTTGGGGGAGGGACTGTGTTAACTCTGATCTTTTCAATATTATTATTATCTTTGCCTTCTTTTTTCCTGCAGAACCTTATGTTTCCACTTCTGTCTCTCATCCCCATCACCACAGAACATGGAAACAAAAGTCTCTCCTTTCCCTGTGCCCTTTTATTCCCCAGCCATGGTAACTCTCAAAACTTACCACCAAGAGCCATGACCACTTTGAATTCCCTTCCCTTTGTTCAGCCTCTGAAAAAAACATGTTTCTTTTAGGATTTTCACACTCATGGTGGAACTTTTCTTTCTGGCAGTGATTTTAAGTCACTCTCCTGCTTGCTGTCCTCTTCTGTGTTCAGAGACGTTTTCCTGTATGGTACTTATTTATACAGAAGTGTGGCTGGAGAGTGTATGAGAAATGGCAACAGTAAGACTCAATTTATTATAATTTTTTAAATTAACGGCTATTTTGATTACAGTCATCTCGATGTTCTGAGTGTGAGGTTTTGTGTGGCTGAATGGGTTACATGGAGGGGAGGATGTGTAAAGAGATGCACATGGTGGTAGATACCTTTTCCTTGGCCATCAACATTCTTCTGAGTATTTTTGCATGTGTAATATTTATATTCAAGTTGAAAAAAATATAAAAGAACTACATATTTTTAGGTTTCTCAAAAAAACCCCTATCAATAGATTTATATATAGCATAAAACAAAGCTTATGAAGTGTGGTGCAGAAATGTCATCATCTCACTGTGTAAGTTTCTTATCTTATTTATCCTTGATGGGACTAGAAAGCTCAAACCAGGCCATAGGGGAATGGTAGCAAATAAAAATAAAAAGAATTATTTTTATTTTGTCTATAGCCATCCCAGCTAATATGCTCTTGTGAACTGAATTATTACCCTATAATCTAAAAGAGTCCCAAAACATAGACTCTGAGAACAATTACAGGAATCTTAAAGGGTGAACATGTTTATTGTGCTGTTAAAATAAAGGAAAGAAATTTAAATTACTAGAACACTAGCTCATGTTCTTAGAGAAAAAGTCCCAAAGCATGTTTATTGAGATTGTCTCTGGGAATTCTCCCAGATAAGTACCAAAATGGTGTTTATAGAGGACACATGTTCCATGAAATCAGTTTTCCCTCCAAGTTACTTTGTTTTTGTTAGGATGAATACTGCATTAAATGTTGACATCACATTCTTTGAGCCTTGCACATTTATGCATTTTTATTTCTCATCTGAACCATTCTTCTGCCTCATCTTCCCCCTCATTCATATACGGCACTCAAATGCTGAAAGCAGTGACGACTCTATTCATGAACTCTTGTCTATATATAAATGTGTAAATAACCATTTAGCCTTTAAATATCTTGATCATCATTCAGCAAGCCAAAGGCATCGATGTCACCAGTTTTAATGCACATGCTGATTTGCTCTTGGATTTTATCACTTTACCACCATTAAGAATTGAAAGGATAATTTATCTTGAAGGTTGAAACATGTGTCTTTAAACTAAGTGTTATCGAGGGACGACAAAAGGAGCCCTAAACAGATGGATTAGTTCTCTGTGCACTAAATCTAAAGGCTACTGGGCTGCATGTTCTTTTTCGTGTTTGTCCCTAGCTCAAGGTCATAAGTGGAAAATAGTAACTCTTCTCTGAAAGCCTCATATCCTAGGAAGGTAAATATTATTATGACTATGTCATCTTTATATTAATTGTTTTGCTTTTTCTGCAATTAAGCAGAAAACTATAATAATTATATTTATATTACTCTATTGCTTTCCCATGCTTTATGTATTTTTAAAGGGTTATCTTATTAAAATAATTTCCAATAAAAGCATATGAATGCATAATGCTAGGCAGAATAAAGAGCAAAAAAGTAACCTTATTGAGAACATATATTAAATGTTATTTACTTCACATAAGCTAGCTCATTTACTACTTACATTACTTTTATACTTTGGATAATTTATGCCATTTTACAGAGGAGAAAATGGAAGTTATAGCCTCTGTATAACTTGTACAAAGTTTGTTTTATAGAATAGCCCAGATTAGATATCAGGTTTATGTGACATTTTCTATAACTTGATACTAGTAGAGTATTAACGGATCTATACAAAATCTATACCCAATCCCAGTGTTTACAGAAATATAGTCATCATGTACTATAAACTATACGAGTGTGCTATTGGCAAAGGCATAGACGCATAGGTCATAGAACAAAACAGAGAATCCAGAAATAGAACCACACATACGGCTGATAGATTTTGACAAAGAGATAAAGGCAATTCAGTGGATAAAAGAAATCATTTCAATATTGATGCTAGAACAAATGGACATCCATAACCTAATAAACTCAACCTGAACCTCATATTTTATACAGTATGTCTAAGTGGATTACAAATATAAATGTAAAATATAAAATTATAAAACACTGGAGAAAAAGAACAGGAGAAAAATCTTCATGGCCTGACTTGACAGAATTCTTATGTGATAGGAAACAACAGACTGGGAGAGACTATTTGCAAATCACATATCTGACAAAAAAATTGTATATGGAATATATAAGAAAACTCTGAATATTCAAAAGGAAGAAAACAAAACTTCAATTGATAAAAATATGTACAAGACTTGAACACATACTTCAAAAAGGGCATATAAAAGTTTTTTTTAAATATAAGTTGTTCAACATTATTAGTGAGTACAAAAATGCAAAATAAAGCCATAATAAGATACCACTATATCACCTTTAAGAGTGGCTTAAATAACGTAATCGCTAACAATATCAATTGATAACAAGGATGCAGAACAACTAGAACTCTCATGCAGTGCATAGCTAGTGGTTATGAAAAATGGTACAGCAACTCTGGAAAGAGTTTGGCAGTTTCTTATAAACATAGTTACCATATATGACCAGTAATCACACACCTATGTATTTACCCAAAAGAAAGAAAAACATTGTCTTGCCAGAGGTTTCAGTCCCAGACAGGCTCACTCAGGGTTCACTGAGACCTAATCACAATGGACCCTTGGGGGTAAAAGAGTTTAGACCAAGATTTACTCCAGTGGAAACAGGTCAAGCAATAGAATCCTGACTGTCTCCAGGCAAGTCTGTATGCAGCAAGCGGGTTTCTGCCTCTGGGCCTGTCCCCCCCATCCCCCCTCCCCTGGCCTTGCAGCCTCAGCGCTTCCACCCCTCCAGTCTCTGCTCTCCTGCAGTTGTGCAGCCCAGAGCCCTGGGTGGAGTTCTTAAGTCAATAACAACATATTGCCCACATACGTGCTGTGGGCAAACCAACCAGGGCCAGGTAAGAATCCTGGCCATAGGAGCTTTCATTTTCTCTACATTTAACTTTATAAACAAAAACCTGTGCATCAGTATTGACATTATTCAAAATTACAAATAGAAGCAACCTAAATATTTTTCAACTTGGATTAATCTCAAAAGCATTATGCAAGTGAAAGAAACCCATCTCAAAAGTTTACACACTGATTCCATTTATATGAAATTTTCAAGAAGACAAATGTGACAGAGAAGAGATCAGTAGTTTCCAGGGACTGTTGGTTAGGAGGATGGTGTGAGTTAAAAAAGGATATTGCTACACAGTTTTTTGGGTAATGGATTTGTTCTTGTATTCAGATCACTGTGTGGTCACATGTATCTATACATGTGTTAAAATTCAGACTGTACACCAAAAATTATATTATAAAAAATTTACTGTAACCATTGGAAAAGAATTAATAATGGTGCCAATGGTTTCAAAATTATTAACCATAAAGTGCAATTTTGAGTAATTTGCAGGTTATATGAAAATATAATTCCATATGGAAAAAAATACCATCTTCTGAAATATATCAGTGATGAGATATTAGGGACACATGATTTAAGAAACTGATTAAGCATGTAAACATAAACCAGTAGAAATCATTCAGCTTATATTAATTTTTATTATTTGGTTAATTAAAAATAGTTCAAGATTCTTCTAATGTCTTTGATTTTCCCAGAAGATATTGTTGCTATTTAGTCTTTTTAAACTTACAGTACCAGCTATTCATATGGTTCAATTGAATATGCAGATACGTATTTTTTATTGCTGTTTTTAGAAGGAAGTTTAGTTTTGAAAATGATTTTAAATATACTATATAAGCATTTTAAAAAATTCAACATCATAAAAAATAATTTTTGGACTGTAAAATAATATATTATTTAAACTTTTTAGCACCCCCTTTCACTTTTAAATGAATCTTGGTTTGGACAGCCTATTGTTTGTTTAATCTGTGTTTAAAAAAGTAGCAATCTCATTTTCTTACTACAGTACAGAGCATGAATTCATTTTTTCACGCCTTACAGAATTTTTCCTTTCTTCCCTCCATCTAGCTAAAACTCTCCCTTCATTTGGGTGAGATCCAGCTCCACCTTGTCTTGTACTTTCCTCTTCCTTTGCTCTGATCTCCTATAGATCTTGTTTGTACACCCTTTTTGGCAGTGATCGGTTGTTGCCTAATATTTTTCTTTCCTATCATGTTTCTTATTAAATAATTCAAAAATTTCTTCAGAGCAAGAAAAATTATTTCTTTCATACAGTATGTGTCTAGCCCATTGTTATCTGCCAAATGTTTGAGGAACTCATGATGATTCACTAATTAATGGTCAGATAAT
Source organism: Smutsia gigantea (assembly GCA_032199065.1). Lineage (NCBI taxonomy): Eukaryota > Metazoa > Chordata > Mammalia > Pholidota > Manidae > Smutsia > Smutsia gigantea. The sequence continues at coordinate 109,307 of JAVSCE010014239.1, forward strand.
AAGATTAACTTTTCTTCCCTTGGGATGCCACTTAGTAAATTAGAAAAAAAAAGAAAGGAAATTGTAGAGAAAATGCAGCTGTGCTGTACTCAAAATGTGAGTATCTCTTCCAAAATAGGTTGCGATATTTAAAAGAAACAAGTGAGTTTAGAAAGTTAAGCTGCTTGAGAGCTGACAGCTACCCTGTCCTATTATAGAGAGATTTCCTCGGCTTGCTAGAATAAGCCCTGAGAGTCAGCTGACTGACTTGGTCTTGTCAAGCAGCGATTGAGCAAGCTCTGAGTTAGAAGACGTGTGTCAAATTACAGGGCCCCTATGTACCAAGTTTCCCAGTGCAGGATGACAAAAAACCATGGGAACTAATGAGGCCGGGGCCATTTCTGCACACATGTATGAGTTTTAGTTTGATACAAAGAGGAGCGTCTTGGGGCAGGGGAAAGACTTGAGTTTTCATATTTGGATAAGGAATCCGATAAACCATAAGGTTTAAACACTCTCAAGATAAATTGATAGCTGTGTTGTCTAAGATATTCAGCCTCATCCCTGGTTGTGTGTGTCTTCCATTATCAAGTAGCTGGCTTAACAGTAGGTAGAATTTACTGAGAAAAGGAGATGAACATATACACACACAATATATTATATATATTGAAATGCAATGTTACTACTTATCCTTGAGTCTTCCATTACCTGCAGAATAGATAAAATTTTTTTGAATGGATGTCAGGTGTATATATAGACACATACACAATTTCCAGGAATTGAGTATTAAGATAGAAAAGACCTTAAATACATAAATGAATTTTAACTCTTGTTTTTTATTATCAAAGTGTAAGCGTATCCTGCATTATCTGCTATTCAAATGCAGTTCTTGAAAAGTGGAAAAAATAGGTGGGATTAGGCAGAGTTCATGCTGTAAATGTTTCACATTAGTAGATACAGTAAGATAAGGGTTTTGAAGGGAGACTTGAATGGTAGACTTCTGTCTTGAGAACATGCTATTTTAGTTGATTTATTGTCATATTTTCAAGGTCCAACTATTCCCTGAAACAAGTAGTTACTTTTGCCTGGAATCAGATTATTCAGTGCAAAGACATGCTTTCCTAAGCATGTCTGGTCACAGACTTGTTTAATCCAAGGACAGGAAAATATGTTTGTTCCCAGTATTGGTTTGGATAGGAACAGGGGATTATTCTGGTTTCAGTTATCACTATTAATTTTATGTTATTGCTTTTTATTTCTCCACTTGTCACTCATTTTTTGAATCCCCATTACAATTGTATTGAATTTCTTCCACCCATTCACTGGTGTCTAATCATTCACTGTCACCTTCTATGACTCATTCTTGGGTTCTGAAAGGATTCCTTGGGCTAATACTCTCAACCAGTAAATCTATTTTCTACAGAATTCAATCTTTTACCTGTTGTCTCTGTTATATTTTATACCCTGTAATCATGTTTTTGCTTTGTACCCTTATTTTTACATAATAAAGCAATATTTCCTGATCTCATTCTAACACTATATAACAGGATCATTTAGTTAACTAGCCAAACTGTATATTTCATGTTATGTTAAGGTGTTAAGACTATCTTCTTAAGGAATGTTGATATGAAATCATATCTGAATTTAGAAGGAAGTAATAAATTTAGATTGTATGAAATGTTCCATTTTGATATGTGTTACTGTTTTATGTTATCATTTTTGAAATATCAGAGCTGAAAAATTAAGAGCTATTGTTTCTAAACTTTATTTATATTATGTTTGTTCAAACGAAGGTTTGAAGGCAAACTTTTTTTTCTCCAATGAAAATGTTTATTTTTTCCCAAGTAGAAAACTAGAAAAAAAAAGATAATTATACTAGAAAATAGATCACTTCTCCCAAATGTTCTATAGGAAAAAAAAATGATACTAATTTAAGCTTATCTTAACATTATACAAATAAATATTACATTCAACAAAATATTAGGCAAAGACTTTGAAATATTTTTATTAAATACGCTATAAGTGTTCTATAGAACTGATTAAATTCCAAACATGTTACAGATACAGCTTCCTAACATCACTGCTTTGAATTTTTTTAGTGCACTTTTTCTTTAAGTGCTGAGGGGAAAAGAAAATATTGTTTAATCTGGCACCTTTACATTACCATTGCACTGCACTGCTTTCCAGCTTTATTCTGTCCCCACAGAGCCTTTCATTTTATGGCAGGGGAAACCTGTGTCACTATTTCTTTCCACCCCTGAAGCTGCTCATATTCATGGAAAAGAGGACATATCTTAATTGCTTTATTTCCGGGGAAAGCAAACAAGACCTCCTTATTGAACTTACTCAGTTGTTTGTAAAAGCAGAACAAAGGAACTACATCCTGAATTATAACATTATATTCTCAGAATTATCAGATCACTTGTGCAACTTTACTCAACCAGAAAGTTTCTGGCATAAAACAATAACTGGGATGTTTTCTTATTGTAAAATCTACATTATTTGGGTATCTAATCTAAAAATGGTTTCAGGCATGCAAAAAAGCAGGAAAATATAACTTAAAATGAGGAGGAAAAAAAAGTTGTTGGAAACTGACCCAGAACTGAACACAGGTATATGCAACCAAGCTCCATTTAGTGGGTAGTTATTCAGATACAGACAGGGTAAGAAGAAGTAGGGGCAGGAGAAATGGAAATTAATTATTTCATCTTAGGCATGGTTTTTTATGTCAGATCATGAAAGGAACATTCATTGAGAGCTATTATTAATTTATAAAAGAAAAGTACCACAGAGGTCTCCAAGAAAGTATAAAACATGAAGTCATGCACCTGAGAGCCATTAGGATTTCCACAGAAAGAATTTCCCTACAGAAAGACTGGGGATGAGTAGGGTCCCTATTAGGGAACTAAGAAGAGAAAATTATATCCTTTCAAAACCTTAAGTGATCCAAAGAATGGACTGAGGAATAGTAGGAAGTCAGAGATGGGTTGGATGTAAACCCCCAAATCTGTTTTTCTAGTTACGAGTTAAAACAGGAAAGACCAGCAAGGAAATTGTGCCAACACCCAGGCTGAAAGCAATTACCTGGCCTGAATGGAGTATGTCACAGAGGCAAAGATACAAAGTCTACAAGTAAAATTACTTACTACATCATAATCCGGATTAAATTTACTGACTGCAGTGATACTTTTCACACTTAGTTGGTAATAAAAGCAATTTTTTAACCAAAGGAGCAAATAGCATTTTCATCTTACAAGAATTTGCCAATTTTCACCTAGTACAAAGTTAACTTTAAATACCTATTTAATGGAAATCAACAAGAGAGAGGCAAACTATTCAATAGAATGAAAAATAAAATAAACCAGCTATATGGTTTGAACAGGTAGTAAATAGAGAATCAGGTGCTATTAAATATATGAAGAAACCCTCAACCTCACTAGTACTCAGAGAAATAAACATTAAATTATTGCACTTTATACTTATCAGACAGTAAAAAGTAGAACTTGCTAAGATTTGAGGAAAAGACAACTTTCAACACTACTGAAGGTGGTATAAATCGATTGAGCCATTCTGCAGGGCAGTTCGGAAGTAAAATTGACATTTGATTGCATATAACCTCCAGGCCTGCTATTCCACTCTATGGTAAATTTGATTTATAGTACAAGTAATCTATCACACATGTCTATAACAGATATCTAATTATTATCACTCCAGTGTTCTCTGTAATGGATTGTAATTTGAAATTGAAATATTTAACGTAATGCTGAGGTAATAAATTAAAAATAATTAAAAGTAAAATATTGAGTCATTGGGTAACTATAAGAATATTAATTTTGTTTTTTCCAAAAATATGCATATGTTTATATAAAAGCTCATAGCAATAATTAAACACACATAAATACACTAAAATGGGGTATCTAATGTGTTGAGATCAGAAGAAATTAACCATGCAGGATGAAGTGAACAAAACTTAAAGAAAAAAATTAAAAAAATAAAAGGTCTTGTAAACATAGGTGAAGACAGGGTGCCATGGGTCAAAAAGTAAGATCAGTTTAATTTGGAGCATATTAGATCGTTGTTAAAGCACCCAAGAAGAGCAGAATGTGAGCTTGTAGTGTCTCTATATATATTACATATGCATAGTCTGTATACTGTGCAACTGAGACATCAAGATTTTAAGCAGCTAAGTAAACTATTTACATATTTCTAGGAAACTTATTGTTTAATTTGAAAACTCAGAAGAGATGATAAGTATTTCTAAACTGGGAAGTGAAATGACCTCATTTTCCATTTTGAAAGAAATCCTGACCATGAGAACAGATGAAAATGGGGCAATAATAGATGTAAAGAGACCAGAATTGTCTGTTAAGCAACTCTTAAAAAAAATGGTTAAGGCATTCACTAAGGTATGCATCAGCAATAGAGGGACTAGATTATATTTAAGAAACATAAAAACTTTAGAATCATTAGAACGTCATGACAGTTTTATTTTCTACTAAAGATAGGTTAGAGAAAGAGGCAAAAGATGACTCTTGGCATTATAAATTAGGAAATTGCTGTTATCCTTGAAGATGTCACCAGATGAATAGATGGAAGATACATTGAGTGTGAGGTCTCTGTGGCCTATACAAAATGAAAATAGTAGATAGTTGGGTATATGGATCTTGAGAACACTGAAATTTAATTGTATTTTACTTTCCTAACCTAGGAAGACTTTTCCTTGACCCCCCTGAAAACATAAGATTTGTGCATGAAATTATAAAAGGATAGAGTATCTGCTATCCATAATAGGTCAATAAGAAGACTATAAGTGATCTTTACTACTACCAAGTTTCTGTAGTTAAATAAATGGGTTTGAAGTGGATATTTAAAACCATAGCATGGTTACATAGCCACATAAATGAACTAATGGATTTTAAATGGTTGCCAACTACTATCACAGTCATAATTTTGTTTTGGAAGAAAATGTAGAGGTTATCTTACTGATTTTGAAGAAATTGATTCCTATGTGGTTCTATAATCATACAAAGATAGCAAAACATTATGGTTAAGAACATGGGTTTTGGAGCCACCAGATTACTAGGGTTTTACTCTCACCTTAGCCAAATTAAATAATGTATTTGACTCTAATTTCCTCAATTGAAAAATGCAGGTAATATGATACTTTTGATAACTTATCTCTAATATGGTCACTGTTCATGTCCTCCTCATTATCTGCTTTCCATTCTCTCAACCGAAAGTGGAGTATGTTCTCCCATTCCCTTGAATCTGAACTGGTCTGTGACAGCTTTTACCATAAAATTCCAAAGAAGTGTGGTTATTCCAATTTCGACCTTAGCTTTTTAGGGGTCTGGTAGTTTCCACATTGTTGTATTTCTAAGAATCATCCACTTTTAAATGACTGTAAATAACAGCTTAAATCAAAATTTATTTTTACAAATGTCAGAGTGAAAACATTCTGCTTCCAGAATCCTTAGAAATTCATATTTTTATTTGTGTGCTAAAAATATATCACTAGTAGGTGGATCATTTATATAGAAGTTTTAGGAGGAGAGGATTTTGGTCACTCAGCAATAATTTTACAAAATCTACAAAAAACAAGGGAAATAAACATTTTATATTGGCTGTTAACTCTTACATACATAAATTTAGAAGAGACATATTTGACTGACAAAACAATGTTTTGAGTGCTCAAAGATACTATAGTGAAGATTCAATAGAAATGGGGAATGGGGAAAATAAAAATATAAGGGAGGTATGGTTATAATTTTTGGAGTTTATCTTTAAGGGGCAAGTCAGTTCTGAGTTACGTTAGACCTATGCTATGGACTTAACGGCCTTCCCCCAAATCAGTACATTGAAACTCTGAACAGTGTTATGGTGTTTGGAGAGGGGGCCAAGGGTGGCCCTCATGACGGAGTTAGTGCCCTCGTAGGAAGAGATAGAGAAAGCTTACTCTTTTTCTCCACCATGCGAGGACACAATGAGATGGCAGCCATCTACAAGCCAGAAAAAGATTTCTCACCAGGCACTAAATCAGCTGGCACCTTGATCTTGGACTTCCCAGATCCTGGACCTGTGAGAAATAAGTTGCTGTTGCTTAAGCCACAAAGTACATGATGTTTTGTTATGCCAGTCTGAAAAGACTAAGACACCATGGTATTACCAATTTTTATGTCTCAAATCAAGCAAATGAAGAATAGGTATGAATCAGCTATATTTAATTAGTTAGTAAAACTATTCGTTATAATTATATACATATATACATATATACACACATATATATATATATATATATATATATATCCACAGACGTGCATGTCAGATATTGCAGATTCAGCTCCAGACAACTGAAATATCGCGATAAAACAAGTCAAATGACTTTTTTTGGTTTACCATTGCATATAAAAGTATGTTTACACTATATTGTGGTGTAAGTGTATGCAATACTATTGTCTAAAATATACGATTGTCTAAAAAAATTGTTTAAAAATGTCAATGTGCTTACCTGAATTTAAAAATACTTTATTGCTGAGATTGGATTAAAGATGTCTGCGTGAGAGGTGAGAAAGAGGCTTCCTCCTAAAACCAAATATAATATTAAAATAAAGCTACTACAACTGCTCTTGAAAGAGCAATGGGAAAGAGGACGGCAACAAACTGCATACACCTGGAGACAAGAGCAGCCCTCACAGAAAAGGGTAACTTACTAAAGCTGTGGTCCTGCGGGATCCAAGCCCTTCCCCCACCCCAGCTCACCCTTAGGAGGAACAGGAACTGAGCAGGGAGGGAGTGGAGATGTGGGACTGCTGAATACCTAACTCTGGAGATCTGCTCTGGGAGCACAAACCTACATTTCATGGTGCTTGCATTATACTCTTGTAATTAGGGGGTTGGAAAACTAAGACAGACAGAATTCCTGGAGAGACTAACAATCCAGCTGCTTGTGAAAGCAGGGATCCATACCCAGCTGCTCAGGGACAAAAGAAAGGCTGGCAGTCTGAGAGACTTCCAAACAAAGAAGCCCTTAGCAAGAGGGCGGCTAAAGGGGCAAGGATTGCACGGAGCTTACTGCTCAGGAGAAAGGAAAGGCAGACAACATTGTCCAGGTGCACTCTGCCCAGCAGGTTGGGAGCTTTCATGATCTTCAGGTGCTCCATCTCCCTGGCTGCCTACACAGCCCCAAGAACCCCTTCTGTGCCAGGCAGACTAGTGCGCCTTTCTTCAGGCCAGCCCCACCAGGCTTGCAAACCGGGAAATCCTTCCCTGGTGTTAGGCCAGCCAGACAGAAGATCTGTCTACAGCAACTAAAAACGCAAAGCACAGAGGCTTATACCTGTGTGCTCAGCCCACTGGTTAAGACAGTGGAGACAGGCATAGTAGCCAGGAACCAGCAAACAGCCCTTTCCTCCCCGGAGGCACCAATACCACTCCCCTACAATCCCCGCATTGCTTCAGGGGCTGAGCAGCTCCAGAGAGTAGAGCTTCTGGGCACTAGAGGGCGCCATACACAAATATGAAACGCCAAAGGAACGGTCCAGAGTAAAATTATGAACACAACTCCTGAGAAAGATTTAAATGATATGGACCTTATAACTCTCCCTAAAAGGGAGTTCAAAATAAAAATCATTAATGTGCTCATGGAGGTACAGAAAGATATTCAAGAACTCAGGAATGAATTCCGGTCAGAGATCCAAGCATTGAAGAACACAATGGACAGTATTAAAAGCAGATTGGAAATGGTGGAGGAGACAATAAATGAAATAGAAACTAGAGAAGAGGAATACAAAGAAGCTGAGGCACAGAGAGAAAAAAGGATCTCTAAAAATGAAAGAATATTGAGAGAAAAACGGATCAATATTCGCATTGTAGGGGTACCAGAAGAAGAAGAGAGAGAAAAAGGGATAGAAAGTATCTTTGAGGAGGTGATGGCTGAAAACTTCCCCAATCTGGGGAAGGAGATAGTCTCTCAGGCCATGGAGATGCACAGATCTCAAAACACAAGGGACCCAAGGAAGACAACATCAAGACATATAGTAATTAAAATGGCAAAGATCAAGGATAAGGACAGACTATTAAAAGTAGCCAGAGAGAGAAATAGGATCACATACAAAGGAAAACCCATCAGGCTATCATCAGACTTCTCAGCAGAAAACTTACAGGCCAGAAGGGAGTGGCATGATGTATTTAATGCAATGAAGCAGAAGGGCCTTGAACCAAGATTACTTTATCTGGCAAGATTATCATTTAAATTTGAAGCAGGGATTAAACAATTCCCAGATAAGCAAAAGCTGAGAGAATTTGCCTCCCACAAAGCATATCTACAGTGTATTTTGGAGGGACTGCTATGGATGGAAGTGTTCCTACAGATTAATAGCTGTCACCAGAGGTAATAAAACCACAGTAAAGAAAATGGAACAGCTAATTACTAAGAAAATGCAAAATTAAATTAACTCTCACCAAAGTCAATCAAGGGATAGACAAACAGTACAGAATATGATACCTAATATATAAAGAATGGAATAGAAAGAAAAAGGAGGAAACAAACAAACAAATAAACAAAAAAAGGACCTTTAGATTGCATTTGTAATAGCATATTAAGTTAGTTGTTAGACTTTCAGATAGTAGAAAAGTTAACCTTGAACCTTTGGTAACCGCGAATCTGAAGCCTGCAATGCCAATAAGTACACACCTATCCATAATCACCCCAAATGTAAATGGACTGAATGCACCAGTCAAAAGACAGAGTCACTGAATGGATAAAAAAACAAGACCCATCTATATGCTGCCTTCAAGAGACTCACTTTAAACCGAAAGACATACACAGACTAAAAGTGACGGGATGGAAAAAGATATTCATGCAAACAACAAGGAGAAAAAAGCAGGTGTTGCAGTACTTGTATCAGACAAAATAGACTTCAAAACGAAGAAAGTAGCAAGAGATAAAGAAGGACATTACATAATGATAAAGGGGTCAGTCCAACAAGAAGATATAACCATTATAAATATATATGCACCCAACACAGGAGCGCCAGCATATGTGAAACAAATACTAACAGAATTAAAGGAGGAAATAGACAGCAATGCATTCATTTTAGGAGACTCCAACACACCACTTACTCTAAAGGACAGATCAACCAGACAGAGAATAAGTAAAGACACAGAGGCACTGAACAACACACTAGAACAGATGGACCTAACAGACATCTACAGAACTCTGTACCCAAAAGCAGCAGGATACACATTCTTCTCAAGTGCACATGGAACATTTTCCAGAATAGACCACATACTAGGCCACAAAAAGAACTTCAGTAAATTCAAAAATATTGAAATCCTACCAACCAAGTTCTCAGATCACAAAGATATAAAACAAGAAATAAATTTTAGAAAGAAATCAAAAAAGCTCGCAAATACATGGAGACTTAACAACACTCTCCTAACTAATCAATGGGTTAACGACCAAATCAAAACAGAAATCAAAGAATATATGGAGACTAATGACAACAACAACACAAAGCCTCAACTTCTCTGGGAGGCAGCAAAGGCAGTTCTAAGAGGAAAGTATAATGCAATCCAGGCCTATTTAAAGAAGGAAGAACATTCCCAAATGAATAATCTAAAGACACAATTACTGAAACTGGAAAAAGAAGAACAAATGAGGCCCAAATTCACCAGAAGGAGGGACATAATAAAGATCAGAGAAGAAATAAATAAAATTGAGAAGAATAAAACAATAAAAGAAATCAATGAAACCAAGAGCTGGTTCTTTGAAAAAATAAACAAAATAGATAAACCCCTAGCCAGACTCATTAAGAGAAAAAAAGAATCTACACACATAAACAGAATCAGAAATGAGAAAGGAAAAGTAACGACGGACCCCACAGAAATACAAAGAATTATAAGAGAATATTATGAGAATCTATATGCTAACAAGCTGGAAAACATAGAAGAAATGGACAACTTCTTAGAAAAATACAACCTTCCAAGACTGACCAAGCAAGAAACAGAAAACCTAAACAGACCAATCACCAGCAACGAAATTGAATCAGTAATCAAAAAACTACCCAAGAACAAAACCCTCGGACCTGATGGATTCACCTCTGAATTCTACCAGACATATAGAGAAGAAATAAAACCCATTCTCCTTAAAGTTTTCCAAAAAATAGAAGAGGACGGAATACTTCCAAACTCATTCTATGAAGCCAGCATCACTCTAATACCAAAACCGGGCAAAGACCTCACCAAAATAGAAAAGTGAAGACCAATATCCCTGATGAACTTAGATGCAAAAATACTCAATAAAATATTAGCAAACCGAATTCAAAAATACATCAAGAGGATCATACACCATGATCAAGTGGGATTCATCCCAGGGATGCAAGAATGGTACAACATTTGAAAATTCATAAACATCATCCACCACATCAATAAAAAGAAGAACAAAAACCATATGATCATCTCCATAGATGCTGAAAAATACAAGGCATCCAGATTGGTAAAGAAGAAGTCAAATTGTCACTATTTGCAGATGACATGATATTGTACACAAAAAACCCTAAAGACTCCACTTCAAAACTACTAGAACTAATATATGAATTCAGCAAAGTTGCAGGATACAAAATTAACACACAGAAATCTGTTGCTTTCTATACACTAACGATGAAGTAACAGAAAGAGAAATCAGAAAACAATTCCATCCACAATTGCATCAAAAAGAATAAAATACCTAGGAATAAACCTAATGAAGGAAGTGAAAGACCTGTACTCTGAAAACTACAAGACACTCCTAAGAGAAATTAAAAAGGACACTAACAAATGGAAACTCATCACATGCTCTTGGCTAGGAAGAATAAATATTGTCAAAATGGCTATACTTCGTAAAGCAATATACAGATTCAATGCAATCGCTATCAAACTACCAACAGCTTTCTTCAATGAACTGGAACAAATAATTCTAAAATTCATATGAAACCACAAAAGACCCCGAATAGCCAGAGAAGCAGGAATAAAATGGGGAATTACGCTCCCTGACTTCAAGCTCTACTACAAAGCCACAGTAATCAAGACAATTTGGTATTGGCACAAAAACAGACCCACAGACCAGTGGAACAGAATAGAAAATCCAAACATTAACCCAAACATATACAGTCAATTAATATTTGATAAAAGTGCCTTGGATATACAATGGGGAGATGACAGCCTCTTCAGCAGCTGGTGTTGGAAAAACTGGACAGCTACATGTAAGAGAATGAAACTGGACTACTGTCTAGCCCCATACACAAAGGTAAACTCAAGGTGGATCAAAGACCTGAATGTAAGTCATGAAACCATAAAACTCTTAGAAAAAAATATAGGCAAATATCTCTTGGACATAAACATGAGCGACTTCTTCATGAACATATCTCCCCGGGCAAGGGAAACTAAAGCAAAAATGAACAAGTGGGACTATATCAAGCTGAAAAGCTTCTGTACAGCAAAGGACACCATCAGTAGAACAAAAAGACATCCTACAGTATGGGAGAATATATTCATAAATGACGTATCTGATAAGGGTTGACATCCAAAATATATAAAGAACTCACGCACCTTAACAAACAAAAGCAAATAATCCAATTAAGAAATGGGCAGAGGACATGAATAGACACTTCTCTAAAGAAGAAATTCAGATGGCCAACAGGCACATGAAAAGATGCTCCACATCGCTAATCATCAGAGAAATGCAGATTAAAACCACAATGAGATATCACCTCACACCAGTGAGGATGGCCAACATCCAAAATACAAACAACAACAAATGTTGGCAGGGATGTGGAGAAAAGCTAACCCTCCTACACTGCTGGTCGGAATGCAAATTAGTTCAACCATTGTGGAAAGCAGTATGGAGGTTCCTCAAAAAACTCAAAATAAAAATACCATTTGACCCAGGAACCCACTCCTAGGAATTTACCCTAAGAATGCAGCAGCCCAGTTTGAAAAAGACAGATGCACCCCCATGTTTATCGCAGCACTATTTACAATAGCCAAGAAATGGAAGCAACCTAAGTGTCCATCAGTAGATGAATGGATAAAGAAGAGGTGGTACCTATACACAATGGAATATTATTCAGCCATAAGAAGAAAACAAGTCCTACCATTTGCAACAACATGGATGGAGCTAGAGGGTATTATGCTCAGTGAAATAAGCCAAGCCGAAAAAGACAAGTATCAAATGATTTCACTCATATGTGGAGTATAAGAACAAAGAAAAAAAGTGAAGGAACAAAACAGCCGCAGACCCACAGAACCCAAGAATGGACTAATAGTTACCAAAGGGAAAGGGACTGGGGAAAATGGGTGGGAAGGGAGGGATAAGAGGGAAAAAGGGGCATTACGATTAGCAGATGTAATGTTGGGGGGCACGGGGAGAGCTGTACAACTCAGAGAAGACAAGTAGTGATTCTATAGCATCTCACTACGCTGATGGACAGTGACTGTAATGGGGTTGGTGCGGGGGACCTGATGAAGAGGGTAGTTTAATAATCATAATATTGCACATGTAATTGTAGATTAATGATCCAAAATAAATTTTAAAAAATGCTTTATTGCTAAAACAGTGCTAACCATCCTCTGAGCTTTCAGAAAGTCATACTCTTGTGGTGGAGGGTCTGGCCTTGATGTTAATGACTGCAGACTGATCAGGGTGGTGGTCACTGAGGGTTGGAGAGGCTGTGACAGTTTCTTAAGTAAGACAGCAATGAGCTTTGCCACATCATTTGACTCTTCCTTTCATGGATGATTTTTGGTGGCAGGTGATGTTGTTTAATAGCATTTTAATCACAGTAGATCTGTTTCAAAACTGGAGTCAGTTCTTTCAAACCCTGCTACAGTTTCATCAACCAAATTTCTGTAATGTGATGAATTCTTTGTGGTCATTTCAGCACTCTTCACGTCACCTTCACTGAGAGTAGATGCCATCTCCAGAAACTTTCTTTGCTCTTCCGTAGGAAGCAGATCTTCATTTAAGTTTTATCATGAGATTGTAGCAGTTCAGTCACATCTTCAGCATCCACTTCTAATTCTAGTCTTTATTTCCACCACATCTTCTGTGACTTCCTCCCCTCAAGTCTACAACCCTTTTGAGTCTTCCTCAAGGATTGGAATCAACTTATTCTAAATTGCTTTAATGCTGAGTTTTCATCTCTTCTTGTGAATCATAAATGTTCTTAATGGCATCTAGGATGGTGAATCCTTTCCAGAGGTTTTCAATTTATTTTGCCCAGATTCATCAGAGGAGTCATTAACTATGAACCTATATCCTTAAAAATGTATTTCTTAAATAATAAGACTTCATAGTCAAAATTACTCCTTCATCCATGGCCTGCAGAATGGATCCTGTGCTAGCAGGCTTGAAAACAACATGAACCTCATTGTCCATCTCCATCAGAGTTCTTGGGTGGCCAGATGCATTGTCAGTGAGCAGTAATATTTTGAAAGGAATTGTTTTTTCTGAGCAGTAGTTCTAGGTCCCTTCCTTCAAGAACTTTTCCTTTGTGTTCACAACTTGGCTAAATGGCATTTTGACACATACACAAATACACACCCAAAATAAGGCATATTTATACATATTTATATCTAAAATACGTTCATCACCTGAGATTAAAATATGCTTTATATATTGAAAAATATTTTAAAGGAATTCAGATTTTTCTATTTCTGTTTTCCCCATTATTAAGTAACCACATCTTCAAAAATTTCAAAATCTTATTTTGTTCTCATTTTTCCTAACCAACTTGAACCTTCTCCTGTCAGCCTAGCCCTTATCACTTTACCCCTAACTTTTTATGTATTTTCAGAAATTTGCTAGAGCAGCAGGTCTTTTATGCTGTACTGCAGTTGCCATAAGTAGGCCATTAAGTTCAGTAAGTATGGACTTTCAGTGGGGATGGATGGTCACAGTGAAAAGCTAGAGCCTATGTTCTGCTGGTTTGAAGTCTCATAATGCAGAAAAATAGTTCAGTGTTTCCTGCCTTTGAATTTCTACCAAGTTTACTTTTCTTCCATCAACTTCTCTCAAAAGTTTTTCATTAAAGCCCAACCTAAAAAGACATTCTCCCCTATCATTGCTGGGCAGTGTGTATCATATAAAATTTCAAATTCAAAGAAATTATTTCATCTACAGTATGTCATTAACAACTTTGTGGTTTTACTGAATCAGCTATATTGTTGGCTAGGGTTCAAATGATTCACATACAGAGTAAGTGGTTTTAGTCCTTCCATTGGCACTTTTTTTTTTGCTAAAATGAAACACACCACTCTTTTTTTTTTTCTTAGCAGGTCTTGTTAAAATATTAGCAAGATCTACTTGTTGGTGTAACTTTTAAAATGTCTGTCAAAAGTGGCCTCTTCTGTCGAGTCAGTTTTCCAGCCATGCCTCATTTGTTACCCTTACTCCTTTCTTCCTTATTCTCTTCCTCTCCTCCCTCCTCATTTTATTACTTACAAACTGTCTAACACCTATTAATAATTTTTTAATAATAGGTGTTGTCATAAATAGATCTAAGACAATAAGAAAGGTTTTTGATAATGTAAAATTGTATTGTAATAATTTACCTTTATCCTGTTTCAGTATGACATTTGCATTCCGAAAATACAAAGTTTATAGCTACTCTGAGCTCTACGGCACGTACATCAAAGATCAGACCTAGAAATACAGGCATTCTTGTTAGAAAGAGTCTAATCAATGGTCCTTTGTTTCAAAAATTCAATTCCTTTGACTACAAAAAATGCTTAGAGGAAAAGGAATATTGCTAAGTAAAGAAACAAACAAAAAACAGATGATAATCATGAAAGTTCTTTTGAGTATTCTGAAACTACTAGTCATGAGATTGATTCCAAATAAATCATAACAAAATGCAGGCATCTCACCCAACTTTAAAAACTTTACAAGTTGTTTTCTATAATTTGCAAAGGCATTTCATACCCGTTACAACACCAATGGTATATGGGAATAGTGTATAAAAAGTAACGAGGTCACCTAACCCTTTCAAGTCCAAGTTCTAGATGTATAAGAAGCTAATAGTCTAGTGCATATTTTTGTTTATGATTTTCTTTCTGTACACATACATATACATATACAGTGGAGCATTCTGCATATAATTTAACAAACTTCCATGATTATCATAGGCTAATTTTCAAGATTCATCATCATATGGAAAATATAACATGGGTATCTTTCCAGGTCAATCTCAGAGCCCTAATCATTCCATTTTTTAGCCACATATATTCACAATATGGATAAGCCTTAATCTAGTCCCTCTAATGGTTGGATATTTTCAGGTTTTCTTTCCAATATATTTGTTGCAAAGATGCTGTATAAAATATTATTATACATATATTACATAGTTTATTCTTTTGACCTCCAAATAAGATCACTAGATGATAAAAACTATAATTATTACAAAGAGCAGGCAAGTTTTTACTTTAATAGATCCTACTTATTACATTAAATAATGTAGCAACTTTAAAATTATCAGGTATGTATGCATTTACCTGCCATTCTTTGCATTCACTATCAAGTGACATTATAAATATGATTAATTGGTTGGCTTTGCCTGTATTAATCTTTTTTCATACTAGATCTTTAAAATTTGTATACTGATAAAACCAATAATGCCATACATTTAGTGAAATTTCCTAAGGAAACATGTCAAAAAAATAGTAAACCAATATTTCTTTTCATCTATCAAATGTGTACAAGCTGAAAATCTTGATACATTATTAACAAATATATTCCAAAACATGTGATAAAGTGTTAACATTAAGTACTCAAAACATGCCTTTAATTTTTCAAGAAAGGAAACAAAATCAAATATTAAAATAGGCAAAAATGGGAACACATACCTTAAACCAAATAAACTGAAAATAGAAATGATTAACATGCTCAGATTTGTTAAGCTAGAAAAATGTATAGTTACACCTACTAGTTTGACAAAAAAAATTGTTATATAACTTTTTCCTCATGTAAATGGACATTTTCATTTATAGCTACATGTTATTAGAGCTTTTTCAAATAGTCTGTAAATAATTACTAATTTATATTATACATAGACTTAAGCAATCCAACTCTTGAGGACCCATTCCATTATAACAAAAATGTAAGGGTATCAGTATTTTTATGTGAGGATGTTATCTTTAGAACAATTTTGAGAAGGTAAAAAATTGTGGCATACATGAAATGCTTATCGTAAGGGAATTGATTATATGTGATCTTCCATTCTGTATGATAGTATGCAACTACGGAACAAATAAATTTAATACATATCAATTGACTTAGAAGAGTTTCCAAACATAATATTTAATGGTAAAAGCAAGATGCAGAAATTGTTTATAATATAATCTAACTTTGTACAATAAATAACAGAATCCATTGTGTATATGTTTATGTTTGCAATATCTGAAGAAATTATATAATGTTTAGTCAGATACTTAATATTAGCTTACTGATAGATAAAAAGGAAAAGAGGTAAAAAATACATATCAATTAACAAGTATACTCCTTATTTTAAAATAGTATACAATAGTCACATTTATGTAAATTTGTAACATGTTTATATGTATAAAAATATGTAAAAAATAAGATCACTAAAAATGTTAATGTCAGTCACCTTATAGTGGACAAATTCAAGGGTAGTTAGATTTTTCAAAAATCATTTTCTATCCTTTCTATTTTAAATATGAAGGAGAACACACCTCATTTATTCTATAGTGTTCTCATTTTTTTTTTACTCCTCCATCATTCTACACTCCTACTACTATTTTTTTAATCTTTTATATATTTAATCAAAATGTACTAAAGGTCTTCAGAGTCTAAATCTGTTTAGCTTGCTGATGGAAGTACTGCGATTAAGACATAGGAGGATCTTAAAAATGAAAGTTATTGAAATATAATTTACATATGATAAAATAAACACCTGCAAAGTAAACAGGTCGATAAATTTTAACAGTTCTTTGATGGCTGTGTTGTTTCCATTTTGGGGTCTTATGGAAAGCATAAATGAATATATAATATAATTGGGTCATTGATCAATAATTTCAGATCATTGATAACCCTGAAAAAATAAAGAGGTTAAAAAATAAAAAAAGGGAAAATCTAGACAATATTCTGAAAGAAATTTTTTTCTAAGTTCAATAAAATGTTTTATTATCTTTTCTGAAAAGACAATTTTTAAATCATGTTTTTTTTTTGCTACTGAGTTTTAGAAGATTCTTATATATTTTGGATTTCAGCCCTTATATGGTTTGATATAAGGAAATTTTTAGAGGTGCTGGATATGTTTAGTACTATGGTTGTGGTGATGGTATTATGGATTTATGCATATGTCCAAAATCATCAAGATCCATACATTAAATGTGCATAATTATTTGTATATCATTGTACCTAAATCTTTAAAAGTAATAAATTAAAAAAAATTTTTAGAGTAAAAGGTAAAGAGAAATTAGTACAATGTATTTCAGAATAAGTTCTGAAAAATATGTAATACTGGCTAAAATAGTAAAGATACAAGGTTAATTTCTACAATAATTATCTTTTTAATCAGATTATTGAGTTTTGTGATAAGAATAACTGTTGACTTTTATTTTTATAAAATATGAAATATTAACAAACCTCTCCCTGAAATAAATTAACATCCCTTTCTCAAAATACTACTTTGGAACAAATCTAATAAGAGACAAACTATGTGACACTTATCCCTCCCTTCCATGTAAATATAGTAAGTGATCATGATGACAACTTTTGAAATTTCTGCACGTGATTTTCTCTTATTCTTCAAAATGAAAACCATTGAATCACATCTGGCATTTATCATAAAATCTGGTCAATGCTTAGAAACTTGTCAGCGACATGTGCTGTGTCTTAGAATTTTTTTTTTAGTGACGAAATAATCACTCAGATTTTCAGTATTATATTTTGGTAAGTGAAAAATTGATTAATTTTAGCATTTTATTTTGAGTTTAATAAAACTCAAATTCAGTATGTATAAAATCTGACCAATATGATTTTCCAAAAAGGGCTGTAACAATATCTCCATTCCACATGTTCTTGAAGAAATTTCCACTACTCCATTAAGACCGGGAGTCCAATTTCCTTTCCTTAAATCTGGGCAAACATGTGACTTGCTCGTAACCTAAAGAATATGGCAGATGTGGCACTGTAAGACCTCCAGGGCTGTGCCGTAATAGAGGAAACAGCTTCCACATTATTAGATGGGTTACATTGCTTTGGGGTCATGCAGTTGGTATGTCAGAAATTCTATTCTGAGAGCCTCATGCTGGGGAACTCAGGTTAACAAACCTCCCAGCTGACAGACAGCCCTGTGAGTGAACATCCTGGAAGGACAACCAAGTTAGCCTTCAAGTGACTACAATTCCAGGCAACATCCAAATTAGCCTCATAAGACCCAAGTGAGAATTTCCCAACAAAAGCCCTTCCTGAATCTTTGACCCACAAAATGATGGATAAATTGAAAATTGTTTAAAGTAACAGTTTGGGGATAATTTACTATGTAGCAGTAGTAAATGAAATGTCATTCACTAAATAGTGTGGAACAACTAAGCAATTTGAATCAACTTGTCACTCACACTTAAAGAGAGCCCAAATTAGACACATGGATGTTAATGGCAAGAAGAACAGCAGAGACCTCAAACGTAATCTCTCATCTCAATATTGAGGCAAATGACTTAGAGGAGATAGCTACTTAAGGTAGATCAGGGACTAGAACAAATATTTCATCATTGCTGGTCTAGTATCTTTAAATACCTCTAAATATCTCTCTATTTGGAGATTAAAAGTAACCACAGGTTTAATTGCCATTTTTGCATTTTTATGAATTATTCCTATTTTCTTTGTTTCAGAAAAATCAACCCCTGCATAATTTTCTTTGATTCTCAAACTCATTCGCAATGCCTATATTTAAAACCTACTTTGTAAAAAGTACTGTGTTAAACACTAGAGGATTAAACATGAAGATCTCATGTCATTGTGGTGTGAAGAGTTTATTATTTAATATAGAAGACATTTAAATCTTATATTGTATAAAAAATATGATTACTTGCATAACAGTTCGATTTTAAGAATTGTTATAAAAAAGGAATACAGGTTGATTCAATAAAGCAGATTCATTAAGGCTACTTCTGATTGTGGTGATTTATGAAGGGTGAATTGTGTTTTAACAAGTAAAGGTAGATAGTTAAAACTTTTCAAAAAACAGCATATACTGAACAGATATGGAAACAACAGGTATACCCAGGTGTTGGTGAGGGTTTCATATGCCACATATATGGTGTGTGTGGGTACACTGAGAAGTAGGATGGAGAATAAGGATAAGTACTGGAAGATAATAATGTACATATAGATTGGGCCACATGGAAACATATTTCTGATACCATATGAAAGGGTCAAAAGGGCAGTATCAGAATTAATTATGACTAAGGTACTTCTCAGGAATATGAAAATTTTTTATTATGGACCAACCAGTAATAACATACTAGCTTAAACTTCTCATTGTATTTTTTTAACTTTATTTTGATTTCATTAATCTATTAAATGAGCAATATTATGGTGATTACACTACCCCCTTCATCAGGTCCCCCCCACCAACCCCATTACAGTCACTGTCCATCAGCATAGTGAGATGCTATAGAGTCACTACTTGTCTTCTCTGGGTTGTACAGCCCTCCCCATGCCCCCCCAACATTACATCTGCTAATCGTAATGCCCCTTTTCCCCGTCGTCCCTCCCTTCCCACCCATCCTCCCCACCTTCCCACTCATCCTCCCCAGTCCCTTTCCCTTTGGTAACTATTAGTCTGTTCTTGGGTTCTGTGCGTCTGCGGCTGTTTTGTTCCTTCAGTTTTTTTCTTTGTTCTTATACTCCACATATGAGTGAAATCATTTGGTACTTGTCTTTTTCGGCTTGGCTTATTTCACTGAGCATAATACCCTCTAGCTCCATCCATGTTGTTGCAAATGGTAGGATTTGTTTTCTTCTTATGGCTGAATAATATTCCATTGTGTATATGTACCACATCTTCTTTATCCATTCATCTACTGATGGACACTTAGGTTGCTTCCATTTCTTGGCTATTGTAAATAGTGCTGCAATAAACATAGGGGTGCATCTGTCTTTTTCAAATTGGGCTGCTGCATTCTTAGGGTAAATTCCTAGGAGTGGAATTCCTGGGTCAAATGGTATTTCTATTTTGAGTTTTTTGAGGAACCTCCATACTGCTTTCCACAATGGTTGAACTAATTTGCAGTCCCACCAGCAGTGTAGGAGGGTTCCCTTTTCTCCACATCCTCGCCAACATTTGTTGTTGTTTGTGTTTTGGATGTTGGCCATCCTCACTGGTGTGAGGTGATATCTCATTGTGGTTTTAATCTGCATTTCTCTGATGATTAGTGATGTGGAGCATCTTTTCATGTGCCTGTTGGCCATCTGAATTTCTTCTTTGGAGAAGTGTCTATTCATGTCCTCTGCCCATTTCTTAATTGGATTATTTGCTTTTGTTTGTTAAGGTGCATGAGTTCTTTATATATTTTGGATGTCAACCCTTTATCAGATACGTCATTTATGAATATATTCTCCCATACTGTAGGATGTCTTTTTGTTCTACTGATGGTGTCCTTTGCTGTACAGAAGCTTTTCAGCTTGATATAGTCCCACTTGTTCATTTTTGCTTTTGTTTCCCTTGCCCGGGGAGATATGTTCATGAAGAAGTTGCTCATGTTTATGTCCAAGAGATTTTTGCCTATGTTTTTTTCTAAGAGTTTTATGGTTTCATGACTTACATTCAGGTCTTTGATCCACCTTGAGTTTACCTTTGTGTATGGGGCTAGACAGTAGTCCAGTTTCATTCTCTTACATGTAGCTGTCCAGTTTTTCCAACACCAGCTGCTGAAGAGGCCGTCATCTCGCCAATGTATATCGAAAGCTCCCTTATCAAATATTAATTGACTGTATGTGTTTGGGTTGATGTTTGGATTTTCTATTCTATTCCACTGATCTGTGGGTCTGTTTCTGTGCCAATACCAAATTGTCTTGATTACTGTGGCTTTGTAATAAAGCTTGAAGTCAGGGAGCATAATTCCCCCTGTTTTATTCCTCCTCAGGATTGCTTTGTCTATTCGGGGTCCTTTGCGGTGCCATATGAATTTTAGAATTATTTGTTCCAGTTCATTGAAGAAAGCTGTTGGTAGTTTGATAGGGATTGCATTGAATTTGTAGATTGCTTTAGGTAGTATAGCCATTTTGACAATATTTATTCTTCCTAGCCAAGAGCATGGGATGCATTTCCATTTGTTAGTGTCCTCTTTAATTTCTCTTAGGAGTGTCTTGTAGTTTTCAGAGTACAGGTCTTTCACTTCCTTCGTTAGGTTTATTCCTAGGTATTTTATTCTTTTTGATGCAATTGTGAATGGAATTGCTTTTCTGATTTCTCTTTCTGTTAGTTCATCGTTAGTGTATAGGAAAGCAACAGATTTCTGTGTGTTAATTTTGTATCCTGCAACTTTGCTGAATTCATATATTAGTTCTAGTAGTTTTGGAGTGGAGTCTTTAGGGTTTTTTATGTACAATATCATGTCATCTGCAAATAGTGACAATTTGACTTCTTCTTTACCAATCTGGATGTCTTGTATTTTTCAGCATCTATGGAGATGATCATGTGGTTTTTGTTCTTCTTTTTGTTGATGTGGTGGATGATGTTTATGAATTTTCAAATGTTGTACCATTCTTGCATCCCTGGGATGAATCCCACTTGATCATGGTGTATGATCCTCTTGATGTATTTTTGAATTCGGTTTGCTAATATTTTATTGAGTATTGTTGCATCTACGTTCATCAGGGATATTGGTCTTTACTTTTCTGTTTTGGTGAGGTCTTTGCCCGGTTTTGGTATTAGAGTGATGCTGGCTTCATAGAATGAGTTTGGAAGTATTCCCTCCTCTTCTATTTTTTGGAAAACCTTAAGGAGAATGGGTGTTATTTCTTCCCTATATGTCTGGTAGAATTCAGAGGTGAATCCATCAGGTCCGGGGGTTTTGTTCTTGGGTAGTTTTTTGATTACCGATTCAATTTCGTTGCTGGTGATTGGTCTGTATAGTTTTTCTGTTTCTTGTTTGGTTAGTTTTGGAAGGTTGTATTTTTCTAAGAAGTTGTCCATTTCTTCTAGGTTTTCCAGCTTGCTAGCATATAGATTCTCATAGTATTCTCTTATAATTCTTTGTATTTCTGTGGGATCCGTCATGATTTTTCCTTTCTCATTTCTGATTGTGTTTATGTGTGTAGATTCTTTTTCTCTTATTGAGTCTGGCTAGGGGTTTATCTATTTTGTTTATTTTTTCAAAGAACCAGCTCTTGGTTTATTGATTTTTTTCTATTGTTTTATTCTTCTCAATTTTATTTATTTCTTCTCTGATCTTTATTATGTCCCTCCTTCTGGTGACTTTGGGTCTCATTTGTTCTTCTTTTTCCAATTTCAGTAATTGTGTCTTTAGACTATTTATTTGGGAATGTTCTTTCTTTAGATAGGCCTGGATTGCAATATACTTTCCTCTTAGAACTGCCTTTGCTGCGTCCCACAGAAGTTGTGGCTTTGTGTTGTTGTTGTCATTTGTCTCCATGTACTCTTTGATTTCTGTTTTGATTTGGTCATTGACCCATTGATTAATTAGGAGAATGTTAATACACCATGTATTTGTGAGCCTTTTTGTTTTCTTTCTAAAGTTTCCTTCTAGTTTAATACCTTTATGATCTGAGAAGTTGGTTGGTAGAATTTTAGTATTTTCGATTTTACTGAGGTTCTTTTTGTGGCCTAGTATGTGGTCTATTCTGGAAAATGTTCCATGTGCACTTGAGAAGAATGTGTAGCCTGTTACTTTTGGGTGTAGAGTTCTGTAGATGTCTGTTAGGTCCGTCTGTTTAGTGTGTTGTTTCGTGCCTCTGTGTCTTTACTTATTTTCTGTCTGTTTGATCTGTCCTTTGGAGTGAGTGGTGTGTTGAAGTCACCTAAAATGAATGCATTGTTGTCTGTTTCCTCCTTTAATTCTGTTAGTATTTGTTTCACATATGCTGGCGCTCCTGTGTTGGGTGCATATATATTTAAAATGGTTATATCCTCTTGTTGGACTGACCCCTTATCATTATGTAATGTCCTTCTTTATCTCTTGCTACTTTCTTCGTTTTGAAGTCTATTTTGTCTGATACAAGTACTGCAACACCTGCTTTTTTCTCCTTGTTGTTTGCATGGAATATCTTTTTCCATCCCGTCACTTTTAGTCTGGGGATATCTTTGCGTTTAAGGTGAGTTTCTTGTAGGCAGCATATAGATGGGTCTTGCTTTTTTATACGTTCTGGTACTCTGTGTCTTTTGATTGGTGCATTCAGTCCATTTACATTTAGCCTGATTATCAATAGATATGTACTTACTGCCATTGCTGGCTTTAGATTCATGGTTACCAAAGGTTCAGGGGTTGCTTCTTAACTATCTAACAATCTAACTTAATTTCTTATTAAGTTATTGTAAACACAGTCTGATGTTTCTTTATTTCTCTCCCTTCTTATTCTTCCTCCTCCATTCTTTATGTACTAGGTGTTTTATTCTTTGCCTTTAGTTAGTGTTTGGATGGTCTGCTTTCTTTGCTATGATTTTATTTTCTCTGGTGTCAGCTTTTTAGCCTTAGGAGTGTTTCCCTCTAGAGCAGTTCCTTTAAGATGTCCTGTAGAGGTGGTTTATGGGATGCAAATTCTCTCAGCTTTTGCTTGTCTGGAAATTGTTTAATCCCTCCATCATATTTAAATGATAATCGTGCTGGATACAGTATTCTTGGTTCGAGGCCCTTCTGTTGCATTGCATTAAATATATCATGCCCTTCTCTTCTAGCCTGTAAGGTTTCTATTGAGAAGTCTGATGGTAGTCTGATGGGTTTTCCTTTGAAGGTGATCTTTTTTCTTTCTCTAGCTGCCTTTAATACTCTGTCCTTATCTTTCATCTTGGTATCTTAATTATTATGTGTCTTGGTGTTGTCTTCCTGAGGTCCCTTGTGTTAGGAGATCTGTGGGCTTCCATGGACTGCGAGGCTATTTCTTCCCCAGCATGGGGAAGTTTTCAGCAATTATTTCTTCAAAGACACTTTCTATCCCTTTTTCTCTCTCTTTTTCCTCTGGTACTCCTGTAATGCGAATATTGTTCCGTTTGGATTCGTTGCACAGTTCTCTTAATATTCTTTAATTCCTAGAGATCCTTTTATCTCTCTCTGCCTCAGCTGCTCTGTGTTCCTGTTCTCTGATTTCTATTGCATTAACAGTCTCTTGCATCTCATCCAGTCTGCTGCTGAGCCCGTCGATGGCTTGTCTCATTTCTGCATTATCTTTCCTGATTTCCCTCAGTTTCTCCCTTATGTCTTGCATATTTCTCTGTAGATCCATCGGCATGATTATGACTTTTGTTCTGAATAGTTCAGGCAGTTTCTGCATTTCCATCCTTTCAGGTTCCTTCTCAGGGGTTGTCTGGGTCTTGGTGATTTTTGTCTGTATCATGTTCCTCTGTCTTGTTATTTTGATAGAAGTGGTCGCTGGTAGGTGCCACGTATGTCAGCTGGGCTCTTTAAGGCTAAATTAAAAAAAAAACACAAAAACACCGAGAAAAAAAAACAAGCAAAAAAAGAAGGAAGAGAAGAGAGACAGAAGAAAGAAAAAGGAAAGGGAAAAAGAAAAAAAAATTTTTTTAATGCAAGAAAAAAACAAACAAGCAAAAAAAGAAGGAAGAGAAAGAAAAGAAAGAAAGAGGGAAGAAGGAAAAGGAAATGGAAAAAGAAAAAGAAAAGAAAAAGAAAAAAGAAAAAAAAAAGCCCACGTGGAATTGATTCTCTAAGCGTGCTGTAGGTGTCGCTGTTGCTCCACTAATCCACCTCGCGGCTGCGTCACCTTTTGTAGGTCTGGCCGGGGCCTGAACGATTGGGAGGTATTGTTTTCTGTATAAAGTTCTAGCGTGGCTGTTCCCTTCTCTCCATCACCAGCAAAGGGTACCGATGTTCCCCAGGACTTCCAGCCTGCAGGGCTGAGCCTGCCGGGGCGATCGTGTTCCCTCGCTGGGCTCCCCGCCTCTCCGAGACTGCTACAAATGGCGCGCGCTTTTCTCTTTTCCCAGGCCACTGGCTGCATGGTCCCGGCGCGTTCCCGGCTCAATACCTGCACCTTCTGCCTCTCCAATGTCTGATGTACTGCGCAATGTGTGTCACCGCTCCCGATGCAGACCACTGGGGCTGGTTATTTCACGGACCTGCCCTCCCACTCCCTCCCCCCTCCAAATCCTCTCCTCCCGCCGGCACGCTGGGCTGGGTGAGTGCTCGGGTGCCACTGGGTCGCGGCTCCATATCTTACCTGCCTCGTGGGGTGCTGAGCCCTCCCGGGTGTGGCTGCATGCTTTGCACTTTCCTGTGTGCTCTGGTCTCTCTTTTAGGAATAGTTGTATTTGCTGTATTTTCGTAGACTTATTTAGTTTTGGGAGGAGATTTCTGCTGCCCTGCTCCCACCGCATCTTCCTGGAAGTCTCATTGTATTTTCTTTAAAGCTATTATTTCCCACTTACTATTATCTTAAAAATTTCAGAATAGATTAATTTTCATTGTAATTTTAATTTAATATAACATTCTGATACAGTCTTCAGCCTTGCATTTCTGTTTATCCCTTTGGGCAACCAACAACTTCTGATTCACAAGCACTACTCAATAACCAGTCTGGTTGGCCCAAGCTATTACTCAAGCATCTAAAAGGTAGACATGATCAGAAATTACCTACTCTGTTCTAGGAAATAAGTGAGTATTTTATGTATTGAGGCATTGTCTTTTTAAAAAAGTCATTACGTGCCAGGGAGTTTTGTTCTAGAAGTTTTACTTTTTTCAGAGTACAATTTCCTTTTCACAACAAACAACCTACTTATGACTGAAAAATCAGCTCATGCATTGATTTAACTAGTCAGTCATTCAGTCTTTTCAAGTAAGGTACTTGTGATATGTGCTTGTATCTTCTACTGTGAGCTGGAAAAGAAAAGGCACATAATTTATTCTTTTTGTATTCTGTAGAAAGCACGCAACATGTAGCTCAGTAGGAAATCAGTGATTGCCTTTCCAACACTAAGAATATTATCCAGAAGTTATCCTGACACAACTGGAGAGCTCTGAGCAGTAGAACTAAAATTATCTTGTCACTTTATAGAGAATATTTCTCTGACCACTAGAACATAAATTTATAAAAATGTTTTTTGGAAAATTAAATCAATTCATTCTCCTACTCACAGAAGCAAAGCTTTATACAGTATATGCCTTATTTTTCAGGTCCAGTATTGTAGAAAATTAGTGCATTTAAGACATAGTTAATTCAGAGTATAGTAAACTTGCCACCAGAAGGTGCATTTGAATAAGCAAAAATGCCTAACCAGAGGTATTTCCTGGTATCAAGAAAGAGAGAAAATAAAGAAGGAAAAACCCAATCCATAGGATCAAAACATAATAATTTGACCACAGGCATTTAACAAAGAAATATGTCATTAGCTTCCTTAGTCTGGAAAATAAATTTAAGATTGTAAGTCTGTTTGTCCTCTATCTGCAAAAGAGGATAATGGGCCATTGATTTAGACACATAGCAGTAGGTAAAGTCTTGGAAGGATGCACAGTTCATGGATCTATCTTTCCCTGTTGAATCAGAGTGAATCAAAAGGAAAATGCATTTTAATAATATTATCTGATACTGCAAATTTAATTTAGAAACAGAGATGTAGATAATCCCCCCTCTATCCTTTTGCAAATAACAATGGGCAACAGTATGGCTTAGCTACAACACAGCCAGAAAATGCCACCGTATTGCTTATTTACCTTCACTTCCTAACAGTGAGATGGACCCAATATATTTAGCTAAGGCAGCCTTTCACCTTTGATGCCTGTGAATACTTGTAAGAGTGCTTGAAAACCTTCTGGAGAGACTTAGTGAGCAGAAGAATTACTGGGAGTGGGAGTGGGCAAGTCAAACATCCAGGGGATGCTCATGAGAGCCAGCCTTATTGCACATCAGGGGGAGAAACAAGCTCAACACAACATGGTTTTCTCAGAGTTCATTTACATATATATTAAATATATATTACTGCTTGGGAGATAATCACAGTTTTCAATATTTATAGTTTGGAATTAATGGCGACATCACTTGCTGTGGATGGCATCAGGGCAAAAACTGCTAATTAGTTGGAGGATTCTCAAATTAGTTTTATTTCACTGACGAGCTACAGGATAATTGGAATACACATGATGAAATGGAAGTATCTGTATTATCTGAGACATCGAATGTCGAAGCACCAAAACACAAAAAAATAAGCAGGAACAACAGAATGATAACTCTGTGACTTGCATCTCTGCTGCAGCACAAGCCACGTCCATGCCTATTAAACACAAATGCTTTAACTCTGATGGTGGAAGAACCACGATGTAAGTCAGCCTCCAAATTCCAAACTCCCCGAAGGTAATGACTTTTTGGAGAAGAAACCTGTTTTGTAGTGACTGAAAGTGTGGGCCCTGGAGTTAAATCCTCTGCATCCTAATATTACCCCCACACTTACTAGATGTACAGTGTTGGGCATACATCTAGTTTTTACCCCCACACTTACTAGATGTACGGTATTACTTCCTTCTCAGTGTCTCAGTTACACCTGTTGTAAAACGGTGATCATAGTATCTACTTCATAGCTGTGCTGGGAGCTCGGGGAGCCAGCCCGTATAAAGGATGTGTAAATTCACCCTGGCAGATAGTAAGTGCACCACTAATGTGATCCACTGCTGTCATTCTCTAACGTGCTTTCTATTGTATTTAAAGATTTTCTTATTACTGATCTTTTTATTTCTTTAAAACAATTTTTTTTTTCTGGTTCCCTGACTCTATGGTGGCATAATAAATAAAAAAGAATAGTCATCACATGATCTTTTGCTAACAGGAAAAAACACAGACATTTCTTTTACAGACATTGTCCTGACACTCTAGGGTTTCCATATTTACTAGAACATTCTTTTTCTATATGATCATGTTGTAATTGTCATAAATAATAAATATAAATGCCACATAAGACAGCCATGCAGTATTCAAGAGAATCCCATTTCATTTTAGACAAGAATATTGTCTTACCTACTTTGAGCAAAAATATAAGTATATACATTTTTTTAAAATATAATTTATTCTATTATCATTAATTTACAATTACATGTGCAATATTACGATTATTAAACTACCCCTTCATCAGGTCCCCCCCACCAACCCCATTACAGTCACTGTCCATCAGCGTAGTGAGATGCTATAGAATCACTACTTGTCTTCTCTGAGTTGTACTGCCCTCCCCGTGCCCCCCCAACATTACATCTGCTAATCGTAATGCCCCTTTTTCCCTCTTATCCCTCCCTTCCCGCCCATTTTCCCCAGTCCCTTTCCCTTTGGTAACTATTAGTCCGTTCTTGGGTTCTGTGAGTCTGCTGCTGTTTTGTTCCTTCAGTATTTTTTCTTTGTTCTTATACTCCACATATGAGTGAAATCATTTGATACTTGTCTTTTTCGGCTTGGCTTATTTCACTGAGCATAATACCCTCTAGCTCCATCCATGTTGTTGCAAATGGTAGGATTTGTTTTCTTCTTATGGCTGAATAATATTCCATTGTGTATATGTACCACATCTTCTTTATCCATTCATCTACTGATGGACACTTAGGTTGCTTCCATTTCTTGGCTATTGTAAATAGTGCTGCAATAAACATAGGGGTGCATCTGTCCTTTTCAAATTGGGCTGCTGCATTCTTAGGGTAAATTTCTAGGAGTGGAATTCCTGGGTCAAATGGTATTTCTATTTTGAGTTTTTTGAGGAACCTCCATACTGCTTTCCACAATGGTTGAACTAATTTGCAGTCCCACCAGCAGTGTAGGAGGGTTCCCTTTTCTCCACATCCTCGCCAACATTTGTTGTTGTTTGTGTTTTGGATGTTGGCCATCCTCACTGGTGTGAGGTGATATCTCATTGTGGTTTTAATCTGCATTTCTCTGATGATTAGCGATGTGGAGCATCTTTTCATGTGCCTGTTGGCCATCTGAATTTCTTCTTTGGAGAAGTGTCTATTCATGTCCTCTGCCCATTTCTTAATTGGATTATTTGCTTTCTGTTTGTTAAGGTGCATGAGTTCTTTATATATTTTGGATGTCAACCCTTTATCAGATACGTTTTTTATGAATATATTCTCCCATACTGTAGGATGTCTTTTTGTTCTACTGATGGTGTCCTTTGCTGTACAGAAGCTTTTCAGCTTGATATAGTCCCACTTGTTCATTTTTGCTTTTGTTTCCCTTGCCCGGGGAGATATGTTCATGAAGAAGTTGCTCATGTTTATGTCCAAGAGATTTTTGCCTCTGTTTTTTTCTAAGAGTTTTATGGTTTCATGACTTACATTCAGGTCTTTGATCCACCTTGAGTTTACCTTTGTGTATGGGGTTAGACAGTAGTCCAGTTTCATTCTCTTACATGTAGCTGTCCAGTTTTTCCAACACCAGCTGCTGAAGAGGCTGTCATCTCCCCATTGTATATCCAAGGCACTTTTATCAAATATTAATTGACTGTATATGTTTGGGTTAATGTTTGGATTTTCTGTTCTGTTCCACTGGTCTGTGGGTCTGTTTTTGTGCCAGTACCAAATTGTCTTGATTACTGTGGCTTTGTAGTAGAGCTTGAAGTCAGGGAGTGTAATTCCCCCTGTTTTATTCCTCCTTCTCAGGATTGCTTTGGCTATTCGGGGTCTTCTGTGGTTCCATATGAATTTTAGAATTATTTGTTCCAGTTCATTGAAGAAAGCTATTGGTAGTTTGATAGGGATTGCATTGAATCTGTAGATTGCTTTAGGTAGTATAGCCATTTTGACAATATTTATTCTTCCTAGCCAAGAGCATGGGATGCATTTCCATTTGTTAGTGTCCTCTTTAATTTCTCTTAGGAGTGTCTTGTAGTTTTCAGAGTACAGGTCTTTCACTTCCTTCGTTAGGTTTATTCCTAGGTATTTTATTCTTTTTGATGCAATTGTGAATGGAATTGTTTTTCTGATTTCTCTTTCTGTTAGTTCATCATTAGTGTATAGGAAAGCAACAGATTTCTGTGTGTTAATTTTGTATCCTGCAACTTTGCTGAATTCAGATATTAGTTCTAGTAGTTTTGGAGTGGAGTCTTTAGGGTTTTTATGTACAGTATCATGTCATCTGCAAATAGTGACAATTTGACTTCTTCTTTACCAATCTGGATGCCTTGTATGTCTTTGTTTTGTCTGATTGCTGTGGCTAGGACCTCCAGTACTATGTTGAATAACAGTGGAGAGAGTGGGCATCCCTGTCTTGTTCCCGATCTTAGATGAAAAGCTTTCAGCGTCTCGCCGTTAAGTATGATGTTAGCTGTGGGTTTGTCATATATAGCCTTTATGATGTTGAGGTACTTGCCCTCTATACCCATTTTGTTGAGAGTTTTAATCAGGAATGGATGCTGAATTTTGTCAAATGCTTTTTCAGCATCTATGGAGATGATCATGTGGTTTTTGTTCTTCTTTTTGTTGATGTGGTGGATGATGTTGATGGATTTTCGAATGTTGTACCATCCTTGCATCCCTGGGATGAATCCCACTTGATCATGGTGTATGATCCTCTTGATGTATTTTTGAATTCGGTTTGCTAATATTTTGTTGAGTATTTTTGCATCTATGTTCATCAGGGATATTGGTCTGTAATTTTCTTTTTTGGTGAGGTCTTTGCCCGGTTTTGGTATTAGAGTGATGCTGGCTTCATAGAATGAGTTTGGAAGTATTCCCTCCTCTTCTATTTTTTGGAAAACTTTAAGGAGAATCGGTGTTATTTCTTCTCTATATGTCTGGTAGAATTCAGAGGTGAATCCATCAGGCCCAGGGGTTTTGTTCTTGGGTAGTTTTTTGATTACCAATTCGATTTCGTCACTGGTGATTGGTCTGTTTAGTTTTTCTGTTTCTTGCTTGGTCAGTCTTGGAAGGTTGTATTTTTCTAAGAAGTTGTCCATTTCTTCTATGTTTTCCAGCTTGTTAGCATATAGATTCTCATAATATTCTCTTATGATTCTTTGTATTTCTGTGGGGTCCGTCGTGATTTTTCCTTTCTCATTTCTGATTGTGTTTATGTGTGTAGATTCTCTTTTTCTCTTAATGAGTCTGGCTAGGGGTTTATCTATTTTGTTTATTTTTTCAAAGAACCAGCTCTTGGTTTTATTGATTTTTTCTATTGTTTTATTCTTCTCAATTTTATTTATTTCTTCTCTAATCTTTATTATGTCCCTCCTTCTGGTGACTTTGGGCCTCATTTGTTCTTCTTTTCCAATTTCAGTAATTGTGTCTTTAGACTATTCATTTGGGAATGTTCTTCCTTCTTTAAATAGGCCTGGATTGCAATATACTTTCCTCTTAGAACTGCCTTTGCTGCGTCCCACAGAAGTTGTGGCTTTGTGTTGTTGTTGTCATTAGTCTCCATATATTCTTTGATTTCTGTTTTGATTTGGTCGTTAACCCATTGATTAATTAGGAGAGTGTTGTTAAGTCTCCATGTATTTGTGAGCCTTTTTGATTTCTTTCTAAAATTTATTTCTAGTTTTATACCTTGGTGATCTGAGAAGTTGGTTGGTAGGATTTCAATATTTTTGAAATTACTGAGGTTCTTTTGTGGCCTAGTATGTGGTCTATTCTGGAAAATGTTCCATGTGCACTTGAGAAGAATGTGTATCCTGTTGCTTTTGGGTGTAGAGTTCTGTAGATGTCTGTTAGGTCCATCTGTTCTAGTGTGTTGTTCAGTGCCTCTGTGTCTTTACTTATTTTCTGTCTGGTTGATCTGTCCTCTGGAGTGAGTGGTGTGTTGAAGTCTCCTAAAATGAATGCATTGCTGTCTATTTCCTCCTTTAATTCTGTTAGTATTTGTCTCACATATGCTGGCGCTCCTGTGTTGGGTGCATATATATTTATAATGGTTATATCTTCTTGTTGGACTGACCCCTTTATCATTATGTAATGTCCTTCTTTATCTTTTGCTACTTTCTTCGTTTTGAAGTCTATTTTGTCTGATACAAGTACTGCAACACCTGCTTTTTTCTCTTTGTTGTTTGCATGAAATATCTTTTTCCATCCCTTCACTTTTAGTCTGTGTATATCTTTGGATTTGAGGTGAGTTTCTTGTAGGCAGCATATAGATGGGTCTTGCTTTTTTATCCATTCTGTTACTCTGTGTCTTTTGATTGGTGCATTCAGTCCATTTACATTTAGGGTGATTATTGATAGGTATGTACTTATTGCCATTGCTGGCTTTAGATTCGTGGTTACCAAGGGTTCAAGGGTTGCTTCTTTACTATCTAACAATCTAACTTAACTTTCTTGTTAAGTTATTGTAAACACAGTCTGATGTTTATTTCTTTCTCTCCCTTCTTATCCTCCTCCTCCATTCTTTCTATAATAGGTGTTTTATTCTTTGCCTTTAGTTGGTATTTGGATGGTCTGCTTTCTTTGCTAATATTTTTTTTTCCTCTGGTGACATCTTTTTAGCCTTGGGTGTGCTTCCCTCTAGAGCCGTCCATTTAAGATATCCTGTAGTGGTGGTTTATGAGACGCAAATTCTCTTAACTTTCGTTTATCTGGAAATTGTTTAATCCCTCCATCATATTTAAATGATAATCGTGCTGGATACAATATTCTTGGTTCGAGGCCCTTCTGTTTCATAACGTTAAATATATCATGCCATTCTCTTCTGGCCTGTAAGGTTTCTGTTGAGAAGTCTGATGATAGTCTGATGGGTTTTCCTTTGTAGGTGATCTTTTTTCTCTCTCTAGCTGCCTTTAATACCCTGTCTTTATCTTTGATCTTTGCCATCTTAATTATTATGTGTCTTGGTGTTGTCTTCCTTGGGTCCCTTGTGTTGGGAGATCTATGAGCTTCGGTGGACTGCGAGACTACTTCCTTCCCCAGCGAGGGAAAGTTTTCAGCAATTATTTCTTCAAAGACACTTTCTATCCCTTTTTCTCTCTCTTCTTCCTCTGGTACTCCTATAATGCGAATATTGTTCCGTTTGGATTGGTCACACAGTTCTCTTAATATTCTTTCATTCCTAGAAATCCTTTATCTCTCTCTGCCTCAGCTGCTCTGTACTCCTGTTCTCTGTTTTCTATTCCATTAAGAGTCTCTCGCATCTCATCCATTCTGCTGTTAAGCCCGTCGATCGCTTGTCTGATTTCTGTATTGTCTTTCTTCAGTTCCCTCACTTCCTCCCTCAGCTCTTGCACATTTCTCTGTAGGTCCATCAGCATGGTTATGACTTCTATTCTAAATTCTTTTTCAGGGAGGCTGTGCATTTCCATCCCTTCAGACTCCCTCTCTGGGGTTGTCTGGTTGATTTTGGTCTGAACCATATTCCTCTGTCTTTTCATGGCTGTATAATTTGGTCACTGATAGTTGCCACGTATATCAGCTGGGCTTTTTAAGACTTTAAAAAGAGAAGAAAAAAAAAGATAAAAAAAAGATAAAAAAAGAAAGAAAAAAAGAAAGAAAAGAATAAACAAAAACAAAACAAAAAACAAAACAAAACAAAAAAAACAAAAAAATGCCCACCGGACGTAGATTCTGTGGGAATGCTCTAGGTGGCGCTATTGCCCCACTATTCAACAGCTGTGACTGTGCCGCTCCGCAGGGCCCTTTATCGCTCTGGCAGGGGTGGGAACGAATAGGAGGCTGCTGATCTCAGTGAGAAGTGTTAAGTATGGCTACGCTTCCTCAGTCGCCAGCTAAGGCGTCTGAAACTCCCCAGGACTCCCAGCCTGCTGGGCTGAGTGTGCTGGGGGGATCCGGCTCCTCCGCTGGGCTCCTGTCTCTTTAAGACCGCTGAAGAAAGCGCGCACTTTTTTTTTTTCCTTCCCGGGAGCCAGCTGCAAGCACCCTGGCGCGTTCCCCGCTCAGATCCTGCCCCTCTGTCTCTCCAATCTCCGCTGCACTGCGCAATGTGGGTCAGCGCTCCCCGCGCAGATCACCGGGGCTGGCTACTTCGCGGGGTGCACTTCCACTCCCTCCCGGCTCTGAATCCTCTCCTCCCGCCGGTGCGCTGGGGTGGGGGAGGGCTCGGGTCCCGCCGGGTCGCGGCTCCGTATCTTACCTGCCTCTTGGGGTGCCGAGTCCTCTCGGGTGTAGCTGCACGCTGTGCGCTTCCCTGTGTATTCTCGTCTCTCTTTTAGGAATAGATGTATTTTCTGTGTTTTCGTTGATAAATATAGTGTTGGGAGGAGATTTCTGCCGCCCTGCTCACACCGCCATCTTCCCGGAAGTTTCAAGTATATACATTTTTAATGGTTGTATAAAATTGGAAGAGTGAGTTTTAGCTCAGACTCCAGTTAAAAATTGTCTGTTTCTGCAAAAGTCACTTATAACAGCTTTGTTCAGATTTGGGTGAAAAAGTAGGTTTTGTAAGAGTTAATACAAGACAAACAGCACTTATTATTAATCCAAGTCATAGAGTTTCAAAGAAATGCATAGACAATTTCAACTATGTAAGTAAGGTAGCAGTAAGCCCTTTATTTCAGATAATTCTAGGACAAGAAAATATCCTCAAGAATGCTGTATAATGAATAAATATCATAAATATTTGATGGTTGGTCTACAGGAAAGACAGTAGTGTAAGGTCAAGCTCGTTAGAATGTTTCATTTACTCTGAGGACAGGCGGTGGTCCCAAGCTCACACACAAACTGAACAATAGTTGATAAATAACATAATACTTGTACAGTTCACAGCAAATCCAGGAATTTAATATATAACAATATATAGTACCTATTTTATGATACAGTAAAGGGTGTAGGAAATAGATGGAAAAAGTTTTGAAGGACTCACCTGACCAGGTCCAATTTGAAGGCTGAAGGAGAAATAAAGCAGTCCTCCTCATAGAATGGAAAGGGTGCTTAGGAATTGGTTTCTCTATGCCATTTTCTAACAGTCCAGTATATACTTACTTATTATGGATGATGTCTAGAAATGGTTTCTCTATGCCATTTTCTAACAGTCCAGTATATACTTACTTATTATGGATGATGTCTAGAAATATCAATAATTATTTAACAAAAATATGTAATGGATCAATATTGACAACAATGAACAACCTGCTAAAAATAAAAAAATACCTTAGGCCAGTATCATGCATTGGTATGGATTTTAACTGTGTATTACCTATAGGCTATGAGAAATGAGCACTTAATATCCAAACCATTCTAGAATCACTAAAATGCAAAAACCACTGGCAGAGAAGCCCTAAATCAGTTTCTTCCAATACTTTCACAAGACCCAAGCCTTGCAGTGTATGAATGTTTGCATGAGCATATGAAATCTGGGTTGCAATAAGACAAGTGAATAAATTTATGACTAAAATAATAAGAATAAAATAGCCATAAGTTATGTGCTAAGAATAGTAACAATAATTTTTGCCAGTAAATCAAAATTCTTATTAAATAATTTTATAATATAACAGCATCCCATAACAAATCATAACACCACATACTAATACTGATATGAGAAAAACAGAAAACATGAATGCACAAATGTGACCAAGCTTGAGTCAGTTTTGAAAAATAAATCTGTACAAAATTAAACAGAACTAGAACTTACAAGATTTTAAAATTTCATTAGAATAATAAATATAAGACTTTAAATCAATTATTTCAAAGAGAAAAAGTGGGGAGAGTGGTATGTCCTAACAGTTTTTAGAAGGTACAACAAAGTCATAATAATATAAATGAATAATGGAATGAAAAAAAAGAAAGACCAAGGAAATAGAATAGATAACTTGGAAACCAATGTGTTTTGAAGAACTTGATTATAAATAAAACAGTAAAGAAAAATTTTGTAGCTGGTGTCAGAGAAAACTCTCATATAGAGAAAATAGAATTGGATTTCTGGTTAAAATTGTGTAACATGTATAGATGTGAAATTCAGATATATTAAAGATCTAAATGTTAAACATAAAATTATGTAGTATTAGTATTTACTATTTAACTATTTAGAATCTATTTTGTCTACTAGTGTAAAGAATTAAGGCCCTATTGGAAGGCTTAATAAATAAAATAGGCCCCTAGCAGAAGGCTAAATAAGAGAATAATGAGGAAACAAATAAATATAATTCATTTGATTTTATCAAAATTATGGATTACTGCTCAGAGTGTGCCTACATAAAGTCAACAGACCAATAACAGCTTATAAAGTGGTGTTGTTTAATACAGACAACAAATGAAAACTAAGATAAAATGATTCAAGAAACTCATGTAAATCACCAAGAAACATAAAAGGAACACATAAAGAATGTGGATAGGTAACCCTCAGAAGTGAAAACCTGATGATAATAAATCTATGAAGAAACTCTCAAGTCATTAGGGATAGGAAAAATATTTAAGGAAACAATGACATGCCTGTTTTCCCCTTCATATTTGCCATATTAGAAAATTATATGTTATAATAAGTCTAACAGTCTTATTACAACATAGTCGTAAGAGTGACATCATCTGACCCTATTCTGTCTGGTTAGGCGCATCACACCTCTTGCCCACACTAAAGAGGAGGAAATTGTAAAAGGAAATGAATACTAACTAGGAGGCCAGGAGCACTAATGCTCACCTTACTGTTTGTCTGCTACACTCTGTCCTCTGGCCCCTGAAGATTCAAGCCCCTCCCATGTGCAAAAGGTAGTAATTCCCTCCTAAAGTTCTCAAAGATGATAGGCAGTTTTATAAGTCAAGTTGGCCAAGCTCTAATCTCTCCTTATTCAATAAAACAGTGATCTAGGTGTTGCTGTGCAGGTATTTTGTAGATATGAGGAATGTTGATGAAATCAGTAATCAGCTGATTTTATGTAAGGAGATTATTTTAGATAATATGAGTGGGCCTGATTCAATCAGATGACAGGCCTTAAAAGCAGAATTGAGGTTTCTCTGAAAAAAAAAAATCTGCCTATGGAGTTTTATCTTTGTAACTGAGAGTTCCTGCCTGTCCCATGGATTCTGAACTTGTTTAGACATCCAAGGGACTAGGTAAGTCAGTTCCTTAAAATAATTATTTTAATATATATATCCTTACTGGTTCTGTTTTTCCAATGCATAAAGATCCTCATCCCATGATAGCATCAGCTCAGAGATCAAAATCTCATCATCTCAATGATATCTAGGCACTGATGAGTGTTCTAGGTTTAACCCATTAAATATAGTTCCTGGGAATACACACAGTACCTCTCTATCTTTGGACCTGGGAAACTAAATTCATGTTATCTGCTCCCAATATACTCACGATTATAATGTAACAGATATAGGATAAAAACTGTAGGCATTTGGGTTGAAAAGAGAATGAAAAGAAGATTTCCTCTTTACTCTCTATACCCATTAACTGCAACAAAGTTTCCTTCTCCCCACCCACCCCCTCTTTATTTTGGAGATCCAGTGGTACTTAGAGGACTTCTGACATCTTCTCATGTCCTATGTTGATCATTATTTCTTAACAATCTTTTTTCCTATATTATGGTTTGAGGTCACAGATATATAATAAATTTGTATCATACTGAATTGCCTTTCTATTTCTCATTCACAGTGGCAACTGGGTTAATTTCTGAAAACAAAAAAGGATAAAGATTATTTATATTCTACTATATTAAAACTATAAATCTCATGCATAGATTCTCAAGGCATAAATTTTGAAAAAATTAAAAGGAGATCAGATAACAGTACAAGGAAGCTACCAGTATTGCTTTTAGATGATTCTCAGTCTTTGAAGTGCTTCAAGCATAATTAGTAAGCCAAAAGCAAGCACATAATATACTAAACAGCCTATATATTAAAGAAATAATTTTTTACAGAAGTATATAATAGCACTAAATTTTTCTGAAATAACGAGTATGTTCTGAAGATTCAAAAGATACAGTATGTTTCAGTATAATCAATAAAGAATTAACACTGAGAATTGTTGACATATTGAGCAGGGAGTTTATAGAAACCCGTTTAGTGTAGGAAAGTGCACAGAATTTTAACTTGTGGTTTTTTTATATCCCCTTCATCTGGTGTTTCTAAAAAGCTGCAGAGAGTGACTTTAGGTAAAATTAGGAGGATAAACACCCTGAATTCAGGGACAGTATTTTGACTTGTGTGTGAGTGAGAAGTCAACACAGGTGGAAGAAACAAATCTCTTATTCTTTGTAGTCTCCGCACTACATGGAGTAAATCAAGCTCCAGAAGTGGAAGAAGAATCAACACTTAATAATTAATGGTTATATGGAAAATACTGCTGGTCCTGTTTTTTTAAAATAGTTTTGTTTAAAAGTTCTATTTCCATTTATAATACTTTTCCAGAAAAAAAAAATAAGTGAAAGGTGGAGTAAGGTTTTCATGTCAAAGACTGGAAAGGAAAACATACAAAGACCATGGAAAGATTCGATGCCCTGGGATGGCTTGAGATCCAAACGAAAAGTGCTCTTGGGGACAACTGGAATATATCGAATCAAAAAGACCAGGCCATGGTCTCCTGAGATCCCAGAGCTTGCAGACAGGAATTCAAATCTGGCTTGGCATGTGTGAGAGAAGCAGGATTATGCTTGTTAACTTTCTCATGTTTCATGGTGAAAAAGGAGCTTGATTATCAAATTGATGAATTTTAAGATAGGGGTTTCTTCTATATATTTAAGGTAAACACTAAAAGAAGAAAAAAGAAATATGTATATCCCAAATCATTAGATGGGGAAAGAATTTAACAAAGGAACACACAGAATGCACAGAATCTGGGAGCACCGTGCACTGCACACTTCCAAGTCAAATTAGATGCTCTCATTAGACAAAAGCAAAACACCCATGGCATCGTGTCTGTTACCGTCTTTGGACTGCTACATTCGGCTGCTGTTTTCGTGACATGAAATACTGAGCTGTGCGAAAAATATCTTGTATGGATGAACACAGCATTGCATCATTCCCCCATTTTAAATTGCCCATTAGCTAAATAATGATAAGAACTGTATTTGTTCTTTTAATATCACCCTTTATTGCTCTCGTTTCTTCTTTCTTTCTTTCTTTTTTTTACACACACAGATCCCCTTGTCTCTAGGCTGTCAGAATCATTTCCTAAATATTGCTTCTCTGAGTCTCCTGGTTCTAAGCCCTAAATGTCACCTGCCTGGGCTAGTGCAGCAGGAGTCATGTTGTTCCCTCTTTGCCACCAGACTTGCCTTCTTTAAATCAGCCAGAGAGATTTTGAAAAATTTAAATCAGATCATATCACTCCCCTGCTCAGAATTTTCCAATGGCTTTACCACTCCATTTAGAATAGAATTAAAATCCCGCAATGGCCTAAGGCCAAACATTATCTGTTTTCATAATGTTTTTTGATTCTATTCATGTCCCTTTTTATTATGCAAATAATAAAAAAGTGACAGCTTCCCCAGCTAACATTTTTCCCAATATTATTTGAGCTTCTATAGAGAACAATGAACAGTTTGGTGTGTACTTCCAGGTAACTTTCTACTTTCAGGTTATATTAGTTTTCTATTACTGCTAAGACAAATCACCACAATTTTAGTGGCTTAAGCAACACAAATGTACTATTTTATTATCATTCTCTCTGTCCTAAGTCTCACATGGCCAAAATCAAGGTATCATCAGGGCCACTTCCCTTTCTGGAGGTCAAAGGGGAAATCTTTTTCTTTGCATTTTACAGCTTCTGGAGGATTCCTGCATTCCTCAGCACCTGGCCCCATACTTCTGTCTTCAAAGCCAGCATTGGGGAATCCAGCTTTTCTCACACTACCATCTGGTATTCAGAGAACCAGATGAAGGCTCTTCTTTTAAAGACTTCTAAGGACTCAAATGATGAGATCATCCAGCATAATCTGTCCATCTCATATTCAGCTGGTTAGCAAGCTTAATGCATCTGTAACCTTGACTCGCTGTTGCTGTGCAGGGTGACATAGTCACAGGGTCTAGGCGTTAAGACGTGATCATCTCTCTGAGGCCACTATTCTGCCTACTACATCACATATACACAAACACTATTTATTTGTTTTTCTCTTGTTAAAAAAATCAGATCAGATAACTTGGTTTATGATCTTAGTTTTGTTTCCCTTTAGTAATAAGTGTTATAGGATTTTCTATTTCATTATGCATAGATTTAATTCATTATATTTAAAAATTAATATTATTCCAAAGTATGGCTGTACTCTGAGTCTATAGATTAGACTAATCTAATTGGCCCTTCCCCTTTTGAAGGTTGGACATTGTATACATTTTGACATTAAAAGCAATAATGCAAATATCAATTGCATGCCTGTGTATGTATGTACATACACCATTATATTCATTGGATAGATTCACAGACATAGAATTTCTGGGTCACTACCAAATTTCCATTTAAAATAATACTTTCACTAATGAGTCATAGAGTGCTTATATCTCTAAGCATTTCTAAAAGTAAATATTATGAATTATTTAATTTTGCTCATATGTTTTAAGATAACTGTTATTTCATTGTTTGATTTGACTTTTCCCTAATTATTAATGCAAGGAGACTTGTACTTACATGGTCATATAGGATCAACACCTACTTGTAAGTTTATTGGACATTTACATTAATTGTATAAGTGAAATGGTTATTTTAATCTTTGCTCATTTTAAAGCTAGATTATTTAAAAATTTGTATCAATCATTCTTAAAATTTATTTGATCCTCTCATGAATTTTAATTTTGATTATGGAGCTTTTGTCTTATATGAGATTTTTATTTTGGGGTAGTCAATTTTGTCAGTTTTTACTATTATACCTTACAGATTTTGTATCTTCCTTAGGAAATACTGTGTACATGTGGGTGTGTGCACATTTTATGTTTTTTTTCCTACCTGAGGGCTAGAAAAGTATTTTCTTATATCATGTAATTGTTTTTATTTGATTCATCAATATTTCTTTTCATGTTTATTTTTTATTTGTGTTTACTTTTGATAAAAATAATACATATTTAAGGTATACAATGTAATGCTTTGATATATGTATATGTTGTGAAATAATTACCACCATCAAACTAATTAACATATCCATCACCTCTCATAGTTACCATTTCCATTTGTGAGAATGTAGTAGGTGAACCTGGAGGACTTTATGCTAAGTGAAATAAGTGAGATACAGAAAGACATATATTTCATGAGCTCACTTGTATATGGAATCTAAAAAGAGAAAACTCAAACTTACAGTAACAGAGAATGGAAATGACCAGAGGTGGGGAGATGAGGGAAAAGGTGAGCTATTTATTAAAGGGTACAAACTTTCAGTTATAAGACTAAGAAGTTCTGGAGCCCTAGTATACAGTGTGGTGACAATGGTTAATGATTAGCATGTACTTGAAATTTGTTAAAAAATAGATCTCAGGTATTCTCACCACAAAGAAAAGTTTGTTTTTTATTTAATACTTCAGTCAGGAGTATTTTCCTTAAATACTGTAACCTGCAAAATGCTGTAGAAAGGTAACTTTTTAGAATCAATAACCAATTCCCCTGAACCATATGTAGTCAGTACTGATATAACATAACATATGTATCCTAAAAACCATTTTAGGAATTTAGGAAGTTTAGTGATACAGTTTCATACATATTAAATGGTTAACAAGTACTCAAATACTGCAACAAATATGGTAACTTCCCTAGAAAAAGAGAGTAATAAATTGTAAAGTAAGCACTGGAAGGGTTGTGGCTTATGAATTATCATGAAGTGGTGGGAAGAGGGGAAAGCTGTAATACTAGATGTGCATGAGCATGGCTCATAATATGCAAGATGAACTGAAGTAGCTGGCGATTGAAATATGTGTGTGTTTTGGATATATGAGGCTCCATTATGCTGGTGCAGCTTGCTGCTTTCATCTATTGCTTTCCTAGGATGAAATTACACATAAGCAAACAGGAAATTCGCATAATGTTCAAATTTTCTGTGATACATAAATGATATTGGAACAAAGTCAAGTTATAAAATCTATCACTATTGCAAAACTGTGATTAGAAATGTGACCTGCATCATAACATATGTCTTTATATTTGCATGAATCTCTTTCTGTATGTTCTTTTACTTCCTCTGATTTCTTTCTTTCCTGGATAATGTCATATAGTCAATTTTCATAATTAAATGCATGGATTTCTTATCTTTCTTATTAAGTATATTCTTTGCCACTATTGCACATTTTACTTAGAATAATTTTTAAAATCTTGGTGTGCTTTTATTAGACTGTAGTATTGAATGTAGAAAGCGGGGGAATGTATATTTTTACAATATAGTGATGCAGTTCATGGTCCCTTAAATTTCCCACAATGGAACCCCTGGTTTCATTCAGGCTATTAACCCTGAGACACCAGTGTGTGCTCTTGTTTTACTCTATCAGATCCTATTTCCATGCTGCCTTGGAAACAATGTTATACATTTTACCATCAGATGGGAGCTAGAACTAAACTGTTCTATATCCTTGAGAAAATGCCGTGCACTGGGTTGAACTGGATGGCCAGTCAGTTTGCAGTCTTCTTCCCGCCCGTAGTCCCTGGGCAGGGGAGTGCTCCTGAAAAGGGCCTGAGTGAGGGTGTGATTCAGGGCCTGACCATTTTGTGCTTGGTTAAGTTTGTTCCATGGCTACAAAATTAAAACTCCGAGAATATTTGATTCATTATGGACTTAGAGACTTAAAGATCAAGTCATGATACAAAAAGAATAAAAACAAGTGCAATAATAAGGGCATAGGAGAGATGATAGGCTAAAATAGGAAAAGAAACAACTAAATCTGACACAATAATCTAGAAAATAATTTCAGGAGAAGAGCATTTGTGCTAATTTAAGTAGTAAGTCATGTTTTGATAAAGAATGGGAACAGACATGATAGATTGAAAGAATATTGTTTTGAGTGGCAGGTAGTCACATTTATCCACTTTTTAGAACAAGAGTAGACTGAATGACTATTATGTGTTTTGAGGAAAGGACTGGGACACAAATCCGAAGCGGTACGATGAGCTTAGGTCATAGAGAGCACATGGCAAGCCTGTGCGGGAAGGCACTGGGACAAAGCACGTTGAAAGCCATTAAATCGGTACATATGGCTATGAGAATTTCATGAGAATGAGCAAGAGAGAGGTGTATTTGTTCACAGAGGAAGCATGGAGGCTGAAAAGTCTTAATACAAAAGCAAGAATACCTTATAAAGGAATTACAGGGCCAAGAAATGGGAATCGATGCATCATAATGGTAAAAATGACACTCTGACACCAAACTTCTTGAGCTTCAAACCTTGCTGCGCTATATTCCAGTTGTTAGGATCTTAAGCCAGTTAGTTAACATTCCTATACCTGTGCTTCATCATCTTTAAAGGGAATGAAGTTATCACTACTTTTTGCATCCTCCAAAGTAGCCAAGAATATACAACGGGAAAAGGATAGTCCCTTAAGTAGTGTTGGGAAACTGGACAGCTACATTCAAAAGAGCAAAACTGGGCCCCCATCTTACCCCATACATAAAAATCAGCTCAAAAAGGCTTACAGACTTGAATATAAGGCCTGAAACTCTTAAATTCCTAGAAGAAAACAGGGGCTAAGCTCCTTGAATAGGTCTTAGCAGTGATTCTTTGGATTTGACACCAAAAAGCAAAGATGAACAAGTGGGACGACATCAAATAAAAAAATCTCTACACAGCAAAGGAAACCACCCACAAAATTAAAAGGCAATATACAGAATGGGAGAAAATATTTGCAAATCAAATATCTGATAAGCACTAGTATGAAAATATATAAAGAACTCAATACAACTTAGTAGGAAAAAAAAAACAGTTTGATGAAAAACTGGACAGAAGAACTGAATAGATGTTATTCCAAAGAAGACATGCAGGTGTCTGGCAGGTATGGGAAAGGTGTGCAGCATCGCTAATAATCCTCAGGTAAATGCAAAGCAGAACCACAATGATATACCACCTCACACCTGTTAGAATGTCTGTCATCAAGTAGACAAGAGATCAGTGTTGGTAAGAATCTCAGAGAGGGGAAACCATGTGACTGTTGGTGGCAATGTAAGTTGGTGCAGCTATAATGGAAAATAGTTTAAAGATTCTTCAAAAATTTAAAAATACAAATACCATGTAATCCAGCAATTCCACTTCTGGTTATATGTCCAAAGGAAACAAAATCACTGTGTCAAAGAGGTATCTGCAACCCTATATTCATTTCACCATTATTTACAATAGGCAAGACATGAAAACAACCTAAGTGTCCATCAACAGGCAAATGGATAAAGAAAATGTTGTGTATATACACAATGGAATATTGCATAAAAAAGGAGAAGGAAATTCTGCCATTTGCAACCATATCAATGTATCTTGAGGGCATTATGCTAACTGAAATAAGTCAGAGAAAGACAAATACTGTATGATCTCACTTATGTGTGAATTCTAAAAAAAAAACAAATTCATAGAAACAGAACAGATTGGTGGTTGCCAGAGGTGGGGTGGATATCTGGGAAAAAGGTGTATCAAAATGTACAAACTTCCATTTGTAAGATAAATAAATTCTGGGGATGTAGTGTATAGCATTTTAACTATGATAATACTGTATTATTATAAACACAGTTGCTAAGATCTTAATCGTTTTCTTCAAATACCCACAGAACTTAACTATGTGAGGTGATAGATGCTAACTGAACATAGTGTTAATCATTTCACTATATATATGTATAAAATCATTAATGTTGTACATGTTAAGCTTGTACAACATGATATGTCAGTTATGTCTCAGTAAAACTGAAAAAAAAGACAGTGGACATGAAACATGAAACTTTCTGGCA
The DNA here is from genome assembly GCA_032199065.1 of Smutsia gigantea. Classification (NCBI taxonomy): domain Eukaryota; kingdom Metazoa; phylum Chordata; class Mammalia; order Pholidota; family Manidae; genus Smutsia; species Smutsia gigantea. The sequence continues at coordinate 154,225 of JAVSCE010014239.1, forward strand.
TAGAGTTAGTCATTCATGAAAATTATTATTGCTATTATTGTCATTGCTGTAGTTAACGTAACATCATTCTAAGGAAGAGCACAACCACATCACTTCTCTTTATTAATAACCACCATTCACTTAACCTCTTTGTAAAATCCCTGTTATCAGATCCATTGCTCACTACAACATGTTTTCCAATTTCCTCCCACTTTAGGTAAATTACTATGAATGAGAACATACTCATACAGTAAGAATAAAATCTATTTACAGGTAAAGCTTTGAAGGACTAATTATTTTAAAAATTTCATGTAATTGGTTAGGTTCAGAGTCCCCTGTTTCTTGACATCGTAAAACCTAGAGAAAACCTCTAGAGTCCTTCTTCCTATCTTAAAAATAAAGCCCTTATTTATTTAATTCATACTCAGTTTATGCTCAAATATGGCTTCTTAATAGCCCTGTAACTTCTCTCTCAAATTCTTCTTCATTTCCTTAATATATTTAAATGAAACAAAACTTTTAGATACTGGCCTGGATAAATTAACTTCCTCAAAGCTGTTTATGATAAATGTATTGAACAAATAAAAATTGCTGTGGTTTAAATACACTGTAGTAATCAGGATAACTTCAAATAGGACTGTCACAATCACATTTAGATGCACTATCTTTGTTGCCTCTTCCCGTACTCCCACTCGCTCAGATTATTCAAATGAAAGCCTTTTCTGTATTCCAGTTAATCTTTTCCCCACCTGAATCAAGAATGCTCTGTGTCCTATCACAATTGCCTTCAGAAAATAATAATAAAATTACAAAGAAAGGATTAGGATAATATGCTGAGAATAAGAAACAGATAGAAGAACCATCAAGAAATAAAACTCCTGTTTATTTTTACGTGTTGGCAATAGCAATATGGAGACCAGCAAAGAAGATAGGTGAAAAAATTTAAGCCAGGACACAGATTCATAATACATTTGGAAATTTCAATGGGGTGTCAGCTTCTGCTTTAAATATATCTTTTAAAGTTTTGCTCATGGAATTTAATCATATTAAGTTTATCCAGCCTTCAGGGAATTCCTAACACATTAGAATTTATTAGTGGAACAATACATAAAAGGCATGGGTTAGATTACTTGCTGTATTTTTAAAAATATATTGATTAGTTTTTTTATTTACTATTTGTGACAAATCAGGAAAAATTGCTCTAATAAAGTTGCTTCAGTTACATAGAAATTAGATTCTGGGATTATTTTATCCCACTTTTATTATGAGATGGAGGAGTTTTTGCATTTAATTTATTAATTAATATAAGATGTAGCTGGAATGTGACGGCATATGCTTACTATCTCTCGAAAGAAGTTTTGTGAAATGTTTTACTTTTGAATAGAAAATATTCAAATCTTGTCCTAATTGGGCTTCAATGGGGATGGACAATTTCCTTCTGAAATCCAAACATTAAAGCATTTCAAAATAGACCAAAATAATTAGTGGCATTAGAGTCTCTCTATAGATATCAGGCAAGCAGATGAAAACTAAGATAAGATAAAGTAGTATAGATCACAATCCAGTGTCATATTATTAAGTGAAAACATGTTGTGAAATACTCTAAAGGAAGAAATTAATTACTCTTGAACAAACTTCTGAAGTATGGTACATATACACATGCTATTTAGCCTTCTCTTTTAATGCTACACACACATGCAAATTTGTCACAAATAGGAAATGACTTTCATGCAGGCAATTAATAATGGGAGAAAATGTACAATGCCTAAGTGTAGAAAATTTAACAATTCTGTCTAATGGGATACCAAACTGAGACAGGCATCCATTGCCCTTTTCATAAATTGTCAAAACAAAAAAACAAAACCTTGTGTAATCTTGATTCAGAGAGCTCTTTCATGAGGCATACATGTAAAAATATTTATCAAATTATATACTTTAAATATTCATAGTTTATTACAGTCAAGCTTTTTGTAAATGGTCAATTTTTTTAACAAAAAAATTCTTCAACCATTAACATTTTTCCATATTTTCCTAGTTATTAATTTATCAAGGCAGTGGGGGTAAATTCTGGAGAAGTTTTTTCATAATATATGAAATAGCAGAAACATGGCAGTGGCTGTAGTTGCAAACAAATAATTTTTAAGGAAATAATTCACTGATTTTCAAGATAACCAATAATCAGCTTATTGATATCAGCTAATCACTACAAGTAAAACATTGACTATAAACTAAGGAAACCACTTAACTGATTGATTCATAAATTTATTTCATTTATAGATTCACTTAGTAACATTTATTGAGGGCCTATTATGTACTAGACATGGTAGGTGGTGGAGAAAATGTTCTAAACCAGATCATAGCACTTCTCTTCTGGGTGCTTATAAACTAGTGGAATGCTCCTTGAAAGCAGTTCTCCAAATCTTAAACATGAATAAATAAGTGTCAATACTCACACTTGAAAAGGAAAAACTTTCTAACCATGTTTAACCACAAGAGATCCCAAATAGCAATAATTGACAGCATGGAGCCAGAAAAAAAGAAGTGAGTCCCTAAAATGGTATATCCAGAGAAATAGCAAAAATGGGAGAGTGGTCAAAACAAGTGGGATATGTTTTAGAATTTCATTTGTATCAGTAATTTGTATCAGTAATGACTCCTGCTCTGGATCAAGGTAACTTGATTATATTTAAAAAGCCATGAAATTAAATGTTTATAGCAACAAGAACAGAGTTTACTCAAAAAATATTCTATTATTACCTATCTCTTAACAAGTGAATGCAAATGAAATTTACTTATTACTCATTCACTGCCTTCCTGTACCACACACCAGAGAAGGTACAGTGTAGACACTGAGTGTGGAGCCCGGAGCACATCAGCCTGGAACGAAAGCCTAGATCTGTCACTGACTAATCAGGTGACATTGGGCTGGTCACTCAACATCTCTGTAATTATAGTAACTTACATCTAGGAATGTTGGAAGAATAAATTAGTTAATATTTGTAAAGGGCTTAGTACTGGACATAAATCATATGCCACATAATTATTATTAATTATCACACAAAAGCACAAGGCCCACTGAGATTGCATGACTAACTTGCTCTCCTGGTGGAAGGCCGATGGTAAACAGAAGGGGATTTGACTCACAACTGCTGCCTGCCAAGCTTTCTGACCAGAGCAGATAAGTATTGTGACTGTATTCATTATTTTCTACTGGAAAAAAAATGATGGTAAAATCAATCAAACCTTCATTATCTCACTGAGGCATCTTCAACAGATATTTTATTTTTAAGAGAACAGAAACTGAAAGTAAAATAAGTTTTTCCTAAGTCAAAGATTCTCAGAAGACTATAACCACTATGATGTAACTGCCATCACTAAAGTACGCATAATTTATGTACTATAAAAGGATCTTATTTTGATTTGCTTAAGAACAAAAGGCAGTGGACATAATTTGCTAATCTCATTTATTTATCATATTAAAATAGATAAGTTCCATAATATATTTTTAATCAAGGTTCACCTAAGTTTGCTTGTGTATCTCAATCCCCTAGTTAGAAAGCCGTGCTTCCCCTTTCTCTTGTCTCCGGTGGCTTTTTCTACAGTAGAACTTAATACGATTTTTATTTTGGTTTTACTTTATGCATGATAAATGATACAGTAGTATCTCTATGCTACAGGGCTGATTTTTTTTTAACCAAGACATTTTTCTTTCACAAATCAACTAAAGTAACTGGGCAGTAATGGCTGTTATTCTATCTATATTTGATTTATTTATTTTTATTAAAATATTCATATTATACCGAAAATGACATTTTCTAAAGTAATCACACTTCCAATAGATTAAATCTGTATCATGGCAAATATTTTTTTTTATTAAAAAATTTTTTTATTTTGCTATTTTTAATATGCAATTACATGAGCAACATTATGATTACTAGATTCCCCCTATTATCAAGTCCCTACCACATACCCCCATTGCAGTCACTGTCCATCAGCATAGTAAGATGCTATAGAATCACTACTTGTCTTCTCTGTGTTATACTGCCTTCCCCGTACCCCGCCACCCCACCCCCGTACCTGCTACATTATGTGTGCTAATTGTAATAGCCCTTTTTCCCCCTTATCCCTCCCTTCCCACCCATCTTCCCCAGTCCCTTTCCCTTTGGTAACTGTTAGTCCATTCTTGGGTTTTATGAATCTGCTGCTGTTTTCTTCTTTCAGTTTTTTCTTTGTTCTTATACTCCACATATGAGTGAAATCATTTGGTACTTGTCTTTCTCCGCCCGGCTTATTTCACTGAGCATAATACCCTCTAGCCATGGCAAATAATTTTGATGTATTAAATATGTTCTGGTAAGGAGGACATTATAGATCGAAATTATAATTTCACTAAAATACAGATAAAATCTAATATGCAAGTGAAAATTAAAATTAGAGCTCTGTATCGCAGTATCTTCCTTTTAATATTATGCTGAAGTTTACTGGTCTTGTTTAAGTCAGGTATCTTAATTGAAAAAACAAACTTCCAACTGAAGATTTTTGCATTTTTAGAGTATAATCGCTCTACAAGCAGAATTTCAGAAGCATGTTTAATCTGAAAAATAGTTCAGTGTGTAGAAATGTATAGAACGTATATTTTGTGTAAAATGATTTGAAAGTCTTATTAAGAAGCTTTTTCATTGTAAGTTGTAGTTGAGGTACAATTTATGTAACATAAAATGCATGGAACTTATTTGTCCACTTTCATAAGATTTGGTAACTATATGCCTCCTGTATCTCCCAACCAAAGCAAGATTTAGTGTATTTCCATCAATCACCATGTTCCCTCATGCCTCCTCCAGTCAATCTAAGCCTCCTACTCCTCTACTTTGATCAGTGGTAGCCACTTTTTCTCAAAATAATGTTTTTGGAGATGTGTTCATCTTTTTGTCTGTAGCAGTAGTTAATTTTTATTGCTAAGTATTATTCCATTGTATGGATATAGCAAAATTTGTTTTTTTTTCATTCTCCTGTTCATGGCATTTGAGTTGTTTCCAGTTTGAGACTTGTATGCATTAGGATGTTAGGAACTTTCTTGTACAAGATTTTGTTGGAACATATATTGTTATTCCCTTTTTAAAATACTGGGGGGTAAATTGCAATGTTTCCAGAATCTCTTGCCTGGCCTTAGCCCATTTACAAATACTGCTGCCACTTCTTGCAACCTCTGGGGCAAAGGGTGGAGAGAGGCTGTTCTCTCCTCCCCTTCATTGAATTATTGGTCAGGCACCTGTCAGTCACCAGGGACCCACCCTCCTGCAGAGTTTCTTCTGGAAACATAGCCAGGCCTCATTGTGAGCAATAAAGCCTTTCACTTGACTGATTTCGGTTGCAGTGGTTTATTCACCCCCAGCCAGGAACACACTTCCCTCCAGAGCCACAAATACCTAGGAGTAGAAATGCATCATATAGTAAGTATACAGTTAATATTAGAAACAGTTAAACAATTCTCAATAGTACTACATTGTACATTCCCACTGGTAATTTATGAGATTTCCAGTTCCATATTGTCAACACAGACTGTTCTCAATTTTTAAAATTTATCAACAAAAATTTATTACAAAATAATGAAACAATTTAATATGCTTAACCTCAATATTTTGTTGAATTAATTCTTATGTCATTCATAACCTTAAAATATACTTCTAATAAAAATGTTACTATTATTAGCACTGAAATATCTTAACTATATCTCGCTTAGTAGTCAATGATCATCTTCCTCCTTTCTTCATCAAAAGCTTTATTCATTAGAGACTACCATGTTCATACTGAATTGAATTTTGGCAATTTTCAAATGTCTTTAAAAAATATTTTCTATTGGAATACCTATTAAGTCTGTTAATAATTAATACACCAATGAATAATAAATTTAATACATAGCTTTAGGTACAGGGTATTCATGATAGCATTGCATAAATATTTCATAAGAAATTAAAATGAGGTCTGCATCTTAATTACATTGCACAATAATATTATTTCAGAAATATTAAAGAAAATTTTTAGAAGCCAGATTATATAGTAGAATGTTTAGGGTACTTTACACACTTGCATTGCTAGACATATTCTTGCATATTTTGAAAGGGTCAAATATTATTAATTAATAATTAAAATATATTGTGTGGAGTATTCATTTGAACTATCCAACTACTTCACCACTGTAATATATGCAACAGGAGAAAGAATACTGATGCTGGGGTTCTTGTTTGCAGAGTTGAAGAATTAATTTCGCAAATGCTAAGGTAGGTGTGGGTAAAATTGCAATATTTCCAGAATCTCTCACTGGCTTTAATGAGACACCTTTCATCAATAGATGTTTCCAAGGGTGGTGAGAAGTAGTCCATTTCGATATCAATAGGTAATTACAAGGGAGAGTCAAGTGTATATCTGTACCCGAGAGGTTGGGTGGGTTCCCTTCTTCTGCAGCTGGGTTGCGAGAGACTCAGGGGAGCAGAAGTGGACGACTGCTTGTACGCAGTAAATGGGTTCCTCCCACTTTATTTCTCCCTTTTACTGATTTCAGTTTCAAAGGTATTTTGCCCCAGGAGTTATAGTAGGCAAGCAGGGGAGAGGCTTTTATTTAGAGATAAAGGGAGAATACAGAGGTCCAGGCTCATGCCAGGAGGAGACAAGAGAGTCTGTGGCTGGGCTTTGTCTAGGGGTTTATATCTTACTTTAAACTGACTTGCCTGTTCCTTCACTGTTTCCTGCCTGAATTCTGTCTTTTTTTTAACCAATCACACTGAAAATTACCTATATTCCTAATCTGGTGTATGTATCCTAAAGAATCTGTGTGGCTCTAACTTTGTCTAATGTTTAACAGGGAGTTTCAATAAGAGTTTCTTTATACGTTGTTACATTGTTCTGACCGTAATTATCCTATTTTGCTTCTCCCCAAGACCCTCACCCTACTCTGTCTAAAGCCACAGTCCCTGTCTTAATACCATATGTGGTACTAAGTGTCAGAAAAGTGAAAAATATGAAATGGGATGAAAGAGGTATAAGTATTCTCACAATATTAACAACTAAATTTTTGTGTTGTTAGGGAAGAAGAAATTTCCTCTACCCTTTGAGGTTTTTCTAGCTGGTCTAAGAATCAAATTGGCATGAGACAGATTAACAGGAAGAAAAAACACAAAGTTTAATTATGTATGTATGGGAAAGCCATAGACATGGGTTCCAAAGACAGGGAGGATGAAGTAAATACGTCATCATGAACCAGGAGAAGGAGGTAGGAGTCTGAGACTTCAAAGGAAAAGGAAAATAATTCACAGGAATACAGAAAGAGTAAATGTTTGATAATTAAGTATTCACTGGGTCACACAGAAACAATGAGGTGACACAAAGGGGAATTTTAACAGACTTAGCCACATTCCTCCCTGTTACCATACCTAGTTTGCATTTTAATATAGCTGTCTATGGTGACAGCTCTCCTGGAGTACTTGCTCTTTATCTAAATTCTTTTTTTATGCAGTTGTGTCAAAGTTTCTGAGTCTTTGGGCCTTGAAACTTCTCAACTCTGAAATAATCTGCATGTCACAATAGCACATGTTGGGGCAGCCTGCCTTGGTCCCTGCAATGTCTAGGATACAATATTCACCAACATAAAGCTTATCAAAACCTTGGATAAGTCATACAAATGTCATATCTGTGACTTCAAAAATAATATATATTTCCCAAATGACATCTCTTCCATTTCAGTATTCTTAAATTTTAAGCTTGAACTATTCATTATTCTGCCTCTCCCCAAATCATCTCTCTCTCATTTGTTTAGATGAAAGGTAGTTTAATTCTGCCTTTTCACCAACAAATTTCTACCCCATCTTTAAGATTCATCTCCTTGAACTGCATTTCTTAAATAATCCCCTTTCTGCTCCTTAATGCAAGTTTCTATCTCTTCTGAATATACATAGCACACATATTTATAATATAATTGGCTCATCCCAAGGGAATATTATTCAGCCATAAGAAGGAAACCCTGCCATTTGCAACAACATGGATGGAGCTGGAGGATATTATGCTCAGTGAAATAAGCCAGGCGGAAAAAGTCAAGTGACAAATGATTTCCCTCATTTATGGAGTATAACAATGCAGCAAAACTGAAGGAACAGACTCAGAGACTCCAAGAAGGAACTACAGCTTACCAAAGGGGAGGGGTGTGGGAAGGGTGGGTGGGAGGGTGGGAGAAGGGGATTGTGGGATATTTTGTTTAGTACACATGCTGTGTGGGGGGGTCACAGGGAAAAACAGTGTAGCACAGAGAAGGCAAACAGTGAATCTGTGGCATCTTACTACACTGATGGACAGTGACTGCATTGGGGTATGGGTGGGGACTTGATAATATGGGTAAATGTAGTAACCACATTGTTTTTTCATGTGAAACCTTCCTAAGACTCTATATCAATAATACCTTAATAAAAATAAAAATAAAAATAAAATAATTAGCTCATCTTTATGCCTGAATTATTATCCAAAACTAAATTTATTTTTTATCTGCCTTTTTCTTTGAATTCTTTGTTGTTCCCTTTAATTGCCTTTTAGTGGTTAGCAGAGGGCCTTGTATGTGTGGGTAAAAACACACTCATACCTTAAAAAATATAGAATGACCCAGCCTCCTTTTGTTGTGAAAGTATGAGAAACAAAAATTCCTAGAGAGAAATGTATTTTAACCAAATTTCAGGCATGTCTACAAGTAGAAAATAAAGAACAGGTAAAAAGAGAAATATTTAAAGTGCAGATAAAAGAGTAGAGATATTTAGAAGATTGCCACAGGAAATGTGAAGAATAAGACCAATTCTAACTGGTAGAATTTCACTCAGGTAAGAACTCTGTCAGATCAGAAGCTTTCAAAACTTCGAATGGATTGCCTCACTTTACCACAAAATTGGAATTCAGAAGCCAGGGACATTTTTTTTTAATTAAGAATACTGAAAAATTAATAAATAGAGTTGTAAGTTCTAATACAATATTTGTAGTTTAGCATCATCATGTTTATGAGATGTGCTAATTCTCATCAAGGCAGAAAGCAAGTCTTAAGTTACTTTGTATCTCTTATAAGTTCCAAGCATATTGATTTATACGTAGAATAGTTACGTGGATCTGGACCAGAGGGTGACCTCTCAACATTATTTAGCTATACAGGAATAAACAGATAATCATTTTATGCCAATCACTATCCATGTTCTCAGTACATAAAGGTGAATAAAGCTCCCAGGATGCTAAAATAAAGGATTTTGTTTTTCCTTTCTTAACAAAATTTTGTTATTTAATAAATAAGTGTACTAGATCATTCCTGCCCTCTCCAAATTCTTACAATCACTTGTCGGCACTCTCTTCTGGGAGGCATTATAGCATAGAGACTAAGAGTTTAGACTCTGGAAAGGTGCATGTGATCCATTCATCTCCTTCCTGTGTGATCTGCCATTAAAATGTAGGAGGACAACAGAAGATAGATTATATATAATAGGTAGCTGGATAGATGGAAGGATAGATAGATAGAAAGGATAAGTGAAGGAATGAGTAAATATATGCATAAGAATAAGAGAAATTCATATGACCTTTGGGGAAAATGAGTTCTTTATTAGAATATTTCCCTGGAGAATTATCATATGCCTATTTCATATCTTTTGTATAGATAATGAAGTTATTGGTAGAAACCAGTGGCATTTCTGCCTCAATCTGAAATTTCATCAGAAATGTTTTTCTTAGAGAAAGAAATATTACTGCCTAATCCAAATTAAAATTCTTGGCCTATACTTTTGAAATTTAAAACACTTTCAAACAAATCCTGAAATATAATAATTTTGGCTTTCATTTCTGAACTACAGATTGGACCTTTTACATTATATTCTGAACATGAAGTTCTGTAGGGCTGCTATTAATTTAGATTGGTTACCTTGGAAACTGGAGCTCTTTCTTTTTAACCCATCCTCTGTCATCCATTTCTATATAGCAACAACAGTGAAATTAAGATGGAATTTTAAAAAGATAAACCACATTTTTTTCCTTATTTCTCATTTCAGAGAATGGTTCAAGCATACAATATTTAGTAGCAGAATAAGATTAATGACAAATATAAATAAGTCCACCATATATCATTCACCTTAGGAGAACAGTGATACAAATAGTCTCAATATTTACTCTTCTGATGTCTTGAAAAGCAATAGCTATTTTTGATAAAAGGTGTATATCTGCCACGCTATCTCCAATCACCATAAAATCAAAAGTGCACATTAATTTGCACTGACAAGTGTGAAAAGAGTGTGTACTGTGTGTACTTTTCACAATGAAACTAACTTCAGTAGAGACAAGAATTGTTTGCTACCAAAATATAATAATAAATAGGTTGAAAGAAAATATATTAACATCTTCTATATTTACAGTGTTTATTCGTCAGAGTAAAAAATCAAAGTCTGTAGAAGTCACTGAAAATTTAAGCTTGTATTAAATATTAAATATTATTGTACTTGTGCAGTACATTTCTATAGTTAATATTTTATACAGATTGTTTAATGAAATGACAAAGCTTTATAGTTAGCAAATGGAGGCCAAATGACTGGGTTTGTTTTCAGAAACTGTAGGTTCAGTACTTAGATCTTCTACTTAGTAGTTATATCTGCAGAAACTGATTTAAAATAAAGTTACATTCTGAGGTTCCTGGTGGACATGAATTTTGGCGGGACACCGGTTAATCCACTATAGAAAACAACCAAATAAATGTTGTGAGAAGAAGAGAAATATAAAATTAGATTTATTCATAAAGTGAAATATTATACATTGGTGAAAATAAATGAACCAAAAATGCATGGGTAATAACATGGGAAAATCTATACATAGTATTGAGGGAAAAAAGCTGTCTCTAATCATGTATACAATATGATTCTGTTTATATAAGCTGGAAAAAAGAAAACTATGTGTTGTCTATATAAATATGTCACATTTTAATAAATGAAAGCAAATGATAATCTTTGATAACACAGGAAAGTGTTTATCACTAGATGGAGGAAGGAGGTGGATGGGAATTAAAGTATAGAAGACACACAGATTATTTCCCCAGTACTGGTAATATTCTTATTCTTAGGTTGAGTGGTGACCTCACAAGGGTATGTGTGTATACATGTGTCTATATCATGTGTGTGTAAAATGTTGTGTAATATAATTATTTTAAAAAATTGAAAGAAATAGTTATAAACATGAGAACAGGTGCCCCAAATTTAAGTAAGATAGGAGTAGACTTCACTAACGAAATGTAAAAGGAAGAAAGGAGAGAGGCAAGAAAAGATGACTGTGAAATAGGCATGAAGGAATGAAGGAAGAGCATATGGAAGCTTTTCACTTTAATTTTAGGCTCATTCTCACATATTTACTTATCTGCATTATCATGGAAATAAATAGATCTGCTTTTTACCTATGACAAATAGTAACATTAAAAGAGATGAGAGTTTTATGGATGTTTTAACATTTACCACTTTAACTAATATTAAAAGCAATATGAAAATATTTTTATGCATATTTAATTCCATATACATATTTACATACTACTTTGATGATGAAATTTTACATCATAGTTGAATTCTGATCAGCTTGTTACATGGCATGTGTGGAAATAACTATTTAACAAAATGAAAGATGAGACCAAATCAGGTTTTACATCATGGTAATAAAACGTCTTAGAAAATAAAAAGAATCATAAATATAGCCAAGCTACATAAATTTCTCTGTAACCTCTCCCCTATGCTAATCAGGTACCTAATTTAATTATAGAAAATATTGTTCCATGGTATAGTTTGAATAAACAGTGGTCACCTTGACATATTATATTAGAAATACATTTTTAAATGTTTAAATAAGTATCGGGAGCCATTTATCAAGCCATGTACTCTTATGCCATATTTAATAATACTGCAAATTTATTAAAATGTATATGAGAATTTAGTACTTGTGAGATTTCTGTGAATTATCAGACCCTTTACTGAGAGTTGATTTTAAGAAGTCTTATGAGTAAAAATTAAATTTTCGTTTTCTATCATGCATTCTCCCACAAACTTTTTTTATAATACTGTTTGACGTTTAGGTAAGCTGAAAGAAATACAACAATAGTCAATTGTTCTTTGTTTTTGTTTAGTGTTTAGTTATTTTGAAGGTTTTTCCCATCTAGTAGGTTCAAAGCTATACCTTACTTTTGGCTTACTCTCTGACTATTTATGTCTTCCTCTTTTCTCTCCCACTCTGAATATGTGTGCTTTAAAAGTAGGAACAAATATCCCTCATATATAGCCTTTGAAAGTTCCAAAAAGAGCTCAGTCAGTGCATTGTTTGCTGATCAAATGTCCTTTGCTTTCTCACTACTTCATTTAAGAAGCTTTTCTTATGTCCAGTATTGTGAGCCTGCTCCAAAAAAAGAGAGATCTGCATCTTGCTACAACTCAGAGTCAATTATTAATTGAAATATTCAATTAAAAAATAAATGAAATCCAGATATTTGAAGAAGTTTTGAAGGTTTGGGCTTCCTTTACAAAAGTCAAAGCTAAATTCAGAAGTTCACAATTCTCTATTTTTTCCCCAACCCTGAAGATATTGATATGATTTGTAACACTATTTACAATGGGCACTTCATCTATATTACTTACTTTTCCTATTTGAATAAGAAAGGACTATTATACTACACATCATAGCTTTACAAAGAGAATGCAATAAAGGACAAGAAAGTATTTTTTCCACTGGGGTAAAAAGGCTCATCTATTTCATTTTCCTGATATTTTAAACATTGTAAGTGTTTTGTATCTGTGAACAATATCCATAGAAAATAGACTAAAAAGGCTAAGGGAATAAGCCTGTTACTTCTGGGTTCCTAGTATGGTTCATTCTGACTTACTAACAGAAATTCTGCATTTTGTTCACATTTGCATCTTTCTTCTTGGCGTTATACCCAAGTAATGATGTTTTCACCTTTCTGAGGAAGGTGTGGGAGTTCTAATCCTAGTGTAAGTAAAGGAACACTGGATTAGCTCTCAGAAAACTCTCTGTAACTGTAATCATCCTTCTGATATTTTTCTCACACACAATTCTTCACACAGACCAAAGGTGTTTATAGGATTGTTGTGTAAATCAGATGAGATATTAACTATAATAAAAATCCTGATTTGTTACAATTACGGAAGCTTCTTGAATATTCATATAAAATCTTCCTTCAAAAAATACCTAGGTTTCTGATTTGCACAGTGTTTCAGAATTGCCCATATTTTGGGAACAAGACACTATTTTCTTTCCACTCAGAGATTCCAGGTTAATGAAAAAAGGTAGGTTGACTCACATCAATTGTATGTTTTCCTTATACAGCAACACTGTTGATGTGGTTTCCCTCAGTAAATCACAAAGTAACCATGCACTGTTAACCTGAGTCTCTCTGTACCCTTCAAAAATTATTCTGCTAATGATTCACTTTAGGAGAAGTTAATCACAACAATGAAATCCTTACCAATAAGTACCTACATGCTGTTTTCATAATATACTTAAATATTTATACTCCTACTCCTGCATTAAACTAATGAAATGAGAAATACTGTTAAAGGAATTGCCTTATAAATAAAGGCTGCCCAGAAAGATGATAATCCACTTTTCTATGCCTCTGTAATTTTCTAACCAAATAGGTTTTCATTGTGCTGCAAAATACTAGCAGATTACCAGTGACATGAAAAATGTGTCACACATATAAATGCAGGCTGATACTAATGACTATTATTCATTATATTATTGACTCCTAAGAGATTCTGGTTTATAAGCAATGCTTGAACCAAGGATAAATAATACATTTCAAAAATACAAAACATTTTTTTCACTCTTTCATTAATTCTAGTCTTTTTTACTGAAAATTAATTTTATTTAGAACAATTATTATTGACTTGGATATGCAGAGGTCATTACAGACAAGTTTGAACACATCAGTTAATTAAGGTAAATATTGCTATTTCTCAAATTATTATAAAAATAATGTTATTATATAATATCTAATTTAGAATTACATTTTAAGATCCAGTTTATCCTAGAATATTCAGAACAAAATAGGAAAGAATATGTATTCACAAAAAAAAATTTTAATGACAGTAAGAGTCATTAAAAATATTTTGAGTTAACTTATTTTTCTTCATTTGAGTCTTTTTTTCTACAGGCTTGATTGAAAAGTAAATATATATATATATATATATATATATATGTGTATATAACACACACATATCGTGTATACATACATACATACATACATATATATATATATATACAATATTTAATTTCAAACTTTCAGATGCTCCCCCAAACCAACTAATGCTCTCAAAAGTATCAAGTGTAAACATTCAGAAGTTTGTACAACATAGTATGTTACAAGCAAACTGCTTATCTAAGTTGTTCTACTTACTTTAAAGTAAATGCAAGATAGGCTCAGATTATCACATAATAAAACAAAAATCTATTTCATGATTAAGTTCATTTGAGGAAGTGTATTTTTTAAATTTAAATGTAATTTAAGATAGAAAAACATTTTATAAATTTTTTGTGCAAGAGTAAAATCTGTCTACATCAGTGATGAACAATAATGAGCTTAACACTTAAGAAGGAAAATTGATAGAAATAACAAGTCTGGAAATTTATAGAAAACATGCTTAAAACAATCACTCACATTCATTTAATTTTTGCTTTTACTCATTTAATTAAATACAAACACATGCATATTTCTTATTGGGAAAGGAAAGCTGCTTTCCTGGAACAAGTATCTGATAAATGTGCTAGGTCCTTTCTCAGCACATAACAGGAGCACAGTACATAAAAGTATTTATGCTGCACAAACAATATATTCATTTTTTATTTAGTAAAATTATCATTAAGGAAGGAAAACACATTTGAATGTAATTCTGCATTCAATTTCCCTTCAGAAAAAAAATAGGTTTATGTGATCAAAGGGATTATAGAATTATATGTTAGAAAAGATAGACGAGTTAATCTACATGTTTGGGTTTCTTTTGTTAGTATATAGTCAGTGCAATGTTTCCATGGTACAGATCTCCATATGCATGTTAATTTTTTTCTTCTCTCAATTAAACTAGTTTCTCTACATATATGGGGATATTTTTCAGAAAATAGCTTGGATATTTGCCTTAATAAAACAATCAAAACGTTGCTGGTTCTCTGCTGGAATGATTTCCAGACTTTTTAAAGACACAAGATACTTATGGCCTATCATAAACAAGATCATTGAAAAACCTTAGTTACCCTATTCAATATGGGTTTTGGAAAACACTGTATCTGGAAAATATCTAGAAAAATTGATAAATTCTTGACTTGTAACAGGGAGTTTATCCATTTGATCTACAACAGCCAGAATATCTCAAACGTATACATATTTTCCTGACTTCTGAAGGTAGTTTAATTTTTTCATGGGGATACCTAGGAGCGAAAACCATCAGAAAGACATCTCTGGCTCTACCACAGTCCTCAGCATCTCAGCCAAAAAGAGAACACTGTCTGCTCCGGGAAGTTTTATCTAAGTAAACACCTGATTGGTATAGGGACCTGAAGCCTTTTTAACACCCATCCACTTGTCTGCCTTCCAGTCTCAAGTGTGGAGAGTTCCTCTGGTGAAACCTGCTTGTAGCTATGAGAAGTTGAGATTGTCAAGATTATAAAGCAGATTGTGACAGCATAGAGATACTTTATTGATAAAGAATCCCTTAGAGTGTTCTTTGTTATACTTTTCCAGGGGTCATCTCTATTTAATAGAACTTGTATATGAAAAAGGAATTTTATAATTAATCTTGTAACATAAACTCTGTGCATTATTTTCAAGCAATTAGACTTAATACCCAATCTTCTATTATGTACTACTCAGTTAAAAAGCAAAACCTCATTCTGTATATTGACTTTAGACCTCCCTTATGATATTCAACTTTATTTACTTAAATAGTAAAAAAATTCCATTTTACCTAAGTAGTAAAAAGTCACTATAGAAAATATATAGCAGTATATAATTCAAATGAAACTTTGGATAATCATAAATTGTACTGCTTTCCTGAGACTGTCATCTAGTAAATATAAATTTTTATGAAAATTTAGAGATTGTCTACTTTCCTTTTTCTTTATGACAGTTTTTTTCTATCTATACTATTGTTTTGATCCCCTTGCCTATTTCAGACTCTGAGATAGTACAAGAGGTAGTCTTCATTAAATTTTGGGAGAAAAATCATTTAATTTATAAGTTTCTGTCTTTGTATATATAGCACTCAAGTAAAAATTACTACTGTGACTAAGATTTTAAAAAGTAGCTGTGGTCACTAAATTGTGGGGATATGGTATGTATTATAAGTAGTGTGGCATTATAATCACAGTTAACCCTAAATTTATTATGTTCATCTTACCAAGTACTTCCAAAAATATACACAAAAAACATCTCTTCACCAATATAGAATGGGGTCAAGAAGATCATTAGTGATATATTCAGATAGACTCTTAGAATATTACCAAATTCATTTTAGTCATAAAAACTAAAGTTACTCAACTTCAAAAAATGAAAGACATATGATCCTAACCATATGCTATTCAATTGGCCATGCTAGTGTATTTATATTAAATATAATTTATATAGTTGAAAAGCTGCATATGGTTGCTGTCATTCAGAAGAAAATGAAATATGAACATTGGATTTCAGACACTTTGTGTAATTAATAACAAAATGATTTCAGTGGAAATGTAAGCAGTTGTGTTTTGTACACTGGTTAGGTTTCTGCTAGTAAAAATTGAAGCAATTCTGGAGAAATTGCTATCCTGCCTTTTTTTACTCATACTTCATAAAATTAGTATCTTTCAATAGGAAATGGATCATGCTTCCTAAAGATGAAGAAAATGTGACAAGAGTGAAAAAGTAAACAATAAGTTTGCCATGAGTTCTGAAAATCAAAATATTTGTGAATTATTCAGAGCATGAAATGGTTCATTGATAGTAATAGGTTGAATTAAAAAGACCAATGTGAAATTTATAAATCAAGTGGAAAATTCAGGCTCATTGTTCAAAATTATAATACCGATACTGTTTCCTAATTAAGCAGGAACCAGAGTAAGCATAATTGTTTTTGTTATTCTTATGAACTGTCCCGTCGCCCCCCACCGAATTCATATGTTGAAGTCCCAACTGCCAAAGTGACAGAGATTTTAAGGAAGTGATAAAAGTTAAATAAGGCCGTAAGAGTGGAGCCCAACCCAGTATGACTGGTGTCCTTCTAAGAAGAGAGAAAGGTACCAGGAGTGTCATATACAGCTAAAAGACCATATGAGGACAGAGTGAAGGCAGCCATCTGTACCTCAGGGAAATGGACTTCAGGAGAAACCAACACCTACATCTTGGACTCCCAGTCCCCAGAACTGTGAGAACTAAATGTCTGTTGTGTAAGCCACCAGTCTGTCATATTTTGTTATGGCAGCCCTACCTGACAAATACAGTAACTTCAAAGAGTAAGTATTTCTGCAATTATGGGAGTTAAAATTTGGCACTTAAATTGTGTGTCAATTCACACCAACTGGAATCATCCACTTACAGAACAAGCTGGCTCATGAGTTAGTCCCGTAGTTACACAGAGGTGGGTGGCCAGCTGCCCAGGGCTGTGAGAACAGATATTTATATAGGTTAGGACACCAAATTTTCTGATCTGTAGTGTCCTCTTTAAATTTCAAAAATATTGAATAATCTTCAGAGTATCACATAAGTTAAATTTTCTCCGTCTTCTACAAACACTAAATCGTAGTTATAAAATAAAGAGAATTAAGGAAATGAAGATTAATAATAAATCATCATAATTCCTTCCAATGGAAGGTCATTGTATGGGGAGAGTGGTTACAAACTATAAACCAAGTTAAAGAAATGTGATTGCACTACAGATGTCTTCTAAATGAAGAACTGTGGGAGCACAGAGGAATGATGGATAACCTTTGTCTAGCAGAGATTTGCTTGAGTTGGGATCCTTGAGTAGGATCTAGGGAAAATTTTAACTTTCGAAAATATATGACCATGTTTTATGGTTATGTGTGTACAAGTGAAAAATGTTTATATGTAAATGACATAAACCCAATTTAAATTAGCCAATACAAAAGGGTGTTGTTTATTTAGGGACAACGGAGCAGTTTATATAGTAGAAGGAAATATTGAACACACAATCCATGGGAAGGGCCAAAATACAGCTAAACGCCAGGAACCACTAAAACAAGGGCTCAAGTGCTTTCACAGTTCTTTTTTCATCATTCATTATAATACATGTCAGTTTGTTTTATTGCAGAATGTTTCCCAGAAAATGATAGGAAACTAACATCTCAGGAGTTTTTAATCTTAAAGTATAAGAAGAGACACTCTCTCTTGCTCTCTTTAGAACCAACTTCAAAAGTTTCAGGGAAGGCTTTGAATACTGCAGCCTCTGATATTGAACTAAGATTTCAATCAATTTATTTTAAAAATACCACGTGGAAGGAATAATGTGAAGAAGGGCTGCACATACAACAACCTCTAGATCCAAAAGAAAAGCTTTCAACTAATTTTAATTAATTCTAGCCAGGGCAAACCAGGAAGAAAGACCAGGAGGAAAATACTTCAGTCTGACAAAGTAACAAATGAAACTAAAAATAAGTGCTGTATGTGCTTTAAGACAAGTATAAAAATAAAGTACACCTGCATGCCAAAACATAACATGTGTCATTTAGTTTGTGTTTTACATAGTGTTTTCATTGGTGTTTAGCATTAGTGTGATTTTGTATTTGTTTCAAATTTTAATCCAAGGATCCCTGAAGATTCTAAGAGGGGCATTTATGGTGTATAGTAAGAAAGGAGTTTGAGCAAGAGGTCAGAAAAAAAAGATGTTGCGTCCCCATCAGCGGATGAATTATTTTTTTTTCTTTATGCATTTTGTTTATATGTTTCTGTCAAATATGGTTCAAGGAAAAGTTTAATAATTCAATGGAGGAGTCAGAGAAATAGTGTAAGAAAGAGATGCAGTATGGAGGTAAATGCAGTGTTCCAAAACAATGGATAAAGTCTTGAATAACTTCAACAGTGATGATGATCATAAGGAGGGAACCGATTCAGGACCTATTAATCAAGTAGAAACAATGTTTTTGTGAACTGTGGTATAGGAGGAATAGAGAACAACTGGGGGACAGTGGATGGCAGATGGAATACAACATTACTCAAGTTTTAGACTTCAGTGAATGTATGAATAATGGGGGAAAAGAGTAGGTGTGATAAAAGTAAGTTGTCTCCAAATATAAAGGATATTCTTTAGGGTGGTGAGAAATTCTAATCTGAAGCTCATAGAATTTGAATGCTGAAGTAAGAATCGTTAGGGGGAAGGTTGAAGACCATGGAGTGGATAAGATCATCTCAAAGCAATGTATGATGAGACACTGTTAAGGATGAAACCTTGAGAAATATTAATATTTAGAAAATTGGCAAGAGAAGGAAAACCATTAAGGAATTGAGAATGACAGTCCAAGGAGATAAGTAGTGACCAAAGGAGGAATTATCAAATACAGGAGAAAATTTGAATAAGAAGCGGTTTGAAAAATGTTGATTACTTTTGTTAGTGTTTAAAATTTAAAGTTTCATTTTGGAAGTCTAACACAAGCTAGATCTTAGTTGTCCAAGAAGGAAAGGGAAAGGCAGAAAATATAAAAACAAATATAACTCTTTCTAAAATCCTAACAGTAGAAAAGGAGAAATAAGTGGACTCCACTCCTTGAACACTCTCAATGGATTTGTCAAACAAAATAAACATTCTAAGACAGTTTTACAGATCACCATAAAATGAGTGGAACCTAACAAACATTTATATTAGTAAGGATGAGTTAAACGAGACTGCAGCAATAAAACTTCCCCAAATCTCTATGGCTTAACAAAAGCAGGGGCATCTATCGTTCAAAGCATATACATCACAGGGATGCAGACTGAGATTCTGTCTTGACACATGCCTCCATGGCTGTTAATGCAGGGAAAGGATGGGTGCTTTGCACAGGCTCTTAAGCCTGTACTTTACACTGACATTTCATTGATCCAGATTAGTGACATGGCTTTGCATACCTTTAAAGAAAATACATCTATGTAAAGGAGAGCCAGATGCATTGGCTGCATGTTGTGTAAAATTTATAAACACATTTTCTGTTTTGCTAAAGCTATCTTACCAGAGGTCATTGTTTCTCCCTCTGCTGACCCTCAACCTTCCTCCCCTATACACCCCCCAAAAATCATCCAATATGATTTTAATTGAAAGGCTGAAATGATTCCAAATGAGTCTGAAATGTCCACCAGAAGGGGAAGAACCATTAGATTATTCAGTGTATCCATCAAGGAGAAATGCACATTTTTCCTTTATATAGACACCAGAGGCCACAGTACACCAGATTTATAGTATCTCCAACAGTTAAGATCAGAGCTCTGCTGTTCAACTAAATTAGGTTTACCACACTGTAAATTGAATTGAATTGTACTTCTAAGACTTTGACTCTGTATATTAATTTATAAGAAACACCCTAAATGCATATCACTTAAGTTTTAATTAATTTTTCTAAGGCTGTTTGGAACAACTGAAGAAGCTTCCCTCATATAAAGTGCACAAATCTCCCTGAGGCTGGCTCCATATTATCTTGAAATAATAGATGAGAAGCAGAAATTTCAGTGAAATTGAACATTACAAAAGCCCTTAATCTTGGAAATGGGTGTGAATGGAATGTTAATGGCTTAAGGTTGGGTCAGAAAATAGGTTAATTTAGGGTCAAGGGGAACTAAGCACTTAGAAATCAACTGAGTAACACAACAATGTAGAAATGAAATATAGGTTTATTCATAGCACAGAAATATATGCACTCCATCACCATGATTCAAGAATTTTTTCAAAAGCATTTGCATTATATAATGTAATTTATCTGAATCATGGTAATCCATATTGTAGTAAAATAGGTAAAAAAACACCTAGTGTTTGTATAATGATTTACACATTTCCATAGCTTTCAGATTTAAAATCTTATGTGCACACATGAAAATAAATCACAAAAGCCTTGAATAATATATAATTATGTGTGACTTTTTTAATGAATAAAACTGCAGTTAGTAATTAGGAATGTTAAGATAATCATTTGGAAGTACCCAAAATAAGCTCTGGTAATTAAGCTGCTCTATTATGAATTATAGTTCGTTCAAGAACTACTTTCAAGGAAAGACTTATTGTTATAGACGTGTTATAAGAAACCACACAGAAGCAAAATTATGGAGCAAAGCAAAGGTCAAATCCAGCACTTCAGGTGAAAATAGGTGGAGAACATAGATGGAGAAATACAGTTAGGTTTGATACCAGATCAATGGCCATAGAGGCTGGACAATTCTAGGAGAAATGTTCCCTGTATTCACAAGTTCTGAACATGAATACAAGCTGGTCAATGTTCAATGTGTAAGAATGGACTTAGAATGCTCCTAAGTGAAATATGAATTGCATGTATATTGAAATGAGTGTGAATTTAATGGGAATTCTTGACTAGTAAATTATATCATTCAGCAAGCAATAAGGAGCATTTTTCCATTATATAATTTGATTATTTCAAGTCAATATTTTATCTTTAAAACTGGATGACTGGTTTGACTGACACTAACATTGTTGCTGGGGAAAACAACTGACTTATTTGTCCAGAGCCTTTTAGGCAGGCAGTTTGTGCTTGCAGTTATTAGAAATCGGGACCTGATCCTCAGCTCTAGTAGCTCTGAGTCTCATTATTATCATAGAGTTAATTCATAAAATTTACTGTTAATCTGCTTATATAATATAATCTTTGATCTGTAGTGATATATACGATATCAAGCAAGTCCAAAATGCTATCTAAAAATTTTTTCTTTTAACTTAAAGTCTACATGAAAAATAATTGTGAGAAGTTAGATGTTTTTAAAATAAAGTTTAGAAGCTGAAACATGCTCATTGGCCTCTGCACATCTCATTCAGAGTAGTCCTATCTAAATGCAGATTTGAATAGAGTAAACCTGCTTAAAATTCTTCATTGTTCTAAAAAAATTGGCCCAAACATTTAACTAGTTGATCAAGCAAAGCTGAATCTATTGGACTTAATATCTACCCAGAGCATAATACTCCATCAAGCAAATAGTAGTTTTGCCTCATGATCAGATTTATGAGTCAATACTTAAGGGTTTTATGATCTAGGTTCAGTGCTTTTAAGACAGATTATCCTAGATATAGGACTGGTTGGAATTTTACAGAGTGTATAACAAAACAGATTTCCAATGGTAGAAAAGCCTTAATAAACAAAATGTTTATATGGGAAAATAAGCTAATTTAGGTTTTTCATAGTCCAATCTTCTAAGGGCAAATATTTCCTGGAGTAAGTAACTAGGATAGTTCATCAGTTATGAGTACTTTTTTCTTTTTTTTATTAAGGTATTATTGATATACACTCTTATGAAGGTTTCACATAAAAAACAATGTGGTTACTACATTTACCCATATTATCAAGTCCCCACCCATACCCCAATGCAGTCACTGTCCATCAGTGTAGTAAGATGCCACAGATTCACTATTTGCCTTCTCTGTGCTACACTGTTTTACCCGTGATCCCCCACACCGTGTGTACTAAACATAATACCCCTCAATCCCCTTCTCCCATGCTCCCCACCTGCCCTCCCACACCCCTCCCCTTTGGTAACCACTAATTCCTTCTTGGAGTCTCTGAGTCTGCTGCTATTTTGTTTCTTCAGTTTTGCTGCGTTGTTATACTCCATAAATGAGGAAAATCATTTGTCACTTATCTTTCTCTGCCAGACTTATTTCACTGACATAAATATCCTCCAGCTCCATCCATGTTGTTGAAAATGGTAGGATTTGTTTCTTTCTTATGGCTGAATAGTATTCCATTGTGTATATGTACCACCTCTTCTTTATCCATTCATCTACTGATGGACACTTAGGTTGCTTCCATTTCCTGGCTATTGTAAATAGTGCTGCAATAAACATAGGGGTGCATATGTCTTTTTGAATCTGAGAAGTTGTATTCTTTGGGTAAATTCCAAGAAGTAGGATGCCTGGGTCAAATGGTATTTGTATTTTTAGTTTTTTGAGGAACCTCCATATAGCTTTCCACAGTGGATGAACTAGCTTACATTCCCACCAGCAGTGTAGGAAGGTTCTGCTTTCTCCGCATCCCGCCAACATTTGTTGTTCTTAGTCTTTTGTATGCTGGCCATCGTTACTGGTGTGAGGTAATATCTCATTGTGGTTTTAATTTGCATTTCTCTGATGACTAGTGATGTGGAACATCTTTTCATGTGCCTGTTGGCCATCTGAATTTCTTCTTAGGAGAAGTGTCTGTTCAGCTCCTCTGCCCATTTTTTAATTGGCTTATTTGCTTTTTGTTTGTTGAGGTGTGTGAGCTCTTTATATAATTTGAATGTCAACCCCTTGTAGGATATGTCATTTATGAATATATTCTCCCATACTGTAGGAAGTCTTTTTGTTCTACTGATGATATCCCTTGCTGTACAGAAGTTTTTTAGTTTGAAATAGTCCCATTTGTTCATTTTTGCTTTTGTTTCCCTTGCCCAGGGAGACATGTTCATGAAGAAGTTGCTCATGTTTATATCCAAGAGATTTTTGCCTATGTTGTCTTCTAAGAGTTTTATGGTTTCATGACTTACATTCAGGTCCTTGATCCATTTTGAGTTTACTTTTGTGTATGGGATTAAACAATAATACAGTTTCATTCACTTGCATGTAGCTGTCCAGTTTTGCCAACACCAGCTGTTGAAGAGGCTGTCATTTCCCCATTGTATGTCCATGGCTCCTTTATCATATATTAATTGACCATATATGGTTGGTTTTATATCAGGGCTCTAGTCTGTTGCATTGGTCTATGGGTCTGTTCTTGTGCCAGTACCAAATTGTCTTGATTACTGTGGCTTTGAAGTAGAGCTTGAAGTTGTGGAACGTAATCTTCCTTCTCAGGGTTACTTTGGTATTCGGGGTCTCTTGTGGTTCCATATGAATTTTAGAACGATTTTCTCTTGTTTGTTGAAGAATGCTGTTGATATTTTGATAGGAATTGCATTGAATATGTAGATGGCTTTAGAAAGGATGGCCATTTTGACAATTTTAATTCTTCCTATCCATGAGCATGGGATGTGTTTCCATTTATTGGTATCTTCTTTAATTTCTCTCATGAGTGTCTTGTAGTTTTCGGAGTATAGGTCTTTCACTTCCTTGGTTAGGTTTATTTCTAGGTATTTTATTCTTTTTGATGCAACTGTGAATGGAATTGTTTTCCTGATTTCTCTCTCTGCTAGTTCATTGTTAGTGTATAGGAATGCCACAGATTTCTGCATATTAATTTTGTATCCCACAACTTTGCTGAATTCAGATATTAGATCTAGTAGTTTTAGAGTGGATTCTATTCCTTTACGCCAACTCCACCGTATCCAGTCGGCTTTTAATACCCTCCACTGTGCTCTTCAATGATTGGATCTCTGGCCGGAATTCATTCCTGAGTTCTTGAATATCTTTCCATACCTCCATGAGCATGGTGATTTTTATTTTCAACTCCCATTCAGGAAGAGTCATGGGTTGATATCATTTAAATCTTTCTCAGGAGTTGCATTAATAATTTTACTCTGAACCAGGTTCCTTTGGCGTTTCTTATTTGTATATGGTGCCATCTAGTGCCCAGAACCTCTACTCCCTGGAGCTTCTCAGCCCCTGAAGCAATGTCGGGGGTTGCAGGGGAGTGGTATTGGTGCCTGGCAGTAGGAAAGAGCAGTTTCCTGCTTCCCGGCTACTATGCCTGTCTCCACTACCTGAACCAGTGGGCCGAGCACACAGTTATAAGCCTCTATGCTTTGCGTTTGTAGTTGCTGTAGACAGATCTTCCCTCTGACTGGCCTAACGCCAGGGTAGGGTTTGCTGGTTGCGAGCCAGGTGGGGCTGCCCAGGAGAAAGGCACAGTAGGCTGTGTATCACGGAGGGGATACTTGGAGCTGTGTAGCCAGCCAGGGAGCTGAAGCACCTGAAGATCGTCTAAGGAGGAAGATTTCTTTTTCCTCCTTAAATATGAGCATCTATATGGCAAAGCTCCGAACCTGCTGGTCAGAGTGCACCCAGACAATTTTGTCTACCTGTCCTCTCTCCTGAGCAGTAAGCTCTGTGCAATCCTTGCCCCTTTAGTAGCCCTCTTGCTAAAGGCTTCCTTGTTAGGAAGTCTCTCAGACTGCTTGCCTTTCTTTTGTCCCAGAGCAGATGGATATGGATCCCTGCTTTCCACAAGCAGCTGGAATCTCAGTCTCTCCAGGAATTCTGCCTGTCTTAGCTTTCCAACCCCCTAATTACGAGAGTATCATGCAAGCACCATGAAATGTAGGTTTGTGTTCCCAGAGCAGATCTCCAGAGTTAGGTATTCAGCAGTCCCACGCCTCCACTCCCTCCCTGCTCGGTTTCTCTTCCTCCTGCCCATGAGCTGGGGTGGGGGAAGGGCTTGGGTCCCCCTGGGCCACAGCTTTGGTACGTTCCCCTGTTCTGTGAGGTCTGCTCTTTTCCTCAGGTGTATGCAGTCTGGCGCTGTCCTCTTTCCTGTTGCTCTTTCAGGATTAGTTGAATTAATTATATTTTCGTATTATATGTGATTTTAGGAGAAGCCTGTGTCACCTCTCACACTGCCATTTTTAATCCACCAGTTACAGGTATTATATAGCACAGAAGCACAAAAGTTTATTTTGTCCCCCAATTGTTTAGCACAGACAGAATATATGATTGGCCTCCAAATTATTTGTATGTTGGTAGAAATTCTCAGTCCCTTTTTGGTCATTCTTTCAACCAAGCTGAATGGTAGAACATTTCCATTAGATATGTTAAGCATAGTTCTGTATTCCTATGTCTACATTGCCTGACATGTCAGGGCCATGTGTGTTTTTGACAGTACTGTCCCAAACTTTCTAAGTGTCATATTATTTTCTTTAGAAGACAATTTATTGCATCACTGAGAGGACAGTGACCATAGAGCAGTAATTAAAATTCTGGAAAGAATGAACATTTGAGTAAAATAATACAGACAAATATTAAGGATAGGATTATGATTAAAATTTGCTGTTGACAGAGAACCAGCAGTGCTAAACTTAAACCTATAGAACTGATCCTGTCCCAAATCTAATAACCTATAGACTAGAGAAATGAGCTTTCATTTTTTGACTGTCTGGCCTATGGTTATAATTAGCATATACAAAGTCACTTTGTGACTGACTTCAACTACACAGATAATAAGATCATGACTTCTAACAAAAAAATGATATCAAAAGAAGCTGATTTGCCCCTCAGGAAGTAATATCTCAACCATTGGTTGGTTAAGTTGTACGGTATAGCCGTATCAAGAGCAAATCATACCCAAGCACTGCACTCATATCAAAGAACAATGGAATGAAAAAGCAGTAATAAAGCTAGGGACAGCATCAATTTCAGAATTAAGCAATGAAATCTTCAGTCATTCTAGAAAACTTAACCAGAGATTGAGAAAAGTTAAGAAGAAAAGCATGAAGATTAAGACATGGCAATTTGTGTCTCATGCAGCCCTCATTCTTTGCTTCTTGGATAATAGCTTTCTACTATTAATAGCCTTCTTGATTAAATTCTTGGGGTGTATATTAGTCTATTTGGGCTGCCACAACAAAGTACCACAGACTGGATGGGTTAAATAATGCACATTTGTTTTCTCAGTTCTGGAAGCGATAAGTCTGTGATCAAGGTATCAGCAGAATTGGTTCCTACTGAGGTCATGAATGTTACCAGCAGAACACCTTCTGTTTCCCCAATTGTTGTCTTCTATAAGGAAAGGATTCAGTCAAGAGACAGAGGTCAGTTTGAAACAGCAGGTTAATCAAAGTGTAAGTGCACCCTCAAGAAGGGTGGGGAGCGTGATGCCTGGAAGCAGCCCTCTGATAGGGTTAGGGTGGTTTTTATTTTTCCTTAAGATGGCACGAAGCCCTGCCCTGGAGCTTAGGTCCTTTGATTGACAGTTGATTGGCAGCTTTAGGTTATATAACCTTTTTCTCAATGCATAGGCACCTCACCCCTAAGTACCTAAGCAAAGCCCAGTGGAGCCAAAACCGCAATGCCGTTAGATTTAGATGTTATTTTAATGAGGTGGGATTATGTCAGGACAACCTTGCATGTTGACCTGTAATCAGGGGCCCCTGTGGTCCTGCCTTGACGTGTGTCCTTGACTGTCTGGGTGTCCTGAGAAGCTAGTGTCCTTGGCTGTGGAACCGGGAGCTATGGAGGGCTCAGGGTTGAGCCAGGGAGGAGTCAGTCTTCCTGGGGCTAGGCTGACCCTTTTCTCCTGCATATGTCTAACTAACTGCCTGTTCTAACAGTGAGGTGAGGGAAAATCCTTTCAGGCCTTTCTCCTTGGCTTGTGGATGGTTGTCTCCTCTCATTTTCTTTATGTTCTCTTGCTTTTGTTAAAGTTTGTAACCAAATATTCTCTTCCTATAAGAACACCGGTCACATTGGGTTGTGGCCTACCCTAATTAATTCATTTTGATTTAATTACCTATATGAAGACTCTTATCATCCAAAACCAGTCACATTCTGAAGTACTGAATATTAGGATATCATATATGAGTTATTGGAGGGCACAGTTCAGTCCATATTACAACACCCCAAACTTCATGTCCTTCTTACATCCAAAATATATTTGCCCTATTCCATAAGTTGGCAAAAGTCTTATCTCATTCTATCATTAAGTAGTAGTCCAAAATCTCATCTAAATGACGCATGGGTAAGACTTGTCCTGAGCTGTGTACCTGTAAAACCAGGCAAGTTATATGCTTCCAAAATACAATAGTGGGACAGGAATAGGATAGACATTCCCATTCCAAAGGAATGAATCATAAAGAAGAAAGGGATCACAGGTCCCAAGCAAGCCTGAAACATAGCAGGGCAAATATTCTATTAGATGTCTTTTAGTTTTTCTTAAGATAGTTTTTAAGAGCAGTTTAAGGTTCAACAAAATCTAAGGGGACAGAGAGATTTCCCATATATCGTCTGTCCCCACATGTACATAATCTCCCCCATTACCAACACTTCCTCTACTAGAGTAGTACATTTGTTACAATTGATAAACCTATATCAGTATATCACAATCACCCATAGTTTATTTTATGGTTCACTCTTGGTGTTGCACATTCTATGGGTTTAGACAAATTTATAATGACCTGTACTCACCATTACAGCATCATACAAAATAGTTTCAGTGCCTTAAAGCCTTAAAAATCTATGCTCCATCTATTCATCCCTCCTCCCCACCTACCTGGCAATCATTGATCTTTTTACTGTCTTCATATTTTCACCTTTTCCAGAATGCCTTAGGGTTGAAATCATACAGTATATACCCTTTTTAGATTGGCATTTTCATTTAGTAATTTGCATCTAAGTTTCCTCCATGTATTTTCATGGCTTGATAGCTCATTTCTTTCTAGCACTTTAAATAGTATTCCATTGTTCAGATATACCACAGTTTATCTGTTTTCCTGCTGAAGACATTGTGATTGTTTTCAAGTTCTGGCAATTATGAACAAGACTGCTTATAAACATCTGTGCTATATTTTGTGCCCATAAATTTTCAGCTCCTGTGGGTAAATATCAAGGAGTATGATATTTGGTTCATATAGCAAGAATATTTTCAGTTTTCTAAAAAATTATCAAACTGTCTTCTAAAGGGGCATTGCCATTTTGCAATCCCCCCAACAGGGAATTAGTTCTTATTACTCCACGTCTTTGTCAGCATTTAGCTTTGTCGGTGTTCCTGATTTTTGACCATTCTTATAGGTATGTAGTGGTATCTCATTGTTGTAATTTGTATTTCCCTGACTACATGTGGTATGGAGGATCATCTTACCTGTAAACTATATATCATTTTTGTGAAGTCTCCATTCAGGTTTTGGCCCATTTTTTAATTGTGTTTTTTATTTTCTTATTGCTGAGTTCTCAAGAGTTTTTTAAATCACAGTATTTTATCAGCTGTATTCTTCACACTTTCTCCCAGTTTGTGTCCTGCCCCCTCATTTTCTTTGCATTGTCTTTCACAGAGCAGTTATTTTAATTTTAGTGAAGTCCAGATTATCAATTCTTTCTTGATCTGGGAATTCTCTTTGGTCTGGAAATTCCTCCGGAAAGAATGACAATGGCATCTTGAGGTTCACTTGGTTTGTTTTCCTTCTGTTGGGGATCCCAGCTCTGTACTGCCTTTGTCCAATGTCTGGAGACAGTTATATCACACATATCTTATGAAACTTTCTCCTTATATCCAGTGAGCATTTCACTCCATAGAGTTTAGTACATCTACCCTGGCGGAGAGAGAAAGATGTAGAAATCACTGCCTGTGGCAGGTCAAAAGCCCTCCCTGTTTTTCTCAATGCTTCATCTTTAAGACCTTTCACACTGCCTTGATTGTACTTATAAGGTTGCCTGCATAACTGGTTCAACATGTGTTAATATAGAGACTGACACTGATTGTCCCAAGTAAAGGTGGTAAAAAGGAAGAACAGAACAAGAGCAGCCCTTTACATACTTTTTCCTCACAACTAGCCCACAAGTCTCCTGCCCCAAATTGTTAGTACCAGTCTACTTACCCTAGTTGAAAAGCACTCTCCACTCACTGCTTCCTTCTTATCTCGATCCCCACCACCACCCCTCCTGTAGTTCTCTGGGTTTTTAGTGGAATGAGCTACAGTGCGTTCTATTTCAGGATTTGGTAGGAACCTGAGGCAAACTGAACTAAAGGATGAGAAATGTGTTTATTGAGACCAGAGGGAGTGAAAAGACCTAATGGCTTTTGTTATTAAGCTATATTCTGATTCCATCACTCAGATGGAAGCATAAGCATAATTTTCCTTAAGAGTTCTCAAGGTAATTACAGTTAAATATTTTCATTCATTCTCAAATAATAACTGTTAATCTGTCATCAAATAAGCTTCATGTATCGTTGCACCAAGTTTTTGTTGTTCTCTACGTCCCAGTTTTCTTCCCCAAAGAAAACTAAAGTCTCCTTAACATGTTTATTAACAATGCTGCAAATTATTTCTTAGGCCTGGATTTAGGCAAATGACGAATCTCAATCAACAATATGGTTTTATAATTTTAACTTTTAGAAGGACATATTTCCCTTATGTATTTCCAAAGCAAGGACACTTATTTGGCCTCTTTTTTGTTGAATTTCATCAATATGTAAAAGGATCATTTGCTTGTCTGACTTTGGTTCTCAGGCACTGCCTTCTCAGTACATACCTTTCTTTACCTTACCCAGAGTATCTCTCTGCATGCCATGCTTGCTCTTTTCAGTTAGCACCTCCCACACATCTGATGCATGCGCAGGTCTTCCATTACTGGCCTGTGCCCCAGAGGCTCACCCCATGACGTTGCATTTGTTGCACTCCTGTGTTCTCTAGTATGCTATTATGTTCAGCCAGTGGGAGATACTGACAGCAGATGGGAAGGTCAGAGACAGATTGGGATCTCTCTTCTCTTTATCTCTGCTCAGGGCCTTGTTTAAGCAGTGGCTGAATCTCTGTTGGACTAATTTTATTTTCTGTTGGCCATTATTCACTGATTCCAGCTCTCCCTGGATTCCAAGAGCATAATTTCTCACATTCCTCTCTTAGGTTTATGGGTGATAACAACTTTTAGCTATTGCTAGCCTGGTTTTTCAACATCCCTTTTTTGGGTAACTTAACTTCCCCCACATGTCAGAAAGTTGTCTTGTTATTATACTCTCTTGAATTATTTGCACTGGTTTTTATTTTCTAATGGGACCATGACAGATACATACACATCATGTAAGATTCTATTTTTAAAAGGGGTAAGAAAGCTTGCTTTTGATAGACTGAGAGAAAGGACACTGTGGCAGGGAGTGATGGTTAGTTGTCTCATTGAGTGATTCCAAGGTTCTGGTCACAGCTTACCCATCCACCCCCTTCTTTTGTGCTATTATTAATATAGAACTATGTGACCAACATTATGGTTACTAGACTCCCCCTATTATCAACTCCCCACCACATACCCCCATTGGAGTCATCATCCATCAAAGTAGAAGGATGTTATAGTATCACTACTTGTCTTCTCTGTGTTATACTGCCTTCCCTGTATCCCCCTACGCCATCCCCACCCATGCTACATTATGTGTGCAAATTGTATTAGCCCTTTTTCCCCCTTATCCCTCCTTTCCCACCCATCTTCCCCAGTACCTTTCTTCCCTTTATTAACTGTTAGTCCATTCTTGGGTTCTGTGAATCTGCTGCTGTTTTCTTCCTTCAGTTTTTTCTTTGTTCTTATATTCCACAGATGAGTGAAATCATTTGGTACTTGTCTTTCTCTGCCTGGCTTATTTCACTGAGCATAATACCATCTAGCTCCATCCATGTTGCTGCAAATAGTAGAATTTGTTTTCTTCTTATGGCTGAATAATATTCCATTGTGTATATATACCACATCTTCTTTATCCATTCATCTACTGATGGACACTTACGTTGCTTCCATATCTTGGCTATTGTAAATAGTGCTGCGATAAACATAGGGGTGCATATATCTTTTTCAAACTGGGCTGCTGCATTCTTAGGGTAAATTCCTAGGAGTGGAGTTCCTGGGTCAAATGGTATTTCTATTTTAAGTTTTTTGAGGAACCTCCATACTGCTTTCCACAATGGTTGTACTAATTTACATTCCCACCAGCAGCGTAGGAAGGTTCCCTTTTCTCCACATCTTTGCCAACATTTGTTTCTGTTTGTCTTTTGGATGGTGGCCATCCTAACTGGTGTGAGGTGTTATCTCATTGTGGTTTTAATTTGCATTTCTCTGATGACTAGCAATGTGGAGCATCTTTTCATGTGCCTGTTGGCGATCTGAATTTCTTCTTTGGAGAAGTGTCTGTTCAGCTCCTCTTGCCATTTTTAAATTGGCTTATTTGCTTTTTGTTTGTTGAGGTGCGTGAGCTCTTTATATAATTTGGATATCAACCACTTATCAGATATGTCATTTATGAATATATTCTCCATACTGTAGGATATCTTTTAGTTCTACTGATGGTATCCCTTGCTGTACAGAAGCTTTGTAGTTTAATATAGTCCCATTCGTTCATTTTTGCTTTTGTTTCCCTTGCCCAGGGAGACATGTTCAGGAAGAAGTTGCTCATGTTTATGTCCAAGAGATTTTTGCCTATGTTTTTTTCTAAGAGTTTTATGGTTTCATGACTTACGTTCAGCTCTTTGATCCATTTTGAGTTTACTTTTGTGTATGGGGTTAGACAGTAATCCAGTTTCATTCTCTTACATGTAGCTGTCCAGTTTTGCCAACACCAGCTGTTGAAGAGGCTGTCATTTCCCCATTGTATATCATTGGTTCCTTTATCATATATTAATTGACCATATATGCTTGGGTTTATATCTGGGCTCTGTATTCTGTTCCACTGGTCTGTGGGTCTGTTCTTATGCCAGTACCAAATTGTCTTCATTACGGTAGCTTTATAGTAGACCTTGAAGCAGAGAGTGTAATCCCCCCTGCTTTATTCTTCCTTCTCAGGACTACTTTGGCTATTTGTGGTCTTTTATGGTTCCATATGAATTTTATAACTATTTGCTCTAGTTCATTGAAGAATGCTGTTGGTATTTTGATAGGGATTGCATTGAATCTGTAGATTGCTTTAGGCAGGATGGCCATTTTGACAATATTAATTCTTCCTAGCCAAGAGCATGGGATGAATTTCCATTTATTAGTGTCCTCTTTAATTTCTCTTAAGAGTGTCTTGTAGTTTTCAGGGAATAGGTCTTTCACTTCCATGGTTAGGTTTATTCCTAGGTATTTTATTCTTTTTGATGCGATTGTGAATGGAATTGTTTTCCTGATTTCTCTTTCTGCTGTTTCATCGTTAGTGTACAGGAATGCAACAGATTTCTGTGTATTAGTTTTGTATCCTGAAACTTTGCTGAATTCAGATATTAGATCTAATAGTTTTGGAGTGGATTCTTTGGGGTTTTTTGTGTACAATATCATATCATCTGCAAGCAAGGACAGTTTGAGTTCTTCCTTGCCGCTCTGGATGCCTGTTATTTCTTTGTGTTGTCTGATTGCCATGGCTAGGACCTCCAATACTATGTTGAATAAAAGTGGGGAGAGTGGACATCCTTGTCTTGTTCCCGAATAAAGGAAAAGCTTTCAGCTTCTCGCTGTTAAGTATAATGTTGGCTGTGGGTTTGTCATATATGGCCTTTATTAAGTTGAGGTACTTGCCGTCTATACACATTTTTTATTCAGAGTTTTTATCATGAATGGGTGTTGAATTTTGTCAAATGCTTTTTCAGCATCTATGGAGATGATCATGTGGTTTTTGTCCTTCTTTCTGCTGTTGTAGTGGATGATGTTGATGGATTTTCAATGTTGTACCATCCTTGCATCCCTGGGATGAATCCCACTTGATCATGATGGATGATCTTTTTGATGTATTTTTGAATTTTGTTTGCTAATATTTCATTGAGTATTTTTGCATCTATGTTCATCAGGGATATTGGTCTGTAATTTTTGTTTTTTGTGGTGTCTTTGCCTGGTTTTGGTATTAGAGTGATGTTGGCCTCGTAGAATGAGTTTGGGAGTATTGCCTCCTCTTTTCCTATTTGGAAAACTTTAATGAGGATGGGTATTAGGTCTTCACTCAATGTTTGATAAAATTCAGCAGTGAAACCATCTGGTCCAGGTGTTTTGTTCTTAGGTAGTTTTTTGATTACCAATTCAATTTCTTTGCTGGTAATTGGTCTATTCAGATTTTCTGTTTCTTCCTTGGTCAGCCTTGGAAGGTTGCATTTTTCTAGAAAGTTGTCCATTTCTTCTAGGTTATCCAGTTTGTTACCATATAATTTTTCATAATACTCTCTCATAATTCTTTGTATTTCTGTGGTGTCCATAGTGATTTTTCCTTTTTCATTTCTGATTCTGTTTATGTGTGTAGACTCTATTTTTTTCATGGTAAGTCTCGCCAGGGGTTTCTCTATTTTTATTTTCTCAAAGAAAAAGCTCCTACTTTCACTGATTCTTTTGTTTTTCCTTCTCATTTTTATTTATTTCTGCTTTAATCTTTACCATATCCATCCTTCTATGGACTGGCCCTCATTTGTTCTTCCTTTTGTAGTTTCATTAATTGTGAGTTTAGACTCTTCTTTTGGGATTTTTCCTCTTTTCTGAGGTAGGCCTGTATTGCAATATATTTCGCTCTTAGCACGGCTTTTGCTGCATCCCAGAGATTTTATTGTGTTGAATTATTGTTGTCATTAATCTCCATATATTGCTTGATCTCTGTTTTTATTTTTCATTGATCCATTGATTTTTTAGGAGCATGTTATTAAGCCTCCATGTATTTGTGGGCTTTTTTGTTTGCTTTGTGTAATTTATTTCTAGTTTCATGCCTTTGTGATCTGAGAAGCTTGTTGGTACAATTTTAATCTTTTTGAATTTACTGTGGTTCTTTTTGTGCCCTAATATATGATCTATTCTTGAAAATGTTCCATGTGCACTTGAGAAGAATTTGTATCCTGTTGCTTATGAATGGAATGTTCTGTATATGTCTGTTAGGTCCATTTGTTCTAATATGTTGTTCAGTGCCTCTGTCTCTTTACTTATTTTCTGTCTGGTTGATCTGTCCTTTGGCGTGAGTGGTGTGTTGAAGTCTCATAAAATGAATGCATTGCATTCTATTTACCCCTTTAATTCTGTTAGTATTTGTTTTACATATGCAGGTGATCCTGTGTTGGGTGCATAGATGTTTATAATAGTTATATCCTCTTGTTAGTTGACCCCTTTATCATTATGTAATGTCCTTCTTTGTCTCTTGTGACTTTCTTTGTTTTGATGTCTATTTTGTCTGATACAAGTACTGAAACTCCTGCTTTTTTCTCCCTATTAGTTGCATGAAATATCTTTTTCCATCCCTTTACTTTCAGTCTGTGTGTATCTTTGGGTTTTAAGTGAGTCTCTTGTAGGCAGCATATAGATGGGGCTTGTTTTTTTATCCATTTAGTAACTGTATATCTTTGATTGGTGCATTCAGACCACTTACATTTAGGGTGATTATCGATAGGTATGTCATTATTGCCTTTACAGGCTTTAGAATTTGGTTACCAAAGGTTCAAGGGTAATTCCCTTACTATCTAACTGTCCAGTTTAACTTCCTATACTATTACAAACACAACCTAAAGGTTCTTATTTTTCTTTTTTCCTTTTTCTTTCTCCTCCATTTTTTATATGTTACGAATCATATTCTGTACTCTTTGTCTTCCCTTCAATGATATATGTTTAGCTTTCGGAATACTTCCATCTATAGTAGTCCCTCCAAAATGCCCTGTAGAAGTCGTTTGTGGGAGGTAAATTCTCTCAGCTTTTGCTTATCCGAAAATTGTTTAATCCTTCCTTCAAATTTAAATGATAACCTTGCCAGGTAGAGTAATTTTGTTTCAAGGCCCTTCTGCTTCATTGCATTAAATATATCATGCTACTCCCTTCTGGCCTGTAAAGTTTCTGCTGAGAAGTCTGATGATAGCCTGATGGGTTTTCCATTGTATGTGATCTTTTTTCTCCTCTAGCTGCTTTTAATAGTCTGTCTTTATCCTTGATCTTTGCCATTTTAATTATTGTATGTCTTGATGTTGTCTTCCTTGGGTCCCTTGTGTTGGGATATCTGTGCATCTCCATGGCTTGAGAGACTATCTCCTTCCCCAGATTGGGGAAGTTTTTAGCTATTACATTCTCAATGACATTTTCTATCCCTTTTTCTCTCTCTTGCTTCTTCTGTTACCCGTATAATGCGAATATTGTTCTGTTTTGATTGGTCACACAGTTCTCTCAATATTCTTTCATTCTTAGAGATCCGTTTTTCTCTCTGTGCCTCAGCTTCTTTGTATTCATTCCTCTTCTCTAATTTCTATTCCATTTATCGTCTCTTCTACATCGAATCTGCTTTTAAATCCCTCCATTGTATGTTTCATTTCAGACATGGTATTTCTTAATGATTGAATCTCCATCCTAATTTCGTTCCTGAGGTCTTCAGTATTTTTCTGTACTTCCATAA
The DNA here is from genome assembly GCA_032199065.1 of Smutsia gigantea. Lineage (NCBI taxonomy): Eukaryota > Metazoa > Chordata > Mammalia > Pholidota > Manidae > Smutsia > Smutsia gigantea. Next base: position 190,396 of record JAVSCE010014239.1, read on the forward strand.
GAATGTTTATAATTTTTATTTTGAACTCTCTTTCAGGAAGATTGTTGAGTTTGGTTTCATTTGGCCCTCTTTCTGGGGTTTGTGAGATTTTTGTCTGAACCATATTCTTTTGACTTTTCATTTTTCTGTGTGGTTCCTACCAGTGTGCAGAAACTCTAATCTCTGGAGCTGCTCAGATCCTAGAGTGAGGTTGGGGTCGTAGGGGAGCGGAGCTTGGTGCCTGGTGGCAGGAAAGATCTGTTCCTGCTTCCCGTGTGCGGTGCCTGTCTCCAGTGTCAGAGGCAGTGGGCCAAGCACACACGGGTAAACTTCTGTGCTTTGCGTCTCAGCTGTTGTAGCCGTGGCCTGCCTCTAGCTGGCCCGGTGCCTGCACAGTGACTGCGTGTTTGCGAGCAGGTGCCTGCAGGTCATTAGGAATGTTCTGCAGGGTGTGTGTCACAGTGGGGGTCCTCGGAGCTGAGTAGGCAGTCAGGGGGATGGAGCACCTGAAGCTCCTCAAAGCTCCCAACCAGCTGGGCAGAGCGCACGGAGACTCCCTTGTCCAGCTCTCCCTTCTCCAGCTCTCCCTTCTCCCGCACAGCAAGCTCTGTGCAAACCCCGCCCCCCTTCATAAGCCCTCTCACTGCTAGGAAGCCTCTCAGACTCCCTGCCTTTCCTCTGACACAGAGCGGCCGGATGTGGATCCCCTCCTCCACAAAAGGCCGGAATGTCAATTTTCTCAAGTACTCCACCTGTCCGAGCTTCCCAACATCCCGAGCACCACACACTATAGGATTCCGCTCACAAAGCAGATGTCCAAGGCTAGGTGTCCAGCAGTCCCAGGCTTTCACCCCCTCCCATGCTCTGTTTCTCTTCGTCCCACTGGTGAGCTGGGGTGGGGGAAGGGCTTGGGTCCCATCAGATTAAGGCTTTTGTACGTTACCCTGTTTCTTGAGGTCTGGTCTGTTCGTTTGGTCAGTATGCAGTCTGGTTCAGCCTTCTTTCTTGTTGCTCTCTGAAGGTTAGTTGTATTTATTAACTATTATTTTTGTACTGTTTGTGATTTTGGGAGGAGCTCTCTGTCTCACCTCTATTGCTGCCATCTTGGAACTTCAATGTCCCATCCCCTTTTATGGTTTTTTATTTCTCTTAAACTCCACCCATGTATTCATTCTCCAAGGAATTTGCATTAACTCTGCCTTCTATTACCGTCACTGCTTTTTCTCTAGTTTTTGTGAGATGTGTGTGAGTGTAGCTCCTCTTCAGGTCAGTTGGTTTTCTCAGAAAAGTCTTTCCTGATCTTTCTATGTAAAGAAGCTTCATCCTTGTCACTGTCCTCTATCCACCTGTTCTTTTTAATCTCATTTACAATTTCCCTTCTTTTCCTTTTATGTTTCTTATTTATTATTCATCTCTCATTATCTTCTGAAGATGCGTAGCTCATGAGAGCGGAGCCCTTCCTTTCTGTTCTTATTCATTAAATTCCTAACATCTGAAATGCAGAGTCTGCCACATAGTCACCATTCAGTGAAAACAATAATGCTTTAAGGTATAAGAACAAACAGTGTTAAGATAAAGGCAATTATTTCTGACCGTGCTCGTATTTTGGAGCAAAGCTTCTTAAGTATTATCTGCTTTAAGAATATTAGAAAACCATTAGTGACCTTAGTTGGTGACAGTGGGGCTTTTCTTTATGTGACACAGAGGACAAGGATCTGTCAGCTGAACAAAGCTGTTAAGACAAGAAAATCTGCTGTTCATGTTAACATAACATAACCACATCATTTGTACCCACAGTTCGGTGAGGTATAAAGGCATGAATAGAATGGCACACTCTTAAAATTAATTTTGGCATCTAATTTAAATAAAAATAATATTAGTTATTTAAAGTCCATTGATAATTTTATTCAGTGATAATTTATGCCCATTCTATAATTATGCTATCCAAAAATTAAGTAGAGATTTTAGGTTACATTATTTAAGTGAATGTTTCCTTATTGTAACTTTGATATGATACTTAAAATTCTCTTTCTCAGAAGCAGTAATGAGTAGAATTAAAAATGCCTCTTTATACTGGGTTCAGACCTTTCAAACAGAGATGAATTAGTCTCTCTGCTATCTAGTCGCTGGGCTCTATTTAAAATGATCAAATGTACTTATGATCACAGAAAATCTCCAGTGAGGTTTTGTAGTCCATCAGTGCACAAAATCAGCATTGTTTCAATTAGCATAAAGACTGAATGGCTGCCCAAATTTATATAGTAGGAGGAAGATGACTGAATTAGTAAGAAAGCTGGTCTCTAGTGGGGGAAGCCAGATCAGTAGATGATATTAACGTCTTTTTTTATTTTTTGCTTTTCATATCACTGCATAATGAATAACAAGTGAGTTGATATATTGAAACAAAACCATTTTAAAGATCTTTTTAATATCTTTAATACCCAATATAAGACAGTTTCATATTTATCTTATGAAATTTGAAACTGGAATGTATCTGGATCGTACTTTTATTCTTTCTCACAGCTTGAATGTAGTATAATATGGGCTGGGTCTCCATACTCTCTATTAAGAAGTAGGATTTAACAGGAAGAGTACCAAGGGGTTTGGAATAAGGGGTACCTGAGTTTGTCTCACTCTCTTCTCATTGCCAGGTCAATATAGCTTATATTGTGCATGCAATGCTGGTAGACTTACAAGGACAATTTAATGACTCCATCTTAAATGTGATATGCAGAAGAATTTATAAGTGGTGCTAAACGTTTGGCTTCTATAATATATCCTTAACTTCATATAGGAGATCAGAAAACCAAAGTCTTGAAAAGCTGCCTTTCAGAAAATAGCAACTGGAAGACTTTTGTCAGTCTTTCTTTTTGCCCAAGTTACGGAATTCACAGCAGCTTTATTTTATGCACTGCCATTAATAGCCCTTTAAGTTTCATATTGAATCCCCATTTTTTTCTTATTTTCCTCCTACATTCCCCAGAAAACTTTCTCCATCGGTTGTTTCTTCACTATTTTTATGTATCTATACTCCTTTTATTTTAGTTTCATTGTGAAATGAAAAATTGTTACTAGCTCTATTCACTTCTCTTTTTACTCTAGGTTAGGTCAGGAATACTCACTCGCAAAGATTACAGTGACCCAACACACAAAAGCCTCAGCAAGGAACAGTAGGCCCAATTCTTCTGGTAAGAAGACCAGCAAGGAAGTTTGGCAGCACAAAGTCATGGAGGCCTTACCAGAGGAGATGTCAGTGAGAAGATAAAGTATAGGGGGAAACTGGAAATTTCCGCATATAAATAGATCATGAAATCATTGCAATACCATGGAAACTCTCTTGGTAGGATCTGGCATTTGAGACATCCTTTAGGAGGCATATGAACCAGTCACAACATCAGAAAATGGAATTAATATCATATTTTGTTAGAGAAGTAGATAAGGAGGTCAAGATAAGGAGGAGATCAAGTATTTGAGGGAGATAGAGGATTGTAGAATAAGGAAACAATGTAAAGTCTTAAGCAAAAAAGAATAAAATCCTTTTTGGGGAATGGAATTAGAGTCCAATATCAGGGTAATATGACATGCAAATGTGATCAAACCTGAATAAAGGCTTGTCAAAACCTACATGTTTTCCAATAGTACAGTTTTCACATGCAGTTAGTTAAGCCCTCACGTAACTCTATCTCCTTAACCCCGGTCATTCCAACACACCCCTTTGATGAATTATCTTCATACCTGTAAAGCCTCATCTGAAGCCCTTCCTACAGAATTATATAACTTATTTCTAAAATTACAATAACACATTTTAGTACTTAATGCATGGTCAATGTTAATACAGGTCTCATCGAGATAAGGGAGTAAGACATTTAGAGTAAGTTTAGTCTGCCACTGAAGGTGAGTAGCCAGGTCAGCAGTGAAAGATCACTCCTGAGAAGACAGAAACTATTATGCCTCTAGGAAATTTTATTATCACAACAGAAAGGAAACAGATATAGAATAAAAATGACTTATTCTTTGATGTTCTTTTGTAGACCCTGATCTCAGCCACTTTTTCTGTTATTTTCTCCAGATCAAGTTCTATATTAGGTGGGGTTCAGTTCAAGATGAAAAAAGTACTGAAGCTCTTCTAAGCAGAAAGGGACTTTATGCCTGAATTGAGTCCTTTCAGGATTATTAAATGGATATAAGAAAGTTGAGTAATGACAAAGGCCTCAAAATTTCACCTTATAATTTCCTGAGGCAATTAAAGAATGAACGAGGGTCAGTATGATGCATCAGTGAGAGTTCAGTTAGGAAACAGAAACTACACTTGCCATCTCAACAGGGAGCATTTAATATAAGAAATTGGTTAAACAAATATTGTAGAACTTCAAGAGCAAAATAAGGAGAAATGAGTAAGGTATGGGTGATAGATGAAAAAAAAATTACTGCCTTTAGAGATGGGAAAAAGAAGTTCCAAGTTGTCAGGACCTAGAGGACAAGACTGGATCCACATAGATTTGGGACTCAAACATGTGAAGAGGGAGCTAGCCAACTATTCTGGTAACCCAGGGGTAGCCATGGGGTTCTTGTAGACAATAACACAGACCTCAGAGCAAGGAGTGACACCTACTACTTAGAGGGCTCAAAATAAGGATCCCACAGAGGCAGGGCCAAGAGCTTCTCAGGAGGTGGCATCATATTTGTTCAGAGCAGAGGTCTGTGGAGCTGGAAACCCATCTTTTCCATTTATTACCAAGAGGGATGAGGAGGGTGATGAGGATGGTTCCGTAGGAGACAAAATATGCTCGCAATTGGAAACCACTGCCGCAACTAGAGTGATGCCACATTGCTGAAGTGACATTGATAGGAACAGCAGGCAAACTGACACCAACAAGGCCCTTCCTTCCTCCTTCTGCCCCTTGGGTCTCCCTCTAGTAGCTGTGCTGAAAAAGCATAAGAGGAATCCACATGACGAACGTCAGCTGCAGGATCCCTACCACAGCATTCAACACAAAGTACAAGAGTTTGGCTTTAAAGCCAAGATCCAAACAGCTTCATAACCAACATGAATAAGACACATAATTTCAAACTTTAATTAGGGCTTCTAACCCTGAGATGTGTCCTAGCTTTATGGCTCAGCGCATGAAAGAGATAGAACAACATTTGGCTTTATAGCTGCAAAGAGAGTAAGCTAAGTAGTGATAATTAAGGACTGTAACCTCATGTAATAATGGATTTATTGCATTACTTTACTGTAAGCTATTTTGTAAGCTCACATTTATAACCTGTTCGCCCTTAAAGGATGGGGTTGCAGAGGGATGGGCAGAGGCAAACATTAAAAGCTAAGCAGTGACATTGTGATGTATGAAAAGCGGCCACATACTGTTTGCTTCTCCATTCATGGGCAAACTTTAATTCCCCTCCTTTCAATCTGGGCTGTCCATAATCATTTGGCCAATCACATGCAATGACAATGACATTCCGGGATATTCAAAGCGAGGACGACCTCATGCCCCCATGTAAGCAATCTCACTAACTCTTCTCTTGCCACACTAGCCAGGTTACTCTAACAATGCTGTCTTCATTTCTTCTCAGGGCCTTTGGGCTGGTTTGGGTATTTTTGGATACAATACTCTTCACCATATTTGAATGGTTTGTATAGTTCATTCCTCTATTTTATTCAAGTCTCTTCTCATTTATCTCATGTATATTATAACCCTGGCTCCATATTCTTTCTTCAGTTTATATGCTTTTATCATGCTTTATTTTTGTACATAGCATTTTATAAACATTATATCATATTACATTATATTTTTGTTTATTTACTGTTTTCCCTGTACTTTACTACAACATATAATTCACAAGAGCATATAACTCACCAGGTCAGAGTATTTTTCATTATGTATCTGTAGGTCAGAAGTGATTTAGAAGTTCATCACATACCTATTAAATGAGCAACAGTAGGTCTGAATATAGTTTATTAAAACACTGATTTTGAATCGTTGGTAACCCCACATATAGATTTTACCAATATCTAATGTAAAAATATGAAAATCAAATGATTGAGATTGCTAATAAAGTAGCCAAATTAGATTTTTTTTATTTTAATGTAATAATTTGATAAAAGTGACTTCATGCTTTTTCTTATAATTTTTGTAAAAGCAAATCTGTTAGGCACAAATATTTGAAGCTAAGCATATTTACAGATGTTTCTCACATATTTTCTCTGAATGAACAGATCATTTAATTGAATGGTCGGTCAATGAGAATTCACCAAGAACTATTTCTAATATACAAAAATAAAAGAGCAAATTACTTAGAATCAGTATGCACTCCCTATCTTATCTTTTATTGCCACCTTAAGTACCAGATGTGAATTATGTTTTCCTTAATGTATCATGTTTAATACTTTTTAGTACTTTTGTTTACATTTAACTTGACAGAATTTATTGCTAGCATCTCTGTAGTGTTGTGTAGGTCACATGGTACTATGTCAATTCCTCTTGTTTAGATACAGAACAATTTTTTATTTGTTAAATAAAATATTTTACCATATATATTGAGACCTCCCTAAGACAAAGCCCAATCTGTTCTGATAATCACAAATTCTTAACTACTAGATTCGGGTCCTTATAGAAGTGTTTTCACCTAGAAATACAAATAATGCACTCTTGCTCAGAGGGATTTCACATGTATTTTCTAATTTAATTCTCACAAAACTCTGAGAGGGGTCTGATATTTCCAAAGAAATCAAACATCAATGTCACTACTAAAATAGCTGTGTGAGTGTCCAAGCGAAGCTCAAATTTGTGTTGCTGATTTACATCATAATACAACGCTCAAGAGTTCCCATCTTTCATAATTGTGATAGTTAAAGGTTGAAAAATACTTTTCAGCATATTATGTTTGGAAACTATTTTTCTTAAAGAAAAAAAAAGCACAACAAAACAAATGATAAAAAAAAAGCTCCCGTATTATCTTAGCCAAGGCTGCCATAACATAGCAACACAGACCAGGTGGCTTAATTATCAGAAATTTATCTTCTCACAGTTCTGGAAGCTAGAAGTCCAAGATCAAGGTCTTGTCAGGGTTGTTTGGTGAGGCTTTCCTGGGCTTGTAGATGGTCACTTTCTCTCTGTAACATACATGGCGTTTCCTTTGTGTGCACATGGACAGAGAAAGCGATGGTGTCTCTTATTCTTCTTATAAGGACGCCAGTCCTATTGGATTAGGGCCCCATCCTATCTCCTCATTTAACCTTAATTAGCTGTATATAAAGGCCCTATCTTAAAATATTGTGACATTGAGGATCAGGGCTTCAGTATGCAAAGTTTAAGGGGACATAATTCCATGATAACAAATACTAAGACAACTTAAAAATTCTTCAAAAGACTATAGACATCTTTAGTTCTGTTTTAAGACAAAATTCAGGTAAGCAATAAAGAACTAACAAGTTCTTCTGTGTTTGTGAATGGACTTTATTCAAAGGAAAAGTAAACTTCTTGTACTTGATGATTGGGTAGTTTTACGACTTGAAGTAAGACTGCCATTGAATTAGGCTCGCCCCTTCCTACAGAAGCTGGGAGACAGAGGCTCTGTCTTCCTTGTGATTATGCTTCAAAAAGATGGTTCCCAGGTCCTTTAAAAAGACATGCTTGGGTTGTTAAACTGACAAAAGACTTTTAAAAGGATGTACATCTCAAAAGGGCAGAGAAAGAATTTACAATTACAAGTTTTCTGAAATAAGGGAAGTGGGAACCTACAGTTAGGAAGAAGCCTGCCCACAACCCCTTTACCTTGGAGAAGGACCCCAAGCTGTAAAAGGGAACGCAGCCGACGCCTAGACTGAAGCCTTGTCAGATCCTAAGGAGATTGAAGGTAACTGCTCTAAACAAATAAACAAACAAACAAAACAATACAGAAAAAGAGAAAAATGCATTTCCATAGGTACTGAACAATATTTTGAATGAATTATTATTCTAAAATACAACCCTGGGAATGTAGCTTCAAGATTAAGTAAAAAGGGTAATATAACAGTAACTCAAAACTCACTTGATTCCCATCTCACCTTAGTATCTATAATTCCTTGAACTTTCAGGATGGAAAAAAAAATTCAGTATTCATTTGGAATTTATTGATTAATAAATTTACCTGAAGATACTAGTATACTAAGGAGAATGTCTGTTTATCAAGTCTTCATATGTACTACTTCAAATATAAGCACTCACTATATATTTCATAAAACATTCTGTTTATGTTATTGCCATCCTTTAAAAGTGACTGTGGTTATTCTTTGTGCTTATACTATTTCTGATTATTGCTGATCATTTCTTCAAATAGTCTAAATTACAACACAAAAAGTATGTAGTTATCAGCAGAATTGAATGTTTAAAAATATGTTCTAAGGTGACTGGAGATTATTTAAATTAACGAAGATGACAGATGAATTAAAAGCTATGTTTGGTAGTTTAGTTTCCAAATTAAACACACAAGGACAGAAATTTTAAGATGATAGCTGTTGCCATTTTCCGTTTAATATCAATTATGAAATACATCGTTTCAGCAGGAAATATTTCAAGCTTTTTGACCAGCATGGTCTGATGATTACTCCTTAGATAACTGCATTACCACTTTACCACAGTAGGGTTATCACCTTTCATGGTGGCCAAATCCTTAAATAAAAATGAGAAAATGCTGGAAAAAAATATAATCAGAAAGAGAAATAATCTCCTGCTCTCCTATTTGAGAAGTGCCTATGGTAAATGGAGGCGTATATGTTATCAGCTGCCAGTAATTGGAATTTGGGGACTGCCTCAGAGCCGGCAGTGATCATCTCAGCAACAATTTCCAATTTTTATTATCCACAAATTTATTTCTATATCCAGAAATAACAGTTTTTTTGGGGAAAAATACTTCTAAGAAGCCAATATTTGTGAATGCTAAAGCTAGTGAAATTAATAAATACTGTATGTGGACTAAATCTAATTTTTCTTCACTTATAAATTTTTTTAAATCTTAATTTTTTTCTTGCATGACTGAAGTTTATTGAGTGATTATACTGTGAGTATGATCAGGAAAAAGAATATGGAATTGAGGAAAAACAAAAACAAAAAAGGGCATTATCTAGAAAAACCTATGTACCCTCACTGGAGGATGTTAGTTTTTAGACTTGTCTAGAAGATACAAATATTTTAGCTGGAATAACAATGACATCTGTTAAACAAGAAATTAAAAGCGAGGGCAATGACCAGTCATCATAGCAGTCATGGACATGTCAGGAAATCTGAGCAGAATAGTATAGGGTGAAGTTTGGGCCATGGTCATAAGTCCAGAATTTAGTTTGTCAAGGACCAAAATGATTGGTGTTAAGTAATTACCTAGTAGAGCCAAGCCAAACTTAACATGCCTTTTTTTTTCAGTTTAATAAATTAACATTTTTTCTGTTGTCCCACTAGGGAACTTTGTAGGAAATCATCTGACTATTGTATAAAGGCTCATTTAACTTAGTGAGGAAGTCATTTTTGAAGAAATTGTATGAAGCTCAATGCACGTTTCTCAGGTACCCCTCCATGAAATAACAACACCAACCAAAAAATTGTCCAAACAGAATTTGATCCCTCATGCATGCCACACCTTTTAACATGGTAATGAAATGGTTTAGATGTCTTATCTGGCCACTTCAGCAATATGTTACTACATAGATAATACTGTTTAATATAAGTCAGATTGTTTCCAAGCTGTTGCAGATGCAAAGTTGTTGTGAATTTTTTTTTCTTAATAACTCTTTGCAGTATTATTTGGAAATGTTTAATTCTGCTGTAGAGAGCAAAAAAATAAAAATAAAAATGATACTACACTCCTAAAAATGCTAATTATAGATATTAAGTGATCTCATAGCTTGTGATATATAGGTAGAATTCATAAGCTATATGAAATACAAAGAGTAAGTCAGAATCTTGTAAGATTCATTAAATATAGAATAAATGGAATATATGATTAACATAGATTGAAATGGATGGAAAGGCCTCATCATAAGGTACAGATACTGTTACTTCCATATTGGTAGCTATATCATTCCTAAATTGCATACACACACACACACCAGCCTCCAGGGGACAAGTGGTATGATATTATCTTGGCCCCACACGTTATTCCCCAGAAACAGAAACAGATGAAACTCATGACTGTTCATCAGGCTATTTGGGGAGATACAACTGTGGAAAGGAGTAGTTGGCCTCGAGTCGAGTGTGTGTTTGAGCTGTGTGTCTTCTGCCTGCTGATGCCCCTTGTTCATCCATAACTCTGATCTTCTACAGAGTTGTACAAGAGTTGTATGTATTGTACATATGATCAGAGGGAAGTCAGATGTGGCAGAGACAGACAGAATATAAGAACTTTGGTTAGTACAGACTAAGGTAGAGTGTTCTTTCTATCCCACTTTCACCCTGCCCTGTTAGCCAACCTTCATCTTCCCCTTTGCTGCTTGCTATGTTTTAAAGCAATGCAATAACCCTTGTGATCTCCGCATCTTAATCTGGTTTGTGATCCCATCTCTGAGATGCTCTTGCTGGTAATGTACTTGGGGGGGCCACCACAAATTAAGTTAACTTTCCAAATGGCACTTAGCTGTGCATCACAGTAAAGGAGCCCTAACAGTAATGCCATTTTCACTTTAAAATTTTTGAAACAAATTTCTCCTTCAAATATTCAATATCTATTTACCAAGGAAAATTGAAAATGGAATTGCCATGTGGGTGGTAAACCTTTATAGGTAGACTGATATATTCATGGCAGATTGGACAGCTTTTCTTAAAATGTCACAGGAAATAAGAATTGTCATATATGGAAATATTTTGGATAACTATTATTATCATATTCTGCAAGGTCATGGTGATTACCATTGTATAATTTTTCTTATTGGAAGAACACTTTCTGAATGCTGAACAGAATGTATGTCAGTCACCATGACATATTATAATTAGACAAATTTAATTTTTAAAAATGAATTGATACAGATCATTTCTATTGTGACAATATTTTATAAAAAGTGGACATACAGGGAAAAAATATATTTTTATATTTCCCATGAATCCAGCTTTATATTTACACATAATCAAGATTTAACCAGAGAAAACTGAAATACTATACACTATTTTTAATATGCATGTAAGTTTATACAACTTAATTACAGTAACTTGTCTTAAACTATAATAAAATTTACGGTGACCTTTGAAACTAGATATAAAAATAACCCTTGACTTCATAATATAACTATGATTAAGTGATTCAACTCTTAAGCCACAAGAAGAAAACTGTAATTTATTACATTACATTTGAGTAAATCTAGGTTGATTTTTAAGTTGTGATCAAATAACAGTGCTGCATTGCTTCAGAATCAACCAAGAACTTCAGAATGGCATATGAGAAATGGTAAAAACAATTTATATATTTGCATTATGATAAAATGGTAGTGAGGTGTATCATATGTAAGGTCTGCTTAATGATTTGCCACAGGTGCAAACCATCTCTTTTAAGACAGTATAACTCTGCTACATTTACATATGAGCACATATATGGTGCACTGCTCTTCATGATACAGAGGGCAAATTACTGACCCAAATGTCACCTGTTATTCTGTTGTTCTTCCGCATTTCCTATATGACCTCTGCTTTCTGTGGCAAAAAGATGCTTGACTGTCCATACTGTTCCCATGCAAACCATAAAATTTTGAGCAGAGAGGAGATTCAGGATGATGGAGTGAGAGGTGACATGGAGAACTCCCAACACCACAAATAGTACAAAAATATAGTTAATTAATAAAACTAACCCTAAGACAGCAGCAAGAAGGAAGGCTGAACCAGACTGCATACAGACCTCACGAACAGAGCAGACCTCACAAAACAGGAGAACATAGGAAAGCCTTAATCTGGCGGGACCCAGGCCCTTCCCCCACCCCAGCTTACCGGAAGAAGGAAGAGAGAGTGAGGAGGGGGTGGAAGCTGAAGACTGCTGAGCACCTAGCCCTGGAGATCTGCTTTGTGAGTGGAAGCCTATATTGTGTGGTGCTCTGGATGTTGGGGAGCTGGGACGGGCAGAGTGCTTGGGAGACTGACATTCCAGCTGTTTGTAGAGGGGGGCATCCACATTCGGCCACTCTGTGTCACAGGTGGAGCAGGCTGTCTGAGAGGCTTCCTAGCAGTAAGAGGGCTGCTGAAGGGGTGGGGTTTGCATGGAGCTTGCTGCACAGGAGAAGAGAGAGCTGGACAAGGTTGTCTGGGTTTGCTCTGCCCAGCTGGTTGGGAACTTTGAGGAGCTTCAGGTGCTCCATCCCGCTGGCAGGCAACTCAGCTTTGAGGTCCCCCACTGTGACACGCAGTCTGCTGCACCTTCCTCCTAGCCTGCCTACAAAAGTTCGCAAACTGAGAGTCATTGTGCTGGCATCAGGCCACCCAGAGGGAGGCCCCGACTACAACAACTAGAGACGCAAAGCACAGAGGCTTACACATGTGTGCTTGGCCCACTGGCTCTGACACTGGAGGCAGGCACCACAGGTGGGAATCAGGAAACAGATCTTTCCTCCCCCCAGGCAACAGCTCCGCTCCCCTACAACCCACAGCTTCATTCTAGGGGCTGAGCAGTGCCAGAGACTGGAATTTCTGCGCACGAGTGGGCACCACACAGAAATATGAAAAGTCAAAAGAACATGGTTCACAATGCAATGCATTCATTTTAGGAGACTTCAACACACCACTTGCTCCAAAGGACAGATCAACCAGACAGAAAAGAAATAAAGAGACAGATGCACTGAACAATATGTTCAAACAGATGGACCTAATGGACATCTACAGAACACTCCATACAAAAGGAACAGGGTACACATTCTTCTCAAGTGCACATAGAACATTCTCAAGAATTGATCATATATTAGGCCACAAAAAGAACCACAGTAAATTCAAAAAGATTGAAATTGTACCAACCAGCTTCTCAGATAACAAAGGTATGAAATTAGAAATAAACTACACAAAGAAAACGAAAAAGAACACAAACACATGGAGGCGTAATAACATGCTCCTAAATAATCAATGGATAAATGAACAAATAAAAACAGAGATCAAGCAATATATGGAGACAAATGACAACAATAATTCAACACCACACAATCTGTGGGATGCAGTGAAAGCAGTGCTAAGAGGGAAATATATTGCAATACAGGCCTACCTCAGAAAGAAGAACAATCACAAATGAACAGTCTAAACTCACAATTAATGAAACTAGAAAAGGAAGAACAGATGAGGCCCAAAGTCAATAGAAGGACAGACATGGTAAAATTAAAGGAGAAATAAATAAAATTGAGAAGAATAAAACAATAGAAAGAATCAATGAAAGTAGGAGCTGGTTCTTTGAGAAAATACACCAAATAGATAAGCCCCTAGCCAGACTTAACAAGAAAAGAAGAGAGTCTACACACATAAACAGAATCAGAAATGAGAAAGGAAAAATTACTAGGGACACCACAGAAATACAAAGAATTATGAGAGAATACTATGAAATATTGTCCACTAACAAACTGGATAACCTAGAGGGAATAGACAACTTTCTAGAAAAATACAAACTTCCAAGGCTGACCCAGAAAGAAACAGAAAATCTGAATAGACCAATTACCAGCAAAGAAATTGAATTGAGAATGAAAAAACTACCTAAGAACAAAACTCATGGACCAGATGGTTTCACTGCTGAATTTTACCAAACATTTAGTGAAGACCTAATACCCATCCTCATTAAAGCTTTCCAAATAGGAAAAGAGGAGGCAATACTCCCAAACTCATTTTATGAGACCAACATCACCCTAATACCAAAACCAGGCAAAGACACCACAAAAAACGAAAATTACAGACCAATATCCCTGATGAACATAGATGCAAAAATACTTAACAAAGTATTAGCAAACAAAATTCAAAAATACATCAAAAAGATCATCCATCATGATCAAGTGGGATTCATCCCAGGGATGCAAGGATGGTACAACATTGAAAATCCATCAACATCATCCACTACAACAGCAGAAAGAAGGACAAAAACCACATGATCATCTCCATAGATGCTGAAAAAGCATTTGACAAAATTCAACACCCATTCATGATAAAAACTCTGAACAAAAAATGTGTATAGAGGGCAAGTACCTCAACATAATAAAGGCCATATATGACAAACCCACAGCCAACATTATACTTAACAGCGAGAAGCCGAAAGCTTTTCCTTTAAGATCGGGAACAAGACAAGGATGTCCACTCTCCCCACTTTTATTCAACATAGTACTGGAGGTCTTAGCCATGGCAATCAGACAACACAAAGAAATAACAGGCATCCAGATGGGCAAGGAAGAACTCAAACTGTCCTTGTTTGCAGATGACATGATAATGTACATAAAAAAACCTAAAGAATCCACTCCAAAACTATTAGATCTAATATCTGAATTCAGCAAAGTTTCAGGATACAAAATTAATACACAGAAACTGTTGCATCCCTATACACTAATGATGAACTAGCAGCAAGAGAAATCAGGAAAACAACTCCATTCACAATCACATCCAAACGAATAAAATACCTAGGAATAAACATAACTAAGGAAGTGAAAAACCTATACCCTGAAAACTACAAGACACTCTTCAGAGAAAAAAGGAGGACACTAATAAATGGAATTTCATTCCATTCTCTTGGCTAGGAAGAATTAATATTGTGAAAATGGCCATCCTACCTAAAGCAATCTACAGATTCAATGCAATCCCTATCAAAATACCAACAGCATTCTTCAATGAACTAGAGCAAATAGTTCTAAAAATGATAAAAAACCACAAAAGATGCCGAATAGCCAAAGCAATATTGAGAAGGGAGAATAAAGCAGGATTATGCTCCCTGACTTCAAGCTCTACTACAAAGCTACTGTAATCAAGACAATTTGGTACTGGCACAAGAACAGACCCATAGACCAGTGGAACAGAATAGAGAGCCCAGATATGAACCCAAGCATATATGGTCAATTAATATGCGATAAAGGAGCCATGGATATACAATAGGGAAATGACACCTCTTCAACAGCTGGTGTTGGCAAAACTGGACACCTACATGTAAGAGAATGAAACTGGATTACTGTCTAACCCCGCCCACCAAAGTAAACTCAAAATGGATCAAATACCTGAACATAAGTCATGAAACCATAAAACTCATAGAAAAAAATATAGGCAAAAATCTCTTGGATATAAACATGAGCAACTTCTTCATGACCATGTTTCCCTGGGCAAGGGAAACAAAAGGAAAAATGAACAAATGGGACTATATCAAACTAAAATGCTTCTGTACAGGAAGGGATACCATCAGTAGAACAAAAAGACTTCCTACCTTATGGGAGAATGTATTCATAAATGACATATCTGACAAGGGGTTGACTTCCAAATTATATAAAGAGCTCACACACCTCAACAAACAAAAAGCAAATAAGACAATTAAAAAATGGGCAGAGGAGCTGAACAGACACTTCTCCAAAGAAGAAATTAAGATCGCCAACAGGCACATGAAAAGATGCTCCACATCACTAGTCATCAGAGAAATACAAATTAAAACCACAATGAGATACCACCTCATAACAGTTAGGATGGCCACCATCCAAAAGACAAACAAGAACAATTGTTTGCAAGGATGTGGAGAAAGGGGAACCCTCCTATGCTGCTTGTGGGAATGTAAATTAGCACAACCATTGTGGAAATAATATGGAGATTCCTCAAAAAACTCAAAATAGAAATACCATTTGACCCAGGAATTCCTCCATTCCTAGGAATTTACCTTAAGAATGCAGCAGCCCAGTTTGAAAAAGGTATATGCACCCCTATGTTTATCACAGCACTATTTACAATAGCCAAGAAATGGAAGCAACCTAAGTGTCCATCAGTAGATGAATGGATAAAGAAGATGTGGTATATATACACAATGGAATATTATTCAGCCATAAGAAGAAAACAAATCCTACCATTTGCAACAACATGAATGGAGCTAGATGGTATTATGCTCAGTGAAATAAGCCAGGTGGAGAAAGACAAGTACCAAATGATTTCACTCATATGTGGCGTATAAGAACAAGGAAAAAACTGAAGGAACGCAACAGCAGCAGACTCACAGAACCCAAGAATGGACTAACAGTTACCAAAGGGAAAAGGACTGGGGAAAACGAAATGGGGTATATGGTGGGGACTTGATAATAGGGGGAGTCTAGTAACCATAATGTTGTTCATGTAATTGTATATTAATAACAGCAAAATAAATAATAAAACAAGCAAGAAAAATTATAAAACATGCTTTAAAAAAAAAAAAAGAACGTGGGTCAGACCAAAATATCACAAACCTCAGAAAAAGGGCCAAATGAAACTGAACTCACCAATATTCCTGAAAGAGAGTTCAAAATGAAAATGATAAACATGCTTATCAAGGTACAGGAATATATTCAAGAACTCAAGAATGAATTTACATCAGTGATTCAATCATTAAGAAATTCCATATCTGAAATGAAAAATACAATGGAAGGATTTAAAAGCAGATTAGATGTAGTAGAAGAGATGGTAAATGGAATGGAAATTATAGAAGAGGAATACAAAGAAGCTGAGGCACAGAGAGAAAAAAATCTCTAAGAATGAAAGAATATTGAGAGAACTTGTGACCAATCCACACAGAACAATATTCGCATTATAGCGGTACCAGAAGAAGCAAGAGAGAGAAAAAGGGATAGAAAATGTTAATGAGGAGGTAATTGCTGAAAACTTCCCCAATCTGGGGAAGGAGATAGTCTCTCAAGCCATGGAGGTGCACAGATCTCCCAACACAGGGGACCCAAAGAAGACAACATCAAGACATATAATAATTAAAATGGCAAAGATCGAGGATAAAGACAGACTTTTAAAAGCAGCTAGAGAAAGAAAAAAGATCACAAAGAAAGGAAAACCCATCAGGCTATCATCAGACTTCTCAACAAAAACCTTACAGTCTAGAAGGGAGTGACACGATATATTTAATGAAATGAAGCAGAAGGGTCTCGAACTAAGAATACTCTATGTGGCAAGGTTATCATTTAAATTTGAAGGGGGTATTAAACAATTTGCAAATAAGCAAAAGCTGAGAGAATGTACCTCCCACAAACAACTTGTATAGTGCATTTTGGAGGTAGTCCTATCAATGGAAGTATACCTAAGCCTAAAAAGATGTCACCCAAGTGCTAGGCAAAGAGTACAGAATATGATTCATAACATACAAAGAATGGAGGAGGAAGAAAAGGAAGGAAAGAAAAAAAAAGAACCTTTAGTTTGTGTTTGTAATAGCATACGGAGTGAGTTACATTAGACTGTTAGATAGTAAGGTAATTACCCTTGAACCTTTGGTAACCATGAATCTAAAGCCTGCAATAGCAATAAGTACATACCTGTTGATAATAACCCTAAATGTAAATGGTCTGAATGCACCAATCAAAAGACATAGAGTTACTGAATGGATAAAGAATCAAGAACCATCTATAGGCTACCTACAGGAGACTCACTTCAAACCCAAAGACATACACAGACTGAAAGTAAAGGGATGGAAAAAGATATTTCATGCCACCAATAGAAAAACGCAGGAGTTTCAGTATTTGAATCAGACAAAACAGACTTCAAAACAAAGAAAGTCACAAGAGACAAAGAAGGACATTACATAATGATAGAATGGTAAGTCCAACAAGAGGATATAACTATTATAAACATCTATGCACCCAACACAGGATCACTTACATTTGTGAAACAAATATTAACAGAATTAAAGTGGGAAATAGAATGCAATACATTCATGTTAGGAGACTTCAACACACCACTCTCACCAAAGGACAGATCAAACAGACAGATAATAAATAAAGAGACAGATGCACTGAACAACATATTAGAACTGTTGGACCTAACAGACATCTTCAGAACAAACACTCCATCCAAAAGCAACAGGATGCACATTCTTCTCAAGTACACATGGAACACTTTCAAGAATATATCATATAGTAGGCCACAAAAAGAACCACAGTAAATTCAAAAAGATTGGAATTGTACAAACCAGCATCTCAGATCAGAAAGATATGAAATTAGAAATAAATTATGCAGAGAAAACCAGAAAGTCCACAAACACATGGAGGCTTAATAACATGCTCCTAAATAATCAATAGATCAATGAACAAATAAAAACAGATATGTAGAAAATATCAAGCAGTATATGTAGAAAAATGACAACAATAAAATTGAACACCACAAAATCTGTGGGAGGCAGCGAACACCGTGCCAGCAGGGAAATATATTGCAATACAGGCCTACCTCAGGAAAGAAAAACAATCACAAATGAACAGTCTAAACTCAAAATTAATGAAACTAGAAAAGGAAGAACAGATGAGGCCCAAAGTCAATAGAAGGATGGACATAATAAAGATTAAAGCAGTAATAAATTAAATTGAGAAGAATAAAACAATAGAAAAAAATCAATGAAAGCAGGAGGTGGTTCTTTGAGAAAATAAACCAAATAGATAAACCCCTAGCCAAACTTATCAAGAAAAGAAGAGAGTCTACACACATAAACAGAATCAGAAATGAAAAAGGAAAAATTACTAGGGACATGACAGAAATAGAATTATGAGAGAATACTATGAAAAATTATGTGCTAACAAACTGGATAACCTAGAAGAAATAGACAACTTTGTAGAAAAATACAAGCTTCAAGGCTGACCAAGGAAGAAACAAAAAATCTGAATAGATCAATTACCAGCAAAGAAATTGAAATGGGAATGAAAAAACTACCTAAGAACAAAACTCATGGACCAGATGGTTTCACTGATGAATTTTATCAAACATTTAGTGAAGACTTAATACCCATCCTCCTTAAAGCTTTCCAAAAAAAAGAAGAGGAGGGAATACTCCCAAACTCATTCTAAGAGGCCAACATCACTGTAATACCAAAACCAGGCAAAGACACCACAAAAAAAGAAAATTACAGACCAATATCCCTGATGAACATAGATGCAAAAATACTTAACAAAGTATTAGCAAACAAAATTCAAAAATACATCAAAAAGATCATCCATCATGATTAAGTGGGATTCATCCCAGGGATGCAAGGATGGTACAACTTAGAAAATCCATCAACATCATCCACTACAACAGCAGAAAGAAGGACAAAAACCACATGATCATCTCCATAGATGCTGAAAAAGCATTTGACAAAATTCAACATCCATTCATGATAAAAACTCTGAACAAAAAATGTGTATAGAGGGCAAGTACCTCAACTTAATAAAGGCCATATATGACAAACCCACAGCCAACATTATAGTTAACTGCGAGAAGCTGAAAGCTTTTCCTTTAAGATCGGGAACAAGACAAGGATGTCCATTCTCCCCACTTTTATTCAACATAGTACTGGAGGTCCTAGCCATGGTAGTCAGACAACACAAAGAAGTAACAGGCATCCAGATCGGCAAGGAAGAACTCAACCTGACCTTGTTTGCAGATGACATGATAATGTACATAAAAAACCCTAAGGAATCCACTCCAAAACTGTTAGATCTAATATCTGAATTCAGGAAAGTTTCAGGATTGCTTTGGTTATTCAGGTTATTTGGTTATTTCAGGATTGCTGTGGTTAAAATTAATACACAGAAATCTGTTGCATTCCTATACAGTAACGATTAACTAACAAAAAGAGAAATGAGGAAAAAAAGTCCATTCACAATGACATCAAAAAGAATAAAATACCTAGGAATAAACCTAACCATGGAAGTGAAAGACCTATACTCTGAAAACTACAAGACACTCTTATGAGAAATTAAAGGGTACACCAATAAATGGAAATTCATCCCATGCTCTTGGCTAGGAAGAATTAATATTGTAAAAATGGCCATCCTGCCTAAAGCAATCTGCAGATTCAATGCAATGCCTATCAAAATACCAACCACATTCTTCAATGCACTAGAGCAAATCATTCTAAAATTCATATGGAACAACAAAAGACTCTGAATAACCAAAGCAATCCTGAGAAGGAAGAATAAATCAGGGTAATTACACTCCCTGACTTCAAGCTCTACTACAAAGCCACCGTAATCAAGATAATTTGGTACTGGCACAAGAACAGACCCATAGACCAATGCAACAGACTAGAGAGCCCAGATATAAACCGAAGCATATATGGTCAATTAATACATGATAAAGGAGCCATGAATATGCAATGGGGAAGTGGCAGCCTCTTCAACAGCTGGTGTTGGCAAAACCTGACAGCTATATGTAAGAGAATGAAACTGGATTACTATCTAACCACATACACAAATATAAACTCAAAATGGATCAAGGACCTGAATGTAAGTCATGAAACCATAAAACTCTTAGAAAAAATCATAGGCAAAAATCTCTTGGACATAACCATGAGCAACTTCTTCATGAACATGTCTCCCCAGCAAGGGAAACAAAAGCAAAAACGAACAAGTGAGAGTATATCAAACTAAAATGTTTCTGTTCAGCAAAGGACACCATCAGTAGAACAAAAAGACATCCTACAATATGGGAGAATAGATTCATAAATGACATATCCGACAAGGGGTTGACATCCAAATTATATAAAGAGCTCACGAACCTAAACAAACAAAATGCAAATAAGCCAATTACAAAATGGACAGAAGAGCTGAACAGACACTTCTCCAAAGAAGAAATTAAGATTGCCAACAAGCACGTGAAAAGATGCTCCACATTGCTAGTCATCAGAGAAATGCAAATTAAAACCACAATGAGATATCACCTCACACCAGTTAGGATGGTCAACATACAAAAGCCAAACAACAACAAATGCTGGCGAGGATGTGGAGAAAGGGGAACCCTCCTACACTGCTGGTGGGAATGTAAATTAGTACAACCATTGTGGAAATCAGTATGGAAGTTCCTCAAAAAACTCAAAGTAGAAATACCATTTGGCCCAGGAATTCCACTCCTAGGAATTTTCACTAAGAATGCAGCAGCGCAGTTTGAAAAAGACATATGCACCCCTATGTTTATCGCACCACTATTTTCAATAGCCAAGAAATGGAAGCAACCTAAATGTTCATCAGTAGATGAATGGATAAAGAAGATGTGGTATATATACACAATGGAATATTATTCAGCCATTAGAAGAAAAAAAATCCTACCATTTGCAACAGCGTGGATGGAGTTAGAGGATATTATGCTCTGTGAAATAAGCCAGGCATAGAAATACAAGTATCAAGTGATTTCACTCCTGTGGAGTATAACAACAACGCCAAAGCTGTAGGAACAAAAAGTAGCAGACTCACAGAACTAAAGAATGGACTAACAGTTATCAAAGGGAATGGGACTGGGGAGGATGGGTGGGAAGGGAGGGACAATGTGGAAAAAAGGGCATTATGATTAGCACACATGACGTTGGTGGTGGGGGGGATATGGGGAAGGCTGTATAACAGAGAAGACAAGTAGCGATTCTGTAGCATCTTACTATGCTGATGGACAGTGACTGTAAAGGGGTATGTGGGGATGACTTGATAATAGGGGGTCTAGTAACCATTGTTGTTCAAGTGATTGTACATTAATGGTACCAAAATAAAAAAAATTTTTTTGAGCACAATTGCTTTAATTGGACTGCTCTCACTAGGATATGTGCAGCCCTAAGACAGCCTATTTTCAGAATTGGGCTGAGTTATTACTCCTGAGAATTAAACTCACATTAAGAGTTTTCAATATAACCAGAGTCTTTTGTGCTCAATCACAGTTTCCTTTCACCTCACAATGTGAAATGATAGATACATGGCCATTATGCACAAAGAGATAAGCACCAAAGCGCTGGTCTCGGGAATGGGCAGATGTAGTGCTGCGGGGCCTGCCTTACTCCTCTGCAGATGTTGCCGTGCCCCTGGGCATGAATCACTGATTGCTTTCTCTTCTGCTTCCACCTGGAAGCCAAACAGGTGAGACAAGCTCATTTCACCTGTCCTCTGCTGTGGGGTGGGAGTAGCATACTTCATGAGATGAACCTTCAAATTAAACAGTCTAAGAACTTTGTATCTAAGTTGGACTTAATCCCATATAACAACTTTTAACCAACCCTTTGTTTTAGTTTATTAGATAGTTATTCCTCAGGAATCAAGATGCTCATGGAGTTGCTGGGCCATAACCAGTCATGCTACCTGCCATCCAAGAATTATTTTTCCCACCTTTCCTCCCATATAATCAAATCATCTCCAGAAATGAAGGAGGTAGCCCCTAAATACAAAAGTAAAAACAATCAGAAAGAAAGCAACAAAAAATCAAAGCAAAAAGGTGTGGTTTTCATCCAGAATACTAAGTATGCTTATTCTAGTTTAGTACTTACTTAGTAAATAAGAAAAAATACTTGGAATGGTTTACAATTAACCTCATGTTTCCTGCCTTCCCCCCAAGAAGAAAACCCAAAATGGTAGGACCCTGATAGAAACAGCTTTCCCAGACTGAGGAAGAGTATAATCAGGGAGGTAGCTCCAAAGTAATTTACCCTTCTAAATAGTTGATTATTATCTTTATATGTTTATTAAAAGGGAAAAGAAAAATATGCTTCAGGAATATGTCTGTAAATCACTGTTAATTTCATTCACTAAACAAAAGAAAATGCACACACATACATACACAAACCTTCACTTTTTCTTTTTTCATTTTTTAACTTAAAATGGGTATAGCTATGGTATTAAATTTGTAAGTAAACCATTGATTATTTTTAAATCACTATACATATTCCTATAGAGTTTAACAGGAGACATAATTTACAAGTTAGGTAATATATAGTGTCATTTTAAAAATCAGTGTAATCTAAGTGATTAGTAAATATACAATTGTAAAAAAATTATCTGAGCAAGGCCTTTCTATTTTACTCACAAGGAGATCAATGGAAATTCAAATATATTATGGCAAGGGGAACCCCATTTTTTGAGGTTATTTTCATTCTGTCCAAAGTTGCATAATTTTTATGCAATTTCTATGCAATCTTTAATAACAAGTTTGTAAAATGGTAAAAACAAATTATGTATAAAGGTGAATTTTTATTTAAAGTTACAAAAGAAGTCATGACAAATTATTTTTTCAGGAAGATGTAACCATTGGAACCCACATAGAAAACTCATGCAAGAGTGTTACCCTGAATCTTAAACATTTTGATAGTTCAGTGTGTAGCTGACAGCCAGCAAAGTTAGAGACCTCAGTCCTACAACCACAGGAAACTGCATTCTGCCCTGTATGACTGAGGAAACTGATTTTCACTGAGAATCTCCTGCAAGGGATGCATCCCTGATTAACCTAAAGTTTGAGCTGAATGAGAGTGGTGTAGGACTTCTGACTTACAGCCTTTTAAGAAAATAATTTGTGTTGTTTCAAGCTGTTTAGTTTATGGTAATTTGTCATGGAAACAAGAGAAAACACATTTAAATGCCTAGGAATATGGATTTTTTTCAATTTTTATATCATACATTGTACTTTTTCCAGATACTCATAAACCCATTTTATTCTCTTTGACAGAAAACACATTTTCTGTCATAGTCTTTGGTAAAAAAAAAGCCTTCTTTTTTACTGGTTCTTGTGTAAAATAGCTTTAACCCATGATGCAGAACTTCAAAAAGTAGTTTGTTTAAAGGAATTTTCAGATGGATTATGCCACAGAGTTACTCAAGTTACTATATCAGCATAGAGTACTGGGAGTCCTAATAATAGTCATCCTTAATTCCTTTTTAAAAAAGGGTAGAAAAATGAAAACAAGTAAAATATAAAATGTTATCCTTTTTACTTAGACAAATAAGGAAAGTGAAGAAGGTAGGTTTCTAAGATGTTTTGAGCCCTAATATACTTCAACCCCCTTAATAGAACTGTTACTATGCCACCTAATTTGTTACAGTATGTTCAGGTGTGCATTTTATAGAGAAAACTGAGAACCAGAATATTCACATAATTTGCCAAAATCACACACCTCGTACTTATTGGCAATGAAGCAGTGAATGCAATCCAGGCTGGCTTAAAGCTAACCCAGGCTAAGTCTCCCTACTATGATTATTGATTTTGGAGAAACTATGTAGGAAATTGAATAAAATGTCTAAGAAATCAACTAAACTAAACTAAACTGCAAGAATTTCTCAATTGCTAATAGAAACAGAGAAGGAACAAGTCAGCATAATTGAACTTACTATCTATTTCCCTAATTTAATTTTCTAATAATTTCCATTCTACGCTTGCTTTTATCCAAGGCACAGAAGGATTTTGGTTTAATCTTTCTCCTTAGCACTTTACCCACAGAGGTGGATGTGATCATGAGCAGTGAAATGGCCCCAAGCATACATCAGGAGGCAGGAAAGAAAGAACAGGGAGGCTGAGTAATGGAACCAAAAAAATCAGCCCCTTAAACATTCAAATACAATGTTTTATGACACTATCTGTATCTTATCACCTGAGTTAAACAAAGATTTTGAAGTGTGATTTATAGTTTTAAGCTATGTCCATTAAGGAGTCAAGTTAGACTTTCATTAATCAAGCAAGAATTAAGATGTGTCCACAGTTTTTGGGCTTTTAGAGTAAAAAGCAGTCACTGCAAGGTCTGTAGCATCTGCAGTCTTTCCCTTCCCTCCCTCCTTCCCTCCCTCCGCCTCTCTCCAAGTGCACATGTGGTGGACACACCTTGTTAATTGAATCCTCCTTCCCTCTGTTCCTTTCTACCTCCCTTCCTTCATTCCACTTTTTAATTTTCTCTCTTTTTTTAAAAATTCTGACCCTTGGTCGAGAAACATCTCTGTCTGTTTTTAGACACCTTAAATCATCTGCAAATCACAATCTAAAGTGTTCTCCTTTGCTTCTTATCATGAAACTGGCATTTCTACCCTTTATAAATACTACCATGCATCCTCCTAATCTGCCCTCAACCTTGTTTAGGTTAAGTAGTAACAAGGAGTTTTGGGTAGTGTTAGTCTAAATATGTGCTATAAAACAAAGATGAGTGTTATGCCCATGTATATGTGTGCACACATGCACACTTAAAATTTTTATCATCCCAACTTCTTTTTTTTTCAAAGATCAATATAGAACAAACGTTTTTCCACTCTGTGTATTTCAAAAAGCCGTTCTTGGTTGGTAACTTCAGTTAGCGTAGTCAGTACCTTGGGCTCTTTGCAATTGCCTTTCCTCTCACAGTATGCCCTAGCCTATCCTTCTGCTGGATTTATTCGTTTTCCTAGATCTTTTGCAGAACTATTAAATAACAATATGCTATAATATGAATGTTATTTAATTGGAAAGAAAATATATACTTGTTGGAGCAAAGATTTCATTTTTGCATTGAAAAATACTTTCTCGTACCAACTTACTAGGTGATTTCAATGATAAATTTCACTCTATTAACATTTGTTTTCTTACATTCTTGTTCTGTGGAGGGCACTACAAAGTTACAGTAACAAATCTTTTATATTATGATGACAAATGATAGAAGATATTGCAGTTGATCATCATCTGAGAGGGTCTGTCACGTGAGAAATTACACTGATTCAATGGTGGCCTCCACATTTGCTCCCAATCAGGCTACCCCAGAGGTCACAAGACAGAAAAGCTCACTGAGCAAATTAAGATGCATGAATCACATGGTTTATTAAATGAACTTTAAAGGTATAGCAAAAGTCCGGGGAGAAAGAGAAAGGATAAGGTAACACACTAAGAACAGGGCACTCATGCATTTGAAGTGGCTTGCTACCTGGATCCTTGTTTCACCAGCGATGTTCATATTTCCCAACCCTCTCACACATGTCAGCCATCTCTTCTGATGGGGATGTTGACAAAGGGACTTTGTAGATAAAAGATATCTGGAGCCAATACATACTTTCTACATGAATGAGACACTAGGGCAGAAAATACCTGCTGATCAGCTATGGGTTTGACAAAGTAAAGGGCACTTGGGACCAGAATGGGGATCACTAATGGAGAGCATAAATATTGAGTGTCATATGTGACTCATGTGTTTTACTATTTCATTATCATCCTGTTCTCCATACGTCCCATATAACTGTCACATGACAGTTATTTCTTGGTCTTTTAATTCCTTTCTTTTGATGTTCAGTGCATGTACACTCTACTTACATTGTTTACACCTAACACTTCTCTCAAGCTTCCTGCTTCTATATTTACTTTTATCTGTCATCCTAGTCTGTTCGCTTTTCTTATATTTTATAGCAGAGAGAATAGAATATACTTAAATAATGCTGCAAATGCACATACAGAACAGAACATGCATTTTAAGGAATAGTATGAGGCTAGATGAAGATTGACATATTTAATAGGAATCTCAGTAATAGCTGATGAATGAGGAACCAAACACAAAAAAGGTCAAATATATATATATATATGCAAGTATGCCAACCTACTTATATCCCAATGTTATTTAAGACAAATTTCTTAAATACACTAAGGTTGGGATTCCATAGAGTCAACATATTAATAAATGTGGATTTTTACTTGAATGTTTCTAAGCTTCTTTAGAAAACAAAGAGCCATGTGTGTCCTCTATTTGTAGTCCTCCTAGCTGTCAAGTTGGGTTTGCCACATAATGTTTACCACTGGTTAGTCTGTCATGTTGCTAAAACTCCCTTGCCACCCTTAATTCCAGGTATTTTTCTGTGTCTCTCTGCTGCATATATAGGCTGGTTTGACCTCCAGTACTGGCCACTGTGCACCCACTCCCTAAAAGCTAAAGTGGAGCATGTGGCTTTACACCGGAAGGCCAGGTGAGTGTCCTAACTCATTCACAGACTCTTTCCTGGGTTCCGGAAGGCCTTGGAGGGCCAGTGGAATTCAAGCATCTTATAGACCACTCATCTCCAAGAAGAACAAGATAGTTGTGCTGAGTGTAGTCACCACATAAGATCAATCAGAACACCACTACTGAAGTGGAGTAAAAAAGGCAGAGAGAAAACAGAAATTATACTAGCAAACTCTCTTTCAGAGGACGGAAACAGCAGACATGATAAGCAATCATTTACCATTAACAATATTCAACACTTTGGGAAGATTTTCTATAAAAGAAAAAAATTAAAAAGTTTCTGTAGAAAACTTTTGCTGATTTTAAAAGTGTAATCTGGACGGAAGGGGAAATGAGTTAAAGGAGTCTCTGTAAGGTATGAAATATGATAATCAGTTTGTGCAGTGTCCTGTGTTTCTTCTTGGTATGTACAAATTCATGCTATTTTGGTTTAGATATATTAGTTTGTTAATTACCTGTCTCCCCCACAAGAAAGTCAGCTCAGTGAAGGTCATCTTTTGCGTAAGTGCTGAGCCTTAAGTGTGCCTGATACACAGTCAGTAAATATTTAGTGAATGTCTTAGTGATTTATTGAGTACACTTGCATATCAATAATTTAGTCTATGTGAAAGCACAGTGTAGTGTGATGGGGCCTTGTCATGGAATCAGAAGACATGGACTCTAGCCACAGCTCTAACATTTATGTCATCTCAGATAAACAATCTAACCCACCTGAATTTCAGTCTTTTATTTTTCTTCTAAAAAATTGAGGATAAATATATTTTCTTTTTGACCTTAGGAGTACTTTAAAAAGCAATTTATATGATAAATGTGAGAACCCTCTGAAAAGATCAATTGTGGAATTTGCTGTGTCCCTCTATCTGTGTGCCCACAACTTTTAATTTACCTTTAAATCAAAAGTTGTTGTATTGATGTTATTCATCTCTAATCAATCAAGCTAGCAGTGAAGTTCAACCATTATTCGCAGATAACTGGTGGGGGCGTTCTGGGATAACATTACAAAATATGTTTCTCAACAAGAAGACACAGACTTAGTCACACCACACTACACATTTTTCATATTGCTTCAGCTTCTACAATTAATCTTTATTTAATAATGCTTTTGCAATTACAAGATGATACAAAGTAGAATTCTTACTTTCCCATCTCCAAATTTAAATAATAATTGACATAAAGTGCTGATGATGGTGTGTAAGCAGAGAAAACAATAGGTGTCCACCATCACCAAGCAGTGGCATTCTATGATAGCATAGCAAATCGGGAGTAACTGGAGTTTCTAAGTCCTCAGGAGTTTGTCACTGAATTTTGTTTTTATTCTTATTACTCTCACCAGTATGAAACACTGAATACAAATTGTAATTCTAACTTTATTACTTTATAAAGTAATTGGTTAAGCAATCTAGGCTCATTTCCTTATTGCATTTAACCTTCTGCAAAAACACACCAGAAAGCAAATTTCTCAAGCATTCTGTAACTTCTGTAACTTTCTACTGATTCCCTCCACTGTCACTCTACCATCACCTCTGACTACAAATTTGTTTGTGTCAGAGGGGGTTAAGGTAATGAGTCTAGATTAGAATAAAAATCCTGTGAACAACAGTCTGTTTCTTTGAATGGTAATTGTTGACAAGGCAGTCATAATCACTATTGCCCTATAGAAACAAAACCATAACATAGATGTACAGGGGACAAAACAGATAAAATTGTTGTCTTTGTATTACACATGCCTATAGTAAATAAGTAAGTAAATAACAATAGCAAAAATATTCTAAGTGGAGTAACAAACAAAGTGTGATAAGTTAACACATTTTCTTGCCAAAATATCTCAGCTTATCTCTTGGAAGGAAATGTGCAGTGTCACAGCAAGGGATTTTATGGTCCAAGATGCTAATGAATTAGAATATATAAACAAATAAGCCATGAACTGATCTCAATCATCATCTTTTCTCAGAGACTGTCAGAAAACCTTTCATAGCGTAAAGTGAGACAGACACTCCTCAAGATGCCTGTGAAAGCATTCTGGGATATAGAAAGATTCTGTCCCTCAAGAAACTGATGAAGTAGAGGGATTTGACTTTTGCTTTTCTCCCTTTTCCCGTAGACTTTTCATGCCCTACTTTCACTCCTTTTTGGAATTCACTGTAAGGAGTACTGCATCCAGGTGCTGACTCCCATGGCCCTGGCTTGTCCTTGATTCTTTCATTGGCCAGAGAAGCAGTGATCAGGATCTTATACCTCAGGTCTTAGAAAATGAACTGTATTGTATGGCTTAGTACCTACCTTAATCTTTACATGCCTCCTTTTTGCATCTGTAAGATCAGGCTAGTAGGAGTATCATTCTCATAGAACTTTTACTACTAAATGACATTAGTTAAGTTCTGCTTATTAAGCCTTTAGAACAGTGTCCAGATAAGTGTGCTTTATATAAAACAATGTTACATGAAAGTAAACTAAAATGTTTGTGGTGAGTCTGAAAGATTAAAAGTTCCTTTTAAAATTCAGATCTTACCCCTTAGACAATTACCCTGAAATATATGTGTATTGTGTCTGCTATTTTCAACAGTATAATAAAGAGAAGTGTATATTGATGACATGGAGAAAAGCTTCTAAAATGAGGAAAATATGTAGAAAGAATAAAAATGTTGACTGACTTAGTCTTTCATATAAATTAAAATTATTTAATTGTCATCCAATAAACCTTGACTGTACTGGTTTTCATCATGGATTACAATGGTGAAAATTGTCTTTGAGTTTAATTGCTTTTTGTTGTTCTCTTTCAGGAGAAAAAATAGCTTAATTTTGGTTGTTATAGATTTGTGTCCTTGTAGTCATGGCATAAATTCACTTTGTGAAAGAGATGAAAATTCAAAGAATCAGAGACACTGAGAAATGATTGCTTTGCAAGGGGCCTAGATCCTCCTTGGGAAAAAACTTAAACCTGCTCATGAAGTAGGTTCA
The DNA here is from genome assembly GCA_032199065.1 of Smutsia gigantea. Lineage (NCBI taxonomy): Eukaryota > Metazoa > Chordata > Mammalia > Pholidota > Manidae > Smutsia > Smutsia gigantea. The sequence continues at coordinate 220,171 of JAVSCE010014239.1, forward strand.
GGCATTCCTGTTGGACTTTTCCAAGTGTCTGCAGAGGCCCAAGAGGCATACCATGGGGGCTTATCCTGTCAAGAAATCACTGCATTAGTGAGCAATTACGGCTCTGATGATGGTAGCACATCACTGCAGCTTGAGTGCTCAAAGCTAGTAATACCAGCAGCCATGTCATGTAACTGCAGTGATGTACCACACCTTGGCGACACTGGGCTGCAGTGTAGACAGAGTTTGAACATGCATGGGCTGTCTAACTCTCCATCTTCCTAAACACTGGTTTATGAGCAATGACCAACAATAATTAAAGATTTAGAGATACAACAGGGATCATCAGAAATAAGTTTAAGGGAAGTGATCACTGAAAACAGTGAAGATCCTAAACCAAGTAATAGGTAAAATCATGTAATATAACATCATTTATATTAAGACACTGATTGCATTTTGCTTTAGGGAGGGAGAAAGAAGCATAAATCTAAAATGGTCCTGAGATGACACTGATTTACAAGTCTCTTTGACTATGGGTGAGACTGTGAATATAACATAATCCATGCCCATGATTTGTTTATTTTTATTACAAAGACAAAGGGTTTTGCAAATGTAACTAATATCCCAAGTCCATTGTTTTTGTGCTATCCCAAAGGAAAGTTATCCTTGGTAGATTTGTCTTAATGAAATAAATGTTTAAAAGGGACTCAGCCCTTCCTGAAGGAAGAGATTTGAGGAAAGTCAAATCCTTCTATCTGGCCCTGAAGAAACAAATACCCATTTTGTGGACTGCCTATGAAGGGTATCCCATGCAGTAACCTGAGGGTGATCTGAATTTGTACAACAATGTGAAGTTCTAAGAAGCAGATCTCTCCCTCTTCAAGCTTCCAGATGAATCCTCATTGGCCAACATGTTGATTGCCACCTGGTAAAACCACCTTGAACAGAAGATCCAGCTAGCCAACTCTGGGTCTTCCTGATCCACAGAAATTGTAAGGTAATAGATTTGTGTTGTTTCAAGTTGTTAAGTTTGTGGTCATTTGTTATGCAGCAATAAAAAACTAATATAGAAAGTAGTAGAGGCAATCATAAATCTCTGCTAGAAAAATAAATGTACTAGCCCGTAGTGACTCAAGAAATTCAAACAAAAGATAAGAAAACTCTGTGGTCATGCCTCAAAACATATCCAGGATAAAACTGATTCTCAAAACCTCCACTGTCACCACCTAGTCCGAACTACCATCCATCATCTCTAGCCTAAATTACCACAATAATATTCCCACCTGACCCCTAGATGACTCTTTCCTTTTCTGTAGTGTGTTTTAACACAGCAACAGAATTGATTCTATTAAAATTAAAAAATAATATCCCTATGCTCAAAATCCTCCAATGACTTTTCATCTCTTTTAAGCAAACTCTAAAGATTGTAATACCTTAAATGTCCTCTGATTTCATCTCCGATTTGTTCACTCTAATACCGCTTGTGTATATCTTCATTCGCCTTTTCTATTGTATTTTCCTCCAGAGAAGTTTTTAGCATGTACAATACATTTATTCATTTATTTTGGTTATTGTCTGTTTTCTCATCACACTCCACCCCCAGCCAACTAGAATGAATGCGTCACAGGAGCAAAAAAGTTAGTCAGTTTTGTTCACTAAGATAACCTTAAGTGCCTAGAACAGTGTGGATTACCAAGTGGATAATAAATATTTGGGAAATGACTGAATGCAAACATCCTTTTTTCTGGGAAATATTCCAGTAGAGAGAGGCCAGGGCAGTGTCTTTTGAAAAGGTAATTCCAGTAGTGTATCTACTTGGAGAACACATGTGTACATGCACATTTATCCATATCAAATGGAGCACATTTTTCTTTAGATGTTTAGAATAAATGTCTGGATTCCCTGTATTACAGGGAGGAGGTGTCTCAGAATGGTAAAAAGGAAATGAACAGTTCCCTTGTAGTTATTTGGTGTGACTTTGTTCTCTGCTTCCATACTCATGGGAGGCACTAATAAGCTATTCCAGAATTAGATTCTGATCTTAATGTGAGTCATTTGCTAACCTTATTATACTCACTCATTTGCTAATAATTGAAGGAAGAAATATATCTTGTAATCATACGGAACAATAACAAGTAGCCAGCAGCTATCTTGAGTGACAGTTTGTTGCAATTCTTCAAAATACTTAAAAATAACCTGAAGAAAGAAATTAATGAAATCACAATGATTAAGGACTACATACCCAATATGTCAACTTGCATTCAGACCACCACCTCTGTATTCTGTATTCGCAAAGTTCTGCAGATGGTAGACCATAGACAATTGTTGATGGTGACAGAACTCTGTGGATATATGAAAAAACACCAAATCATACACTTTAAAAGGATGGATTTTATTTGGGCCTGGTCTTACATGCCAAGACCATGTAATTTGCCATCCAACTGTTGAGCTACCAAGCTGAATAGATCAAATCGTTGGAGCATGTGAAGGAAATATTAACAAGGAATCAGAGTATTCCAATGTATATTTTAAAAATGGTTTTTTGAATTCCCCCAACTTTTCTTGCTTTAAATCTGATCTCTTCATTTTCTAAATACATTTGTTTATGTTTCTGAAATAAATAAATAAATAAATAATAAACCATTGATAAATTACCTATCCTTATTCATTGGGAAAATATGTTAAATAATGATTTCCCTTGTACAAATGTTCTTATTCATAAGGGATTATATAATTTTAATATTTTGAGGGCGTTTTTGAAGATTGATTTCAAATTGTTTGTTTCTCAATTCAGTGTTATTCTTGGGACTCATTTATCCATTCATTTACACATATATTGACATATTTATTGAGCATTTACCATAGGCCAAGCACTGGGTAAGGTACTGTGGAGAAATAAATGTAGAATTGCAATTTGGCCTCTCCTCTTATGGATCTTGTACACTGTTGAAGAAAATATATATTAAACAGATAATTAAAACCATGATATAAATACCACAGTGAAGAAACAACATTGTACTGTAATACATGACCTGTTTTGTAGTCAAATAAGTTTTCCTGAATAAAAATAATAATATTGGTATATAGATTTAGAGAATGAGCAGGATTTTTTTAATTGACACGTACTTGATATACAATATTATATTGGTTTTAGGTGTACAACATAGTGATATAACAATTATATACATCACTATGTGTTGCTACCAACTGTCGCCATATAAATACATCACAATATTATTGACTATATTCCTTATTGTGCACTTTTCACCTACATGACTTATTTTATAATTGGAGGTTTGTCTCACTTTATTCCCTTCACCTATTTTGTCCATCCTCCAACCTCTCTCCCCTGTGCCAACCACCAGTTTGTTTTCTGTGTTTATGATTCCATTTCTATTTTTATTTGTTCAATTGTTTTATTTTTTAGGTTCTACATATAAGTGAAATCCTATGGTGTTTGCCTTTCCCTGTCTGGCTTATTTCACTTAGCATAATTCCCTCTAGGTCTATCCATGTGTTACAAACAGCAAGATTTCATTCTTTTTTATGGCTGAGTAATATGCAGGATTTAGCAAGGAAAAGTAATTAAAATCACTTCAGGCAGAAAATAATGAAAAAAAACCCACAACAACTAAAAATTTTGTACTTGCTAGGGTAATTTAAGGAGCTCTGTTGATTTCAGGGACTCAGAGAAGGTTATGGTGGCTAAAGCTCAGATTCTAATAGGAAGAGAATAAAAACCATGTAGATGAGATTGGAGAACTCAGTGTTGCTAGACCTTGGGAGCCTTGCAAAGCCACAGTAATATTGTTGGAGACATAAACAAACAAACAGAAAAATCAGTAAGAAAGCATAGGAAGCCACTGATGTGTTTCAAACAAGAAAGTAGAAACATTAAACCTAAACATTTAAAAAGATCAATTTAGACATTGGTGGTGAACTGAATGAAGAAGTTGAATGTGGATTGTTAGTTATAAATCTTTCAGAGCAAAGGTACATCTCCTCCAGAGATCCTTTGACACTAAGTGATTCAACTTTAATTCTATGTAGGGACAAAAAATGAAAGTGGTGGCCAAATGGATGAGTGAGAAAGTATTACATTTAGTATGAAACTACTACATATCTCTGTGGCAGTACAAGATGGAAGTCATTCTGTACATTGTGGTATAGCTCATATGTTATCAAACTAAGTTTATTTTTTTTGCAATCATAGCTCATAAAACACATTTAAAAATAATTTTAAAAAATAGGCATTGATCCCATAATAGAGATAGGAAAGAAAATAACAACTGTGCTTCCATAAGGAAGAAACATAATGTAGAGAGAGAGAAAGATTTTGTACCATCCATCAAACATTTCCTTTGAAAGAGCATGTTGCTTACTGAAGGATCCCCTCAGTGATCTTCAGCATAATCCAAAAGCCCCAGGATATAATATAGTTTAGTCTAACAACTAATGGGTAGAACATTACAGTCAGTAAAAATAGAGTTATAATTAAAATAAAACAGATGTAACTACTAACAACTAAATACTTGTAACTCCAGGGGATTAGAAAGTACCTTTGAAACTGAAATCAGTCAAACGGAGAAATAAAGTGGGAGAACTGTTTATTTCTAACAAGCAGTTGTCCCGCCTCTCTCGCAGCTCAGCTGCAGAAGAAGAGACCTCACCCAATCTCTCTGGTCCAGATATGCCCTCTCTGGCCCTTGTAATTACCTATTGACATGGAGATGGACTACTTCTCTCCACCCCTTGGAAACACCTGTTGATATGGAGATGCACTAAGTCCAGGTGAGAGATTCTGGAAATACTGCAGTTTTACCCACAATACTTTAAAAAGTTCACTTGGGATACCTATGGAAAGGAATATCTAGTATATTTTAAAACTGCCCCAGTACTTCATTTTTGAAAATTTTCAGTAAACCTGCCTCATATTAATAGAATCTGTAATCCTAGAATACTTCTTTTAAATTGAAGGATAATTGGCATACAAGATTCTATTTATTAGTTCCAGGTGTAGTGATTTGGTATTTTTATACATTATAAAATGATCACCATGATAAGTCTAGGTACCATCTGTCACCATATAGTTATTACAATATTACTGACTATATTCCCTATGGCATATATCACATCTCCATGACTTATTTACTTTATCACTGGAAGTTTGTACCTCTTAATCTCCAACTATTTTGCTTCCTCTCCAAACTAACTCATATATATCCTTTTTGTTTCCTGTATATATGAGTGCATTTTTGTTCTGTTTGTTCATTTGTTCATTGTTTAGATCCCACATATAATTGAAATCATATGGTGTTTATGTTTGTCTTTTTCACTTAGCAAAATTCCTTCTAGATCAATCCATGTTGTTTTGTAAATGGCAATATTTCATTCCTTTTTATAGCTGAGTAGTTTTCTTCTTTGTATATATACCACATCTTTTTTTATCCATTCATTCATTGATAGACATTAGGTATTTTCCTTATATTAGCTATTGTAAAGAATGTTACAATGAACATAAGGGTGCATATATCTCTTTGAATTGGTGTTTCATCTTCAAATAAATACCTAGAAGTGGAATTGCTGGATTGCATGGTGGTTCTATGTTTAATATTTTGAGGAACCTCCATACTATTTTCCTTAGTGGCTGTACCAGTTTACATTCCCATTAACAGTGTATGAGGGTTTTCTTTTCTCCACATCTATGGGTAAAATTACAATATTTCCAGAATCTCTCACCTGGCCTTAGTGCATCTCCATATCAGTAGGTGTTTCCAAGGGGTAGAGAGAAGTAGTCCATTTCCATATCAATAGGTAATTACAAGGGTGAGCCAGGGCATATCTGGACCAGAGAGGTTGGGTGTGGTCCCTTCTTCTGTAGCTGGGTTAATGAGAGACACAGGCAAGCAAAAAGTGGACGACTGCTTGTAAGCAATAAATGGGTCTCTCCCACTTTTCTTCTTTTACTGATTTCATTTTCAAAAGTATTTTGCCCAGGATTTTCCCCCTGGAGTTACAACATCTTGCCAACACCAACACTTATTATGTGTCTGTCTTTTTGATAATGGCCAATCTGACAGGTATGAGGTGATATCTTATTGTAGTTTTGATTTGCATATCCCTGATAATTAGTGATGTTAAGCCTCTTTTCATGTTCCTAGAATACTTTTAATATTAACTAGTTTCAATGTTATATAAGAGGGTTATAAACTATCAGGAAGAGACCACCATTTTTACAAGTGGATTTTTTCTGAAGCTATAGAACTTGATGAAAGATAAGATTTTATGTAGGTAAAAACTGTAACAATGTGTCATAGTAGAACTGAATTTATTCCAAAGATAATGGAATTCATTTCATTATATCTGTCCTTAACTCTTGGTTTATAATCAAATATCCCCCTACAAAGATTTGGTGCTTATAATAACTTGTTATAATTGAACACCAATCAATTTCTGCCTTTTGAACTTAGTGGATTTTCCCTTAGCCAAATTTATCTTATTGTCCCTTTTATGAACATTGACACAGAATCATGATCTTTTACAGATTTTTACTTCTTTTTAAATGATTCTGCTTACTGTTTCTACTTACTCTCTAGAATATTTTAAATGACTAAATATTTCACTAATTTTCACATATGACCCGCTCCAAACTATTTCTTCTAGAAGACATGACTTAATGTACTATACCTTCTCCCCAAATTAAGATAATTTTATGCCATCTTTTATTCTCTACCTCAAACCTGAATGAGCTATTATTTAATAATCTTGGATTTGTAAATATTTTTAATGTTTTTTTTCATTATGTTACATTTCATTTTGAATGCATTGAAATGCTATTTTTATTTATTGATCTAGTATCCATCAACCTTGCTATTATTTTGACTTAAAACAAAATTGTACATTCGAGAGGTACCTTAGAACAAAAAATGAAGAAACCCACATTAAGAGATTATATATTTGTCTAAAAAAAGACCACTTAAAAGAAATGATATCATTTTTTAAAACTGTAATAATTTTTTTTGTGTATGTCAAATAGTTTTCCTGTATCTATTCTTTTTCCATTCCTCACCAAAGTGAGATATTTAGCATTTTGCAAGGACGATTTACATTTGTCAGAAGATGTTTCCCTGTCACTTCTTTTTTCCTTCTTTTTCTTCTCTTGGGAAAATTTGAAAATGAGTTGATCATTATGAGTATGCTCTAGGAATATCTAGTCCTGATAATCAATAATTTATAAAGAAAAAAATAATAAAGTTTTTGCTCTATAAGGAAATCCTGCTATTTAAACTAAACTGAGATCTGTAATTGAGTAGTAATCTAGCTAACTGCTTACGGGAAAAATGTTCTGATTCCTCTGAAGTAGGAAAAACTTTTAAATATGGCTTAAAGAATCTTTATGTTTCGTTATTCATCAAAGTCTTATAGATTATATTTGCAAAAGTTTCATGTAATAATCCTGATACAGAGGTGACTTTTGGGGAAAATTAGAATTTTTGTTGAATGTTTAGAAAGATGTCTGGTTTCCAGTCCAGTATGTAAGAAGCTTGAAAGATCCACTCTATCCTAACATGTGAAAAAGTAAGCAAATTGAAAAAAATTATTGTTTCTAAGACCATAAGAGAATTGAGGTCACAGGGCAAACCAGTGTCCCTAAAATTTGAGAGACACACAGGAGAATGTAGAGTCATAAGTTATTGGAACTTCATTGCAGCCTCCATGGGAACCAGTGCTAGAGTAGAAAACCTGAACTGACATATTATTGGAGACTTCGATAACTCTGACAGTTAAAAACTTGAGGGGGACACAGTTATTGAAGGAATGCCAATTTTTTAATGAGTTTTCTTGGATCTACTTTGTTCTAATGATGAATACTAGAGGGAAATTATCTTGTGCCTTCAGCAGTGGGAGAGGAAAGGGAACCATAATGCCTTTTATGGTCTCATGAAAGAATGGACATGGCCAAGGAAAAAAATCTCTGAGCTTGAGGATATCTCAATGGAAATCACCAACACTGAAACACAAAGAAAGTAAAGATGAGGAAAAAAATAATAAAATGCTTATTATTCTGTGAAGAAAAAGTTCTGGAAGAACCCAGATAAAAAACACTTTACCAGCAGAGGAGCAAAGATAAGAATTCCATAGCTTCTGCTCAGAAACCATGTAAGCAGGACAGTGGAGTGAATTAAAGTGTTAAGAGAAGGAAAAAAAAAGTTAAATTATGTTCTGGTATCCTACAAAATTATCCCTCAAAAGTGAAGGAGAAATAAAGATTTTTCTCAGACAAACAAAAATTGAATAATTGCCAATAAACCTGAAAGTTCTTTATAGACAAGGAAACAGACTTAAGTCAGAAACTTGTATCTACATGAACAAAGGTAAAGCATTAAGGAAAAAAGGTAAAATAAAAACTTTCCTATTCTTTTTTTTTAATTTTGGTATCATTAATATACAATTACATGAGCAACATTGTGGTTACTAGATTCCCCCCATTATCAAGTCCCCACCACACACCCCATTACAGTCACTGTCCATCAGTGTATTAAGATGTTATAGAGTCACTACTTGTCTTCCCTGTGCTATCCTGCCTTCCCCACGCCTCCCTGCTACATTATGTGTGCTAATTGTAATGCCCCTTTTTTTCCCTTCTCCCTCCCTTCTCACCCACTCACCCCAGTTCCTTTCCCTTTGGCAACTGTTAGTCCATTCTTGGGTTCTGTGAGTCTGTTGCTGTTTTGTTCCTTTGAAAACTTTCTTATTCTTTATTGAATAACAGTGTATTCAAAACAATAGCAACATTGTCTTCAATTATATACACATACACACATATATACACATACATTTGCATGTATGTATGTATAGTCATGCTGTGTATAGTGAAAGGGATGAAACAATGATATAAAGGAAGATATGGAATAATTAGGAATATTTGTTATTATAAGGTAATCACACTAACCATGAAATGGTATAATGTTATTTGAAAGTGGCATTGGATTAGCTATAAATGTTACAGCAAACTCTAGAGCAACCATTTAAAAAGTAACAAAAAAGTATAACTGATAAGCAAAATATCATAGAATTATATCATATTTACATAGAATTATATAAGATGCCCAATTGAAACCACAAAAGACAGAAAAAAATATGGTTAGGAATTAATCCAACTATAGCAATAATTCCTTTGAATGTCAGTGGTCTAAATGAACCCATGAAAAGATTGTTAGGAAGATGAAAAACAAGATATAACTATATGTTGCCTATAAGACACTCACTGTAAATATGATGACAAAGATTAAAAGTGGATGGAGAAAAATATGTCATACTAGCACTAATCAAAGGAAAAAGGGAGTAACTACATTAATTTCAGACAGAGTGGACTTTAGAATTAGGAGAGCTATCAAAGATAAAGAGATCCATTACTTAGTGATGAAGTGATCAATTCTGCAAGAAGATATAATGATCCTTAATAGTATGTACCTAAAGACAGAGCATCAAAATATGTGAGAAAAAACTGACAGAAGTATGAGAAATAGATGAATTCACATTATAGCTAGAAACTTCAATACTCCTCTATCAGAAATGGAGAGATCCAGCAGACAGAAAATCATTGGTACTCAACAAAAACATCAATCAACTTAAAAGAGCTGACATCTGTAGGTTACTTCATCCAACAACTACACAACACATTATTCTTAAATTCACATGGAACATTCACCAAGACAGACCACATTCTGGGCTGTATAAAGCACCTCAACATATTTGCAAGAATAAAAATCATACAATGTCTACTCTCAGACCACAGTGGTATTAAACTAGAAATCAGTAACATAAGGATAGGTGGAAAGTCCCCCAAATACCTAGACATTAAGCAACACTTATAAGTAACACAAAGGTCAAAGAAGAAATCTCAAGAGAAATTTAAAAAATATTTTGAACTAAATGAGAATAAAATTACAACTTTTCAAAAATTTGTGGAATGCAGGGGAAGCAGTGCTTAGAGGAAATGTATTGCAGTGAATGCATATATTAAAAAGAAGAAAGATCTAGAATCAATAATCTAAGCCTCCATCTTAGGAAATTGTGAAAATGAGGTCAAATACATCCAAAGTAAGCAAAAAAAAAAAAAAATTAGAGCAGAAATCAGTGAAATAGAAAATAGGAAATCAACAGAGTAAATAAAGACCAAAGCTGTACAGAAAATATCAATAAAATTGATGCCTCTGGCAAGGCTAGCTAAGAAAAGTAGAGAAGACACAAATTACTAATATCAGAAATGAAAGAGAGGATATCACAACAGATCCCATGGACATTAAAAAGATAACAAAAGAATACTCTGAACAACTCTGTGCCTCATAATTTGATAACCTAGATAAAATGGACCAATTCCTTGAAAGACACAGTTTCTCAAAACTCAAGCAATTAGAAATATACAATTTGAAAAAGCCTAAAGCTAATAAGGAAGTTCAATCAACAATTAATAACCTGCCAAGACAGAGAGTATCAGGCCCAAAAGAGTTCACTGGTGAATTCTACCAAATCTTTAAAAAAAGCAATTGCACCAATTCTGTACAATCTCTTTCAGAAGATCAAAGCAAAAGAAAATTTCCTATGAGGCCAGTATTACCCTACTATCAAAACCAAATGAAGAATTACAACAAAAGAATACTGCAAACCAGTATCTCAGATGGGCATAGTTGCAAAGTTCCTCAACAAAATTAGCAAATAAAATTCAACAATATATAAAAAGTACTATATAACATGAATGAATGCATTGATCCCAGGCAATCTGTCACATCAATGGTCTAAAAAATAAAAATCCCATGATCGTATCAATAGATGCATAAAAAGCATTTGACAAAAGTCAAGACTTATTCAAGTTATAAACTCTCAGCAAAGTAGGAATAGTGCTGAACTTCCTCAACTTGATAAAGATTATCTACTAAAAACTATTATCTAACATCATACTTAATGTTGAAAAGATTGATGCTTTCACACTAAGATCAGGAATAAGGCAAAGACCACCCCTCTCACTGCAGTTTTTCAACACTGTATTGGAAATCCTAGCTAATGCAATTAGACAAGAAAAGGAAATTAAAAAGTTTACAGTTTGGAAATGAAGGAACAAAACTAACTGTCTTTTTTCTCAAATAACATGATAATCTATGTAGAAAACCTGAAAGAATTAACAAAAATTCTCCTGGAACTAATAAACACCTATAGCAAACTTGCAGGTTACCAGACAAATATACAAAAGTCAATTTCTTTCATATATATTAGCAGTGAGTAAGTAGTACTTGAAATTAAAAGCACACTACCATTTACATTAGCACTCCCAAAAGCCAATACTTATATATAAATCTAACAAAATATGTACTATATGTGTATGAGGAAGACTACAAACTCTGATGAAAGATGCTTTTTGTTTTGTTCCGTTGATCTGTCTATTCTTTTGCCAATACCATACTGTCTTGATGTCTACAGATTTATAGTAAGACTTAAATTCAAGTAGTGTCAGCCCTGCAACTTGGTTCTTCTCCTATGGCATGTGTTAGCTGTTATGGATCTTTTGGATCTTTTGGCACTCCATGAAAACTAAGAGACAATTTCAGAGACATTCCATGTCCACATATAGAAAAGCTCAATTTTGCCAGGATATCAGTTCTTTCCAGCTTGATCTATAGATTCAATGTAATTTCAGTCAAAATCCCAGCAAGGTATTTTGTAGATGTTAACAAACTGATCTTAGTTTTCACGGAGCGTCAAAAGATCCAAAAGATCCATAACAGCTAACACAATGCCATAGGAGAAGAACCAAGTTGCAGGGCTGACACTACTTGAATTTAAGTCTTACTGTAAATCTGTAGACATCAAGACAGTGTGGTATTGGCAGAAGAATAGACAGATAGATCAACGAAACAAAACAAAAAGCATAGACCCACATAATTATAATAAATTGATCTTTGACAGAGGACAAAGGCAATACAATGGAGCAAAGATCATCTTTTCTACAAATGATGCTGAACAGTTGGATATCTACATGCCAAAAAAAAAAAAAAAAAAGAATCTAAACACAGACTCTGTAACTCTATAAAAGTTAATGCAAAACACATCACAGACTTAAATGTAAAATACAAAACTGCAAATCTCCTAGAATATAGCAGGAGAAAACATAGATGACTTTGGGTATGGTTGATGACTAAATATGAGCCAAAGTCACTATCCATGGAAGAAAGAATTGATCAGCCATACCTCATTAAAATTAAAACCTTCTAAAGATAATGTCAAGAGAACAAGGAGAAAATATTTGCAGAAAACACAGCTAATAAAGAGCTGTTATGCAAAAAATATACAAAAAAACTGTTAAAACTAAACAAGAAAACAACACAGTTAAAAATTGGGCCAAAGACCTTAACACATACCTCACCAAAAAGATATGCAGATTCAAAATAAGCATATGAAAAATTTTCCCCATTATATGCCATCAGGGAAATACAAATTAGAGCAACCAGATACCTCCACATATTTATTAGAATGGCCAAATTTTAGAATACTCACAATAGCAAACGATGGAGAATGTGGAGCAACAGTAACTCTCATTCTCTGCTGGTGGGAATGCAGAATGGTTCAAGCACTTTGGAAGAAAGTTGAAATCTTAAAAATTTAAGTCAGCTCTTACAATACGATCCATCAATCATGCTCCTTATTATTTACCCAAGGGAGCTGAAAATGTTTGTCCACACAAAATCCTGCATGGCAATGTTTACAGCAGCTTTATTAATACCCTAATCCTGTAAGCATCCAAGATGTCTTTCAGTAATTGAATGGGTTAAGAAACTCTGGTTGGCACTTCCAGACAATAGAGTATTAATTAGTGCTATCAAGCTGTTAAAAGACATGGAGGAAACCTAAATGCAGTTTACTAAGTTAAAGAAGCCAATCTGAAAAGGCTACCTATTGTATAAGTCCAAGCACATGATATTCTGGAAAAGGCAGACTAATGTATACAGTAAAAATATTAGTGGTTGCCAGGGTTTGGATGGGTGGGTGAGGTGTAGGGATGACTAGACTAGGAGCACAGAGGTATTTTAGCTCAGTGAAACTACTCTGATATAATGATGGATACATATTATTATACATTTGTCTAAATCCATAGAATGTACAACACATTCAATGATTTTTAATGCAATCTATGGAGTTAGGATGAAAATGAAGCATCAGTGCAGGTTCATTGATTGTAATAAATGGACCACTTTGATAGTGGACATTGATAATGGGGAGGCTATGCATGAGTTGAGGCAGGAGGTATATGTGAAAATCCCAATACCTTCTCAATTTTCTGTGAACAAAAAATTGCTCAAAAGAGTAAAGTCTATTAGGGGGAAAAAAAAGAATTAGAAAAATGTTAGACTGACCTATATTGGAGAATTGCAAAAGTTTTACTTGCTTTTTCAATTTTAATTATTTTTCTATCAAGACCCTTGCAAACACACATGATAAAATAGATAATGTTAATGGTATCATTTATGTAATGGCAAACAATAGAAGGGTCCTAAGTGTCTATTGTAATGCTAATTACATGCAGCAGATTTATTTAATGAATTCCTTTTGAGCAATAAAAAGAAATGTATTAGAGTCATTTGTTTTATAAGTTTATAATTGGGTTACTCTCACAGAATTAAGTATAAAATATTTAAAATCAAGAGGCAGAATAATTACCTACATATACACACTTTGATAATCACTTATAGAAGAAATCAGTCAAAAGAAAATGTAAAGAAATTCAAGGAGAATGATAAACAATATAGCAATTACCATTGGGAAGTTAGGAGGGTAATGCAATGGGAAAGGGATTTATAGTATTGCTAATATTTTTCCTTATGTTGGCTGTTGGATACATATGTGCTTATTATATCATACTTCGCATCTTGTATAGTTTGTAAACAATGTTTCAGGATGAAAGTTTTCTTTTTACTATAATGTTCTAATGTGGGATGGTACTGCAAATAGGTCTAAAATTTTTAAAAATCAGAAATTAAATATGGAAAATAAGAAATAAAAGCATATAAAAAAGGGGGTGGTGAAAGGAGAGAGGAAGAGAAAGAGAATCATGAAGGATTAAGCAATAGTATCCCTCTCATTACTGAGAAAAAGACAATTTACTACTTGAAAGGATTTCCTTGAGGGAAGTCGTGCATGAAACAAACATGTTTAATTGGACTTTCCAGAATCAATGCAAAAAGTAGCAGTTGCAATCCTGTTAAAACCAAAACTGCAGAGCTAGAGTTAAATTCCTTATCTGTAAAATAGTAAAATGGCACAGTAGTAAGCCATTATACAAAGACTGTGTTATTCTGAAGCAATGGAATGGGAAATTGATGCCAAGGAAAAACTAAAAGGATCATTGCATACAACCTATTTGGGCTTTGAAAACTCCATTACAGTAATCCTGCAAAAAAAACCTCTTAAATAAAAACACTTATTTTTTAAATTATATAAGCAGTTTAAAATGGGAAAAAATCCAAACTCAGCATGAGTACTTAAAATGGTAATAGAGCAGGTCAAATAATATTGTAAGTCCTGAATGCATTTGCAATGATATGCATTAAAATGAGTCTCGATATGCATTTACAGTTTTAACTGCCCCTCTGGTCTGATATAAGAAGATTATGAGTTTAACTTCTGGATGCCCTAGAATTGAAGGTTGGTTAGAAGCAAGAGAAAGCATGCTCTCTGGAGGTATCTGATCTTCATTTTTGGCAGCCCCAAGAAAAAATTGAGATCCCTGGCATCTTTACTATGAAAGATGTGTACAGTTGGAATAGGAAAATGAGGATAGTTTCACCCTGAATATTAAGCCCACATTACATGTAATCTTCAGAAAAGGTTAACCGGGGATCAGCTTTCTAGGATGCATATTTGTGAATGTGCATACACGTGTGTGTGTGATTGTGTATGTGTGTATGTGTGCTACTTTGGACTTTCATTTTGGAAGTAATCTCGGAGATAGACTAAATGAATCAGACTCATATCATGTAAGAACAAATACAGGTTAAAAGAACCTTAGTTCTCCTTGTTGAAGAGCCCTCCCCACTTTCCCCTTTTCTTAGGGCATTTACTTTAGAAAATATGTAGTTGTAAGTTCTTTCTCTGTATCTTTAAAACATGTAAATCTTAAAAACTAAATAAGCCCCTTGCCAGCTTTAAGAAATGTCTTTCTCAAGGACTGAGAACTCTGCTTTTGAAATATACTCATAAGGAAGATAATGCCCCATTTCACAGTATCTATGGGAGAATAGAAGGTTACTTCTGTGGGGCCTCACTCCGAGTTCCAAAATTAACTTCTGTCTTAACTTACAAATTAATTTTCCTTTGGTTAAAGCCATTTAGCTAACACATATGGTCATTGCAATTATCAAGTGAATTTAGGATGAATTATCTGTGAGAAATGGTATTGCAAGTCCTCTTACTTGTTGATATTCAGAATGAGTATGTGATAGGTTGTATCTGCTTGGGTGAGATTTCTGTCTGTCTTTGCAATCTCTTAGCATATTGTCCATGATGCACATCCATGGTGGCTTAATGCATATTCAGTAATAAAGTTCTTTTCTTTCTCTTCTACCTTTGTGGGAATCTTTTTTTAGGTTGAGAGGAGATACTGTTTTAATTTTATTCCCGCCCCCCAGTCACCACCATTGAGTATATTTTCTGCAACTAGTGAAGAAATGAAAAAAAATTCTCCAATAGTCAAATTTCTGATTCAAACACCAAGAATGAAACAAAATTTAAACTGACTTATTTCTTATAAAACTCAGGGCATTGATGTGGGAGGCACTTGTTACAAAGCCATCTGTCTACTTAAATCTATCTTGTAAAAAACAACACCTAATAATTACAAATATTACTGTTTTTTCTAAAAATAAGTCATGTAATACTTCAAACATATTTAATTACACTCTTTAATCAGAAACTAGTGACTGACCTCCTTTCAAGATGTCCATGGCAAGAAAACAACTAGGAACCCAAGGCAATGAGTCACTTTTTTGTTCTTAGGCTCTATTCAGGATGACCATAAACCAAGAGGCTAGTTTTAGAGGGTACCCTAAAGAGCTTTTTTACTAAGAATCTGCCCTCTCTAACCCCCTCTCATGCAGCTGAGTTGTACATTTATCCTTCTGGGTATATCCTTCTGGGTATAAGCTGCATAGGAGAAGAGAATTATTCCTTATCACTGTTTGTGAGAATTCGGAAGGAAAGAGAATAGAAGAGCAGATGTGACTATTTCATTCAGGGATAAAGGGGTCTATGCTGGCTCTTCAGTGTCCAGCTCTCTCCAGAGAATGACTATAACAATTAGAAAAAATTTTAAAGCCAGTGTGTCTGGCTACCCAAACTCCATCTAAATGTATTTTGGCTGCTTAAGTTGAAAGTATTCTGCCAAATCCTAATGTAATATAAAGTATCAAATTGTAAGTAAAAGTATTTGAACTTGCTCTCCTTCCCCCAGTTGAAATTTGTTTTAAATGATTTAGCCCATTTCTAATTATTTCAATGTCTGGATAACACAAGAAGCAAAACTGCAGGTACATGGTGTGGAAACAAATTATATAGCTTATTTCTTGAATGTTTAAAAAATAGTCTCTCTTAATATAAAAATAGCAAGAAAAAAAGGAAATATAAGGGTATGATGATAAACAATTATTTTAATTCTCATAAATGTTTTAGATAATGCTATTTCAGGAAAAAGTATATTTATGTACAGGAATTTGAGACACTAATTTGTTTTCTAACAAATTTTCACCAGTGCAATTGTGTGATTGGAACATTTGTACTCAAAAGCCTGAAACTCTTGACATCTTCTGAAATGAGAAGCGATTTATATCAGATCACCTCTATTCCTTTAACCTATGATATCAATCTTATCAGGCAACAATCAAACCCAGATTCCTCTCATTTCTACTATCTTCTGACACAGCAATTTCTCTAAAGTCTATCTGAACAATACTTATTTTGCTATTTTATCCCCTGGTTGGATCAATTTGGAATGAAATACTATTTCTAATACATATACATGGGACCAGATGTACAACTTAGGTGCCAAATTGTTGCATTAATTTCTAGCCATGGAGTAAGATAAATGCCTTCCATATTTTCTATGATTTTTTTCCTTGGGCTTGTCAAGAATACCTGCATACAAAATAAAAATGTAGATCAAATTTTATAAAACTATACCAATGTACATAGATTTACTTTTAAACCACAGGGAAGGTTTAGTAAGATAGATAAATAGAGATTATATATAAAATAACAATGTACTGCTCTTCTTTTCAATATAAAAGCTTGTTTGCAATTACTGTTGCCAGTATTACAATATATCACAAAAGAATTTAAAAAACAGCATTTTCTTGTTAAAAATAAATTTTTGTGTTCTAAAATATCTGAAAATGTTTGATGATAAAACTTTAAAACTTGTTCAAAGATTCTGATGATTTAATAGAATAACCAATAACATGGTAACATTAATTCTAGAATTATGTTTCACTATACATCCATATACATGTATACTTCCATATCTATTTTGATATGCATACGTTTATGGTGATATTAATACATCCTCTACATTCAACTATTCTACCAGATACTAAGCCTACAGTTTTATTAAAAAGTGAACTTTAAGAGATTGCTATCAAGACCCAGAAGTACATGTTTTCTTAGTTGTCTTATGAATTATAATTCTCTTTTCTTCTACCTCAATAAGTCTCAAATTATTTGCTTAAAAAGATGATCTATGCAAGGAAATTGTATAAATACTAGAATTTTTACCTCTGTCACAGAGGGATACTGTTTACCAAATATGTCCTCGTGATATGGCAATGTGTTAATTCATTCATTTAAAAAATATTGAGCACCTACTATGTGTCAGACACTCTTCTAGATGCATATGATGTAACAGTAAACAAGAGAGACAAAGATACCCACCTTCACGCAGCTACTGTTCCAGCGAGAGCATGCCAACAACATGCCATAGATGTCAGAAGTCGACACCATGTACAGCATGTTAGGAAATTAAGAGGTATGGAAAAAGTAAGAAAAGCAATGTCAGTGGGGGTAGGGAAAAGAGTAGCTGAAATTTTAATAGGTGATCAGGTAAGCTTTTATTCATATAATATCAAACCAAAAACTTGACGGAGATCAGGAATTAGATAATTTAGGAAAGAACATTCCAGGCAGAAAGAAATGATATTACAAATAAATGGAGCATTCTTTCTGTTATATGGAGAACAGGTTGTGGGACAGTAAGAGTAGAAACAGTAGTACCAAACAAGAGCAGGATGTGCTACAAGAGGAACAGGAGAGCTGAGAAAGACTACCAGGCCTGACCTAGGTTCAGTCAAGTAGGACCTGGTAGCTTTTGTGTGCAATGTCAGAAAAATAAATAAATTTATATATATAAAATGAAATCCTGTAGACACACAGAGTCAGATCCCTGCTAAAGAAACTTTGTTTTTCCTTCCCTCAAAAAATGTAAAGCCTGTGGTGTACTGAATCTATTAGGACAACAAAAAACTATGTCCCAGTTTGAAATACAGGCCAGCCTGACAGAAGAGGCATGCCTTTTATTGAAGTAATAATTCCTTCAGTCTCTGTAATCTACATAGTTCCTGTCCACACAATTGTCAATATTTAATTTTTTTTAAACTGCAAGATAAGGGAGAAGCAAGAAAATCTGACACATGTCAGGAGATTAAAATATTCAGAAGAATCAGACTGAGAGAGCTCACATATGTTAGAATGATCAGACAGCGATTTTTCTAAATTCTGAAAAGGCTATCATGGAAAAGCCATGCAAAATGTATGAACAGATGTAAATTTTCAGGAGAAAGATAAAAACTATAAAAATTAGCCCAACAGAAATAGACAGGTATTCTGAGGGGCTTATCGGAAGTCTGAAAAGAGCAGAGAAAATAATAAATTTGAATATGGGTCAGTGGAATTTATCTACACTGACTTGCAAACTAAAGAAAAGGAGAAACAAAGAAGCAACAAAAAAAGAAAGAAAACAGTACATGAGATCTGTGAATCAAGATCAAATGTTCAAATGGATGCAATTAGAGATAAGAGAAAAAGAGAAAATACAAGAGAGAATTGTGCAGTATAAATATTTAAAGAGATACATTTCCAAAATAGTTGAGTAATAGGTTTTATACTGAATCTCTCATATATATAACTATAAGCTCTGGATGAAAATATAAACAATCAATGAATCAATAAAATAAAATTTTAAGGCAATCTTAGAAACTCTTAGTGTTAATATAGTTCGTATTTACCAATATATCCCTGTAAAGTTGTTGCTTTTGTGTATTATTTAGGAAATTTTCCTCATATCTAGGTCATAAAAATATTGTCATATAATATCTCTCAATACTTTATTATTGGGGGCATTTTGTGAAAGTAGAGTCTGCTTGTTTCTATATGGATACTTATGTGTCTCAAGCTACATTTATTTATTTTTTATTGAAGTATTGTTGATATACAACATTGTATTGGTTTCAGATGTTCAACATAGTGATCCGATAATTACATACATTACTGAATGCTCACCGTGATAAGTGTAGTTAGCAGCTGTCATACAAAGATATAACAGTATTATTGACTATATTCCCTACGCTGTACTTTTCGTCCTTGTGACTTACTTATGTTATAATTGGACATTTGTCACTTTGTATCCCCTTCACTTAGTTCACCCAGCCCCCACCCCCTCCCCCATGGCAACCACCAGCTTGTCCTCCATGTTTATGAGTCTATTTCTATTTTATTTGTTCATTTGAAAAACTACATTTATTGAAATGTGTGTATTTTGCCAATTGCTCTATAGTACCATTTTACCATAAATAATATGTTTATATATTCATAAATCCCTTTCCAGATTTTCTGTTGGTTGACTACTTTGTATGTCATTGTGCTAATACTGCACTATTTTAAATATTGCATTTATGTCATATTTACTTTGTGTTTCCATATGAATTATGTAAGTAATTCAATGTTGCCTATTTTGACAAAAAAAAAGAAATAGCTGATAGGATTTTTATTTGGATTGCATTGTGTCTAAATATCAGTATGAAAGAGAGTTGACATACTGACATCTCTACAACAGTGAGTTGTAACTCTGAGTGGGTTAGTAAGGATGGGGGAAAAGCAGATGGAATTACTGGGCAGGAAGGATTATAAATCATATAAAAAAGGAAAAGATGTTTACATTTGAGATAACAAATCTGAAAAAATTCTCAGTGAAGACACATCCTGGATATGGCTTTGGGGTGAGTGGGTAAGGTGAAATTCACATAAAGGTAGTTAAAATTCAGGAATGCCGAAAGAGAGTGATGGGGAGAGAGAAGCTGAGGCACTAAGTGGATTATAAATTAAGAAGATTTTTACCAAGGAAGATAGAAAATGGAAGACCTAGTTTGTAAGTACATGAGCCAGTTTCAAAGTCTTCAGCAAATGCAAGCCTATGGAAGATTTATCATTTGTGATTCTAAGTAGTGTTAGAAAGTGGATGGAGTTGGTCTCAAAGCAAAATGGTGTTTCAGAGAGGGGAAAAGGAACGTTTGGATATAAGGAGGATAGTGAGTGTCACCAAATGTGGAATGTGGGGAAAGAGTCACAAATTCTTCAAAACTAAAAAGTCAAAACTCTTCAAATCAAAAATGATTCCTTGTTGGCTGAGGCAAAAAGATGAAGGGACTGATCAGTTAAACATTTGAAGAGGTAGAAGTATATCTACCGAGGACTAAAGGGTACACTGCAGTTTTGTTGTGTTTATACATCTTTCTATGTCTAAAAATATTCTTGAGTCTGTATGGATATTAAATTTAAAAAATAGACTCCAAGATAAGATCTCATATAAATAAAATAGTGTATTCAAACTATATATCATTTATCACAATTAAAAAATTTAAAAAGTTTCAATGGGTGCTCGGCTGTTAACAGCTCTTAGAGCTAACAATGCTAACTGCTCAAAAACTTGAAGGTGTTGAAGCTCAAACTAAAAGTAAAACTAGAGTATGACTGTACAAATTGAAAAATAAAAATAAAAGAGACATAGGAAGAGCTAGATATAGAGAAGAAGATTATGATGTTTTGACTCTGACGCTTTTCTTGACTAGAATAATTAAAAGAAGGTAATATAGGGAACAAAAGATACTAAGGACAACAAGAGAGACTGAAGAGGGTAAGTTGAGGGGAAATGATGAAAAAAATGCTGGGAATAAGTATCAAGATGGGCAGATTGCATAAAAGGAGGGGAAAAAAATAAGAGGGCAAAAGTGTTGCTTATTCAAAGAAAGGGTTTTAAATATAGGGAGTTATTTAAATAAATCTGTAAAAGAGAATTATACAGGAGAGGTGATAATTAGAAATAGGCTGCTCATTTTTTTCCTCTTAATTCAGACACCAGCATTGTCTTCATTTGGAAGTTAGTAATTTCTAGATCATTTAACCTAAGTTCTACCTAGTTGGGTCTTTAGTTCTTTTATCAAAAACTTCTGCTTCACTGAGACTTTAAAGTAAATGTTTACACACACACATACAAACACACCTGCAAATTTAAAGATTTCTAAAATTGTACTAATTTCAGACCCTATATTAGAAGTATAGAGATGAATATAAGATTAAAATAAAGTTTTTTTTTCATTTTTTAAACTGACATACAGTCTTATTTTAGTTTGAAGTATACAGCACAGTGGTTCAACAGTTCCCCATACTATTAAATCCTCGTGCCCTCTAGTGTGGTTACTATCTGTTGACATAGGAAGACGTTACAGACATTGACTGTGTTCTCCATGCTGTACTACTATCCCCGTGACCAACCCACATTATGAAAGAATTTTTGTGCCCCTTTATCTCCCTCTCCCTCCCCTCCCAGCCACCCATAAATTAAAGAGCTCATATATAGAGGGCTTTTATTATAAGAATATTCTATTTATAAAGGTTCATGCACTGCAGTTGAAAAGCAGAGAAAATACGAAAGGAGAAAAAGTTTTATTTAAACAATGTGTGAGATGCCAGCTAGTATTTGACTCAAAAAAATTATGTTCAAGTTGGAATTTGAGACGAGACCTGGGACTGCCACTCTCAGTACCGGTCTCAGTTGCTTTGTCCCTGTAAAACCACCCTATTGGAAGACTCTGGTGTCTAAATGTGTCCAGATTAAATACAAGAGAATCTTAAATGCAAGACAACGACATGTGGTGCTCAGAGAACCTGAGACATACCAGATAATGTTGATCATGAGCTGACCTGGTAAGTTAATAACTACAGACGCGGGCCCATGGCCCTTAACAGAAATAAATCAAATGTATACTTCATGTCCTTTTTGCTTTTCTTTCTGCAATAACATTATTAAATATTAAGGAATTAAACATTATTCAAACAATATCAGCTCATTATCACGTACCACCGTCATGATGACACATGGTGTTTTTAATGTGTATTCTAAGAATGGAGTGTCCATTAAGGAGCCTCCAGTCACCACACACACAGAGGAAGACAGAGAAGATGTGATTCTCATTTTCTTATAAGCCTGCTCCAACTTAGTACCTCCTCTTTCATCTTTACATATATATTTCATTTACAATTTTAATTTTTAACAGGCTATTTCTACATAACAAAATAAAAACAAGTGAAAAAGTGGGAAGATCACCTGACATGTAATCAGACTGTTATTCTGAATTCTTGTCAGATTTCCTAAATGTATAGATTTTCTATTTGTTTTCAATTTAGAATTGAATAAACAAGTGAATTTATTACTCTCCATATATAACTTAAGTTTGGTTGTTTGTAAGTAACGTGAAAATAACTCTTTCTGTATTCCCTTTTGCTTAGTTTCTCCAGATGGCTAATGTCTACTTTATTTGCATGCTCATTGGAAAATGTCTATCCCACGTGAATCTCTGTCCCTACTTTCCTCACATCATCACGAAGTAACTATTTATCCTTACCTGCAAGGTCTGTCCTCAGCCTTTATTTCCAGGACGCAACCTATTTAGTTGCAAAAAAAAAAAATCAGCTCCATGCTGATAATTTCATTTTCCCAGGATATCTGCCTTTTTCCTGTCTTTTGCATTCCTTTACAAACTCACAGAGCCCTGGCCTTTGTCTTTGTAATATATTTCCAACATATTCCAGTCTCAATCACTGTTCCCTCACCATATTGCCTAATCCCTAAACTGGTCATATTGGCATTCCATTCTTTATTGAGTGGGTAAATGGATAATGAATTTTATTCCTTTAAGTTCATCTTGACAAACTGACTGGGTTGTTGTACCACATACCTGCAGTCATCGGACTAGTCACCATGCTACTGACCACATGTCTCCCTATATGTACCTCCAGGTTACTCCAGGATCCTCTAGTTACCCTCTGCAGGGGCTCATCTTTGTCTTTCTTAGCCTTTTTTGAACTTTCCTGAACAGTGTTTCATGTTCTATTTTTGTACCACATTGTTTTAATAGTCTCCATGACCCATAGGACATCTGAGATCCTGCTCTTAAAATTTCCCCAAATTGATAGCACCCCACAATTTCATGTGCATGCTTATTTCCCATTCATAAGGCTAACATTACTGCTGCTCTTGCTGTCTGTTAGTGTCCTTACTAACTGTGGATTCTAATACTTTCTGCTTTCAAGTACACAGAACAAGTGTGGGTCCAATTAACAAGAGAAAATGTCATATTCAACCTGTCAGCAATCTGGACAACTTATTTTGAAAATATATACAAAATGCTACTCTCTCCAGTTTTGTTACCACCCAGACCTACTCTGGCATTTCTATTTTTGCCTGGATTAATGAAATAGCCTCTTCAATGGAAAAAACTCAGTTTTCCTCCTTTTGTATAGGAAAAAAACCCTGCTCTTCCCTTCTTTATCTTGTGAGTCTTTCTTCAGTCTCACCCAGAACACTTCACTTCTGACATTTTTGGTTACCAAATATGTATGAATTTTCCCCATAACAACAAGGAAGTCTCCGAGACACTGGGTGACCTACAGTTTAACTAATACTGACACTATCTACCCAGAGACAGCATCAGATCCCACAAGGAAGGACTCAGTTCCACAAGACTGATTTTTCCACTCCCACTTCAGACAACAGTTGCAAGCTCAAGTTATCAGCTGTCCTTCTATGGACAGTTATAGATCACAGAGTCCAAGGCTCCCTTCTTCAGGTTTGATTAATTTGCTAAAGAAGCTCATGGAACTCAGGGATAACATATTTATCAGTTTATTAAAGAACATGATAAATGATATAAATGACAGCCAGATGAAAAGATACAGAGGGAGATGTCTGGGAGGGTCCTGAGTGTGGGAGCTTCTGTCTCAGTGGATTTAGGGTGCATCACCCTCCCAGTGGGGATTGTGTGCCCACCTGGAAGCTCTCTGAACCCCATAGTATTGGGGTTTTATGGAGGCTTCCTCACATAGGCATCATTGATTATTAAATCCATTTCTGGATTCTCTCTGGAAAATCTGAAGACATAAAAACCTGAAGCTTCTAGTCATGGTGTGGTCTTTTTGGTGACCCGCCCCCACCCAGAAGTCCTCCAGAAGCCCACCCTGAGTTGCCTCATTAGAATAAGAGATGCTCCTGGTGTTCTTATCACTTAGGAAATTACAAGGCTTCAGGAACTCTGTGTCAGAGACCCAGGACAAAGACCAATATATGTATTTTCTACTACCTCACAACTCTTACCTGGTCTTGCTCCTGCTCTTCTTAAAGCAGTTTTCATACTGCTTTAAGAAGGTGCATCTTATGATCACAAGGCTAAGTTGAATCAATTTTCCTATACAGGATTCATTCACTTTCAGAACTGTGTAAGATGAACTAAAAATTATTCCAGTGGAAGGCACCACCGTATGAACTTTTGCCTTACAACTTCTTCCTATCAGCTGACATATATCTGGAGTATTAAAGTTAATTTTAAAATATGCATGAGCAAAGTTTAATTAAAGTGGCAAATCTGTTACTGAAGAAAAAAAAAATCACAAAATCTGTTTTGTAGACAGAAATTATTTTTGTATTACCTGCTGTCAGGCAAAGCCCAATCACTCATTTCAATTGAAGTAAGATGAGAATGAATTACTCATAATTACTTAATTGCTCCATTTTATTCTGTCCATATGGATAAAATCAGATTAGGTAGGTTACCATAACTATTTAGTGACTGATATTGTTAACACTAATAGATAAGACATTAATTTTCCATTTTCTATGTTATTCAGTTATGTAGTAAATAAAAGTAGAGAGTGCACAAGATTTGTGGGTAATCTTGATGATTGTTTTGAGGAAATGGTGACTCTTCCATTATAAATGAAGAGAATTATTTTTGTCAAAATGACAAGTCCTTTGCCTGTTTTCTACAAGGGTTTTCAACATCACTGCCTTTATAGAATTATTCGCTCACAAAATAAGACAAAATGTATCTCATCAGAAGGCTATTTATTATGCAGTAATAATTTTGATAAAAAGGGGCTTGTATGTTATGTGAATTGCTTTCATAAGGTTTTCAAATATATTTAGAAATTCATTTTAAGCTCTATTAATTTTGTTTTATGAAGGACTTTTCTTCCTAAAATTTCTATCCTACGGCTCCAAGGAGATAATGAAAAGTTTCAGAGGGCAGAAGAAAATTTTTCATAGATGCAGTGTTATCTAAATGACCAAGAAAAAATGTGTTCTGACAAGTGACTAAGTCTTTTTCGTTGTGGCAGTTTTGTACCTCTTAAGACGCATCACTACTACCTTGAATTAAATATCTGGAACTGATTAGGTTTGCTTAATAGCCTATCTATACTACAACTCATTATTTGATAGTGACATAATATTCCACTACCTAAATGTGTCTTTCTGCATTGAAAACTGTTTCTCAATAGGCTGCTTCCTGTATTTTTGCCATATAAATAATTCTGTGCTGAGCACTAATTTATATATAAACATTCACAATATTTTGTAGATACAGTATTAGAATCAGCTTTATTAATCAGGGATGACATATATTTTAATGCACATGATTAAATTGCCTTCCAAAAAGATATAACTATATTCTCATGAGCAATGAATGTATAAAAGTCCAATTCTCCAGCTCTTTATCCACGTTTTATCTTTTTATGGACTGTTCTTAGATTGAATGTCTTCTTATATTTTTCTTTTATTAATTATTCCTAAGAATTAATCACCAGTATTCAAAACTTATTATTATGTACACTAACATGTAACACTTTTTGTTATACATGTTGCAAACATTTAGTTCTGGGTAGCCAGTCTCAAAATTTTAGTTACGATGTTCTGCGTCTTACATTTTTTTATGGTTTATAAGATGTTGTATTAAATTTATGCAATTCTGTGTAATAAATTCTGTTCAAGCCTAGTGGCTTAAAACAAACAAATCACTAATTATCTCTCAGTTTCTCTGGGTCATGAATCTGGACACAACACAGTTGTATCTGCTGACTCTGGGTTTCACACAGGCTGAATCAAGGTGATGGCTAGGACTACAGTCTTACCTTCAGAAAAAATGCAAAAACAACCCACTTCCAAGCTCTCTTGTGAGGTTGTTGGCAAGATTCAGGGCCTCAGTTTTTCACTGGCTGTGGACTGGAGGTCGTGACTTGGGGTTTCATGCCTCATGGCTCTCTCCATAGGGCAGCTCACTACATGGCCGTGGCTTCAGTTTGAGTGTACAAGTGAGCAAGCAAGAGATGTTGTGCAAGGAGAAGCCACAGTCTTCTTGCAACAGAAGAGAATATTCCATCATTTTCACCATATTCTGCTCCTTTGAACCAAGTCACTAGCATCAGCTCATACTAACAGGAAGGAGATTGTGCAAGGGGGCAGACATCAGGAGGCAGGGAGCTCTCTGAGAGGCATCAGAAGCTGTGTACCATAGATGTTTAAATTTTTATGTAGGCAAATATGTCTAAATCTCCCTTTATTGTTTATAGCTTTGACAGAAAAATGTTTGTGGCTTGTCTACGGATTCTTTACTATGGAGAAATAGTGTTTGGAATGTAATAAAGACTCATCAACTGTTTGTTGAATAAAGGCATGAATAAGTAGGTATAGTACTTAAAATGTTGAATATGTATTTAAAATACTTGGTTTAGTCCCCTATATGATCAAATGAAAAGATAGCCAGAATTCCCAATTCTTCCTTTGTCAATGGCGCTTACAGCTATGTGATTTCGTAGATCCTTTCATAAGGCCAAATCTGGGCTGGTCTTACGATTTACTTTTGCAAACAGAACATGGCATCAATGACAATGATCAAACCTAAGCTAACATGCCGGAAAATCAGAAACCATGTGGAGAAGACACAACTGTCCAATGTCAGGAATCCAACACCAGCCAGAGCAGAAATCACCTGCTTATCAGAAAGTGATTACTATGACAGGACTGTGCACAGGCAACACCATAAGAACCACCAGCTGAATCTGACCTAAATTGCTGAACAATAGAATCATGAGCCAAATAAATATTATTTTGAGGTGGTTTACTAAACAGCAAAATTTAAATAATACAGTCCCATGTATATGTTTTGATTTTTTACAATTATTTGGTAGAATTCACCAGTGAAGCCATCTGGCTCTGGATTTTCTGTGTTGGGAGATTTTGATTACTTGTTATATATATGTCCTTACTCATTGTTGG
Organism: Smutsia gigantea; assembly: GCA_032199065.1. Classification (NCBI taxonomy): domain Eukaryota; kingdom Metazoa; phylum Chordata; class Mammalia; order Pholidota; family Manidae; genus Smutsia; species Smutsia gigantea. The sequence continues at coordinate 247,847 of JAVSCE010014239.1, forward strand.
TCTGTTCAGATTTTCTATTTCTTCATGATTGAGTCTTGGTGGGTTGTATGTTTCTAGGAATTCATCTATTTCTTCTAAGTTGTCCAGTTTATTGGCATATAATTGTTCGTAATAGTCTTTTATGATTCTATGCATTCTATATTATCAGTTATAATGTTCTCTCATTTCTGATTTTTTATATATATAAAATACTTAATGCTACTTTCACTGAGTGTTTTTAAAAAAAATGTTTCATTGTTGTTTTGCTTTATATCTCAGTTGTAAAAAGTCTGATGGTAGGCTAATTATTTTACCTTTATAGATTATTTGATCTGTTGTCTGGAGACTGAGGATTTCATCTTTATCTTTGACATTTAATAGGTTTAATAAAATACATCTCATATTTGGTTATGCTGGTTTAATTTTTTTCATTCAACCAGTGATATCTTTCAGAAATTCTAATAATACAGTCATATTCCTTCTTTCACAATCTTCTATGTTCATTAGATTCTCTCTGGCTCTTTTTTGCTTCTTTATGTCATTTTTGTTCTCTTTATTAATTTCTTGTCTTTTTATAATTATCCTTAGAAATTTTTATTTGAACTTATTTTCCTTTGGGCAATTTATAACAGGATATTCATTTATGAGATAGCTTTGTCTTTTCCTTCATTGGTTTCTCTTTTTTTCTTTCTCTTTTTTGTCCATTTCTACTTTCAGTTTGAATTTCTGATTAATGTAATTTTTCTTATCTCTAATGCTTTTTTGGCTATAAAATTTTTGGAGTGTTAACATAATTTTCTTTTGTTTCATGGTCCTTTTATATGTTTTGTATCTTTTAGAGCATCAGTTTTTTTTCAGCTGATATATGTCAACTTGGTTAGTGAATATCTATATTAGTTTGCTAAAGATTTTAGTTTCTTTTTATTGACTTTACGATACTGTGATATTTTTTACTTGGCTTTTCCCCTTTTTATTGCACAATTATTTTAGAGCTTCAGCATTCTGTCTTCAAATAATATTTATGGTGTAATTTTCCGTGTAATTTCTATAGATAGGTTATTTTTATCATCTGAAGAGATTTTTGGGAGATGTTTTCTACAATAATAACATCTACAACTATCCAGAATTCCTACCACAATGTTTCATATTTACTTTTGAATTTTTCTTACTTGTTAAATCTGAGTTTATTCTTATAATAAATATTCTTAAATTATAGAAATAAATTCCTTTGCATTTATTATTTAAGGATATTCTTTACATCCTTGATAATTTAAGGAATAGGGGGACATAGTTGAAAACTGCTACAGTTTCAGGAAACACAAACTGTTTCACTTGATGTAAATGTCTGAAAGTTTGATAATTGTTAAGGGTTTAAAAGGCAAGTGAATATTGCTGTCTTTGCTGCAAATGAAAGCTTTTTAAAAAACACAAAATCAGTAACAAAATCCAACTAGCATATGAAAAATCACAAAATTGTTATTCTGGAAATAACCATGTGAAATCTCTTCAAACATGATTCTTTAACTAAACTAGTACCAAATAAAATGTGCCTTTTTGTATTTACAGTTTATAATCGTACTTTACATATTTATAATTTAATAACTCATAAATCAAACCCTTAAAATCCAAAAGTACTTTCAAATATTTTACCTAAAATCCCAGTATATAATTTAAAGGCAGTAGAGATATGCAGCAGATTTGGGGAGAAAATTCTTCAGATCAATGTAAAAATGAAAAAAAAATTAGGCTGCAATATCTTGTGCACCACGAAGGTTAAATAAATACAGCAGGTGGTATTTTACTCTCCAAATAGAGCACTTTATTTGTTGAAACAAGGCATGGACCCATGAGAACATAATTATTCTAACAGCTTAAGATATATAGATTGAATTATGATCTCCTGACATTAAATCTTGGATCTCTGGATTGTCTTTTATTTTCTGGAATATATCACATTTGGGCATGTTGCAAATTCTCCACACATTTATCAGATGATGGGGATGTTTATCAGATGACTTTCAGAATAATCACAATCTGAGGTTAAAGAAATATGAGCAAGTCCAACTGGAGAAGACTTAAGGCCAGGTGTTGTTTAAGGAGGAGGAAGAACATGCCTGGAGTGAGAAATAATGTGGCAATGGAAGGGCACACTAGATTGCCGTCAAAATCATTCTGCTCTTTATAAAGTATGGAACTGTAGCTAGACACCCATATCAAAAGTACTCTAATGCTTTCTTGCTGGTAGATACAGCCATATTACTAATTTATTGTCAATGCAATATAAACAGAAGTGAAGCATGTCAGTACAACTTTTTATGGTCATCTACTTGGTATGGGGCTGTTTATGTTATTTTCTACTTCAGTAACTTAGATGTTGTAAAGTGATGTGACCATGAAGATGAGGACAGGCACCTAGGAAATGGTGGGGGAAGGAACCTGCCTCCCTGAGGGACTATGTACCTTGAGATGATTGCTTGATGTAATAGATAGATTTCTAGTATCTTTAAGCCACTGTGTTTTGGGGGTAGCATTTTTATAGTGCCTCAATCATCTTAACTAATATAGTGAATGCAAGGGCCAAAGAGAGGAAGCAACATAAAATTTTATGTGCTAGGGTTGGATTAGTTGGTTATCATCTAAGAAGAATGATTGAGGCGAATGTAAGTAAATGACTCCATTCAACATTTTTGAGAAGTGACCTTATGAAAGAGAGATGTGCATACTGACTTTTCTAATTGTAGGATTGTTTAGGAGCAGTAGGTTAAAATGACATACAGATCCCAAAATGTGGAGTCTTCCTTAATACAAGACTGAGGATACTGGAATTTCCCTTTTCCTAATTTGGTTTATAAACCTGCACACTTAACAGATATGAGTGAAGGTGGAAGGATAGAGCTAACAAATTAGAAATATAAATGCACCTTCACTTCTGTAAATTAACACATCTGACATATATGTTTAAATAATAACATTATCAGTCTGCTTTTTTCCCCCCTCTTTGGATGCAGACATAATTGCAAGTAACATTTCACATTATTCTTAACTTTTCTTAAGGGAAACAACAATGAAAATGTTGTTATGAGAAACAATTAACAGGTGATATTATTATGGAGGGGATAATAACAGAGCACATGCTCCATTCAAAGTGGGTAACTGTCTATTAATACCAGCTGAATCCATGTAGGAACTGAGGCTCAATTTTCTCCATCTCCTGTCGTGATCTTCCAAGATAAGCCAGGAATATGGGCTAGTAAACAAGATTTCCTCATTTTAAATGTCAGTAGCTATTTGTATCTTACAGTGCTAGGTTAACCCTTACTGTAAGAACAAAATTAACCATTTCTATGGGCCTTATTTGGTCCATACTCTACTAGCCTGTGCTTTTTGAGAACATTCTAGAAAGGGAAAAAGAGTAAAAATGCAATTTTAGAAAGAGTAACCCAGAATTGATACACAAATTATTTCCTATTGGAATAAGCAGATATTATTCATGGTAGAAGAAAGGAAAGGAAATAATATTTATTGTGCTCAAAATACATATTATATAAAGTGTTAAACGTAATTTATATCATTATGCTCACAAAGCTCCTGTACTTCAAAATTTTATCTCTTGTTTTGTCTGGTAAGTAAAAGAAGCCTTGAAGAAGTTAAATAACATGACTTTTAGTTTGGATAAACTAAGAAGCAGAGACTGAATATATTTGAGTGCAAATAGTTTATTTGGAAAATAATTTCACAAAGCACTGGTAGGGAGGTGAAGAGATGAAATAGAAGAGGGAAGGAAAGGAAGCCAATATAGAATGGGTTATTGGACATGTGTGTCCATCTGGGGTAGACTGTGTGGACTATAATATGCCTCAAAATTGGTACCCCCAAGGACAAGGAAGCTGGGATTTGTATCCACTGCACCTGCCTATTTTTGGTAGAAGAGTGCTTCCAAGGGCATTATTATTTTTTAGCTAAGGACTCCAGTTAAGAGGGAGTAGGCATACTATAGCTAGATCTGTATTTGTTCTATGATAATCATTGTAGCAATCAAATATAAATAACACTGATTTCCCCAACATCAGAGATAGCAGAGCCAATACAGATTTTGAAAGCAGTCTGGTTGTACATTGAAAAGGGAATACATCTTGCCAAGGAATAAAACAATTTGCTATGTGTGTGCTCCCTAGAGAGAAAAGGTTACATTGAATAAATACATGGTCACAATATGGAAAATAAGTCTATTAAGTTCACACCGAACTCAGAGCACTTACAGAAATGTGCACTGTCTCCCTGTTTCTTTTCCCACATTTAATTACACAAGAGGGAGGTAATGCAGTACTCTCTGTTGACTTTATAAAGCTAGCTGATTTTTAGTTTTTGAGTTTCAATTCTTGTGTCCTTAGTGTCTTTCAATCAAAAAAAAAGATAAAACTTTACCCCAAGTCTTGGTTAAATGACCCATAAAAAAGTAAAAAAACACTAGATCTGTCAGGGACAGAGCTGTTGCTTAGTAGCACGTACTGGAGTGTGACTTTAGAAAAGTAAGATATATTTATGTGTGGAGCTAGATGTCCCAGAGAAGCAGTTTACACCGTGCTCTGCAAAGTATTTATCTGGCAGTCAATAAATGACAGTGATGATGGTGATCTTTTGGACTTAGAAGAGCACCTGGAGGAATGATCATGCCTGACTGATAAGCTGAGGAAACATGGTGAGAAATAGACTTGGGACCATGAGTGCTCCACTTGATAAGTGGCTCAGACCTTAGAGTCCATGAAAAAAGATTGAAGTTGTTATTTGGACTTGATTAATTGGAGATGCCAAATAATCCCAAAATTCCTAAATTTTTACCACCTTACTAAATGGCTACTGCCTAATGAACACTTAACAGTTTGCTTCTCAAAATGTTTACTGGGATTTAAGAAATGGCAGGGGAAAAACCAAAATGTACCAAAGGCCAACTCACCCTAATATTAAACGTCACAAACAGCACAAATAAGATGTTTCAACAATGATGGCAGTGGATGAAAAATTTTAAAAAAATAGAATAACATTCCTAGATGAATAGAAAGTGATATTAAATTAAGATAGATGATGATGGTCTTTACATATTGGGATGGGAAGTGTGACCTACTATTTCATCCTACGGTTCACCGTAACAGCTACCCACAGGTATCCTACCCTCCCTGGTGTGAAGCCATATCACTGCTCACTGCTACGTTCAGTTCAGCAGGCTCAGTGGAAAGAAAAAGGAATATTTTCAAAAAGCCAAATGATACAGAACTTCACCAGGAACAGAAAGCGAAACAAGTTCAGGATAAGGCAAAGGGCTCAGGGAGCATAGTTGAGAAGAGCTTAATCTGTAAATAACTAAAAGCAGCATTGCTCCATTGCCCCAGTTTACTTTTGAGGACACTGTTCTTTGATGATTGCCCATTGAGCAGCACCTAGGTCTGACTCCTAACAGATTGACAGAGCATTCGTTTGCACTTGTTCTATTCTCTGTTTAATGCTGAATTTCAACCTGCTGGATAACCTAGAGGAGCTTATTGCCATGGATACAGTGAGGAGTGATTGTTAAAATAACCTCAGAATGTTTATTTTTCTAAGTATCCATTTTGAACATTTGTTTACAGTCCTTTGTTTTTTCCAGTGTGCTCCTATAGTACCATTTTGGCTTTCCATTCCCCTTGTTCTTAACACTTACACCAAAGCAGAGATTTAGCTATTCCAACAGAAATTGCCACACTCAGAATGGATGTTATAAGTACCCCTGACATTAACCACCTTCACTGGGATAAGACTCTCATCTCATTTTAGATTAACATTGATCTTAGATTTAAAAAGGTTACAGGATCACAAAGAATTATGAGAGAATACTATGAAAAATTATATGCTAACAAACTGGATAACCTAGAAGAAATGGGCAACTTTCTAGAAAAATACAACCTTCCAAAGCTGATCCAGGAAGAAACAGAAAATCTGAATAGACCAATTACCAGGAAAGAAATTCAAAAGTAATCAAAAAATTACCTAAGAACAAAAGTCCTGTACCAGATGGTTTCCCTGCTGAATTTTATCAAAACATTTAGTGAAGACCTAATACCCATCCTCCTTAAAGTTTTCCAAATAGTAGAAGAGGAGGGAATATTCCCAAACTCAGACTCCTCTTAACTCCCCAGGTTTGATGGGTCTTAGAAGTCTGAACATTAGAAATATAAGTGCTATGCCATAGTCCTTCACCAAAACCACAATGAGATATCACCTCACACCAGTCAGAATGGCCACTATCCAAAAGACAAAAAACATCAAGTGTTGGCAAGGATGTAAAGAAAAGGGAATTTTCCTACACTCTTGGTGGAAATGTAAATTGGTATAGCCACTATGGAAAAGAGTATGGAGGTTCCTCAAAAAATTAAAAATAGAAATACCATATGACCCAGTAACTCCACTTCTAGTAATTTATTTAAAGAAAACAAAATCCCTGATTCAAAGAGATATATGTACCCCCATGTTCATTACAGCATTATTTGCAAAATACAAGATATGGACATAACCAAAGTGTGCATCAACAGATGAATGAATAAAGAAGATGTACATAGACACAATGGAATGTTATTCAGCCATAAAAAAAGGAAGAAATCATGCCATTTGCAACATGGGTGGACCTAGAGGGTATTATGCTAAGTGAAATAAGCCAGGTGTAGAAAGACAATACCATTTCATCTTTAAGTGGGATGAATAAAACAGCAGTACACTCATAGACACTAAGAAATGACTGGTGGCTACCGTGTGGGAGGGGGATAAAGAGGCACAAAATTCTCAATCATAATGTAAGTCAGTGATGGAAGTGGAGCATGGAAAGTATAGCCAATGATTCTGTAACATTTTCCTATGCTGACAGATAGTAACTGCATAGTGGTAGGGAGGATTTAATAATGTAGATAACTGCTGAATCACTATGTTATATACTTGAAATCAATATAATATATATCAACTATACTTCAATAAGAAACAAAAAAGCCTTTCATAACTTTAAAAATGTTTTATTTATTACTATTAACAATTAAAATGCTAACAAAGTACATTGAGGATGTCATTATTCTATATCCATTCATTAATATTTCTTGATCCCATAGCATCTTAACAATTCTGTGACAGAGATAGAAAATGTGTGACTTCGTCTGTATTATAGATAGAACTGACTAGTCCAAGACTTTATGTTAGTAAATGTTAAACTCAGGATTGGAATCTTGCCAATTATTTTGATTTCTGCAGCAGAGTTTAAGCTGACTGGTAAAAATCATTTTGTGCTCCATTCTGAACCAGGCACAATAGGCATGGAAATAGTACAAGAATGGGTGTTTAATAAAGGAAGATTGTCATCTCTTCAACTATCATATTTTCACCAAAATATTTTCAAAATAGTTTGTTTCATTTCCTTGTTGTCTATCAATACTAGGGTAATCTCCACAGAGGCTGAACTTCTATCTCCAGCTTCTAGTGTAACATCTGTCACACAGTAAAAGGTCAACATGGATTTTGAATGAATGGGTGATTGGATGGTATCTGACTGCCCTCTCGGCTGGATGACTGCATTTTTTAATTTGTACCTTGGGATTTTGGTATTTGAAGTTATTATTTGATTGTCTACAATAAACAAGAAAACTAAAAATTTTCATTTCATGTACAGCAGCAATACTCAAAATTTAGAGTGTATAACAGTCATCTACAGGGGTGGTTATGTTACTCATTTCTCAACTTCACTTCTCATATAAAAATTCAGTGTGCCTAAGTTGGGATCTAAGAATCTCAACATGCTCAAGTTTATTCTAATGTAGCCTGCTTGTATTTGGCAAAATACTCTTATACAACATATAGGTCTGATTAAAAGAGACCCCCTTAAAATTCTTAAGCCAATCTAGGATAAAATGGTCAAACTTCACATTCCATATGTTTAAAAGTACTAGTTGATCTCTGAACCCCTAGTAGGAGTTTTACAAAGGCAGTATTAATATAAGCATAACAGTAAATACAAGAAATCTGTATGGAGCATCTGACATGTGCAGAGCTTCAGAGTGTAAGAGATAGCTCTTGAGTCAAACACCTGGGTAAAAATCTTGGCTCTCCTAGTAGTTGTATCTTCTTGGGCACATTCCTTAACTTCTCTCTTCTTATTTCACTTGTAAAATGTGGAAAGAAATAGCATCTCCTTTTTTTAGATTTCTTTAATAATAAGAAATAATTAATGTAATGTATTTAAAACAAAAGCCAGCACTTTATAAGCTCTTAATTAGCAGTGTTTTTCCCCCTAAAATATATGTCCTTTTCCTCCATTTCCCTAATATCCTTTGGATGCTATCATAAGAGATTAATAGAAAATCTGAACCTTAATACTACTTTAGGATTGTGTAGTAAACCTTCTTTATTTTATAAATAAAATAAATCGACAGGAGAGGTTTAGAGTTTTGTTCAAGATCACACAACTAGCCTGAGAGAAATGGGACTAAAGCTCCAGATTTTTCTATGATTATTCTCTTATATTTATCTTTTAAAATAGCTTTGTCAACCATACTAACTGCCTAAGCTCCAAGCCAGAGTTACAAGATGAGCATTTTTTTTCTTGGGGTAGGGTGTGGGATGTGTTGTAGAATACACAGATTCAGAGATTGAGTTTGTAAGTATATGAAAACTAAAATGCACCATAAGCCAGAATTTCTATTTTCTTTAATAAACAGATATTATTTCTTGTGCACGCACTTACACATCTCAGCCACAGTACTCAGGGCAAATCTTTCTTGTCTTTACTCTCGATTAAACAGACAGTACCATACAGAAACGATTAACCATAAAATTTTAGAAAAGAAAAACTTTCATGAGTGAAAACAAATGACTGAAAATTATCTATCATATAGAATAAAAAAATAGAAATAAGCATTTGACAGATATCTGCCTTTTGTTTTGAATTTTTCTGTCATTATTTTTAAAGCATTGAAATCAAATATTATTGGTTATCAATTAAAATGGATACACCTCTTATCTTGGCAAATACTTAAAACAGGTGCTCACGAAAGTATTATGGGCAACACAAAAGTTAATATTTAATCATGGGTAAACTAAGAATTCTCAAAGGAACTAGAATTTTTCAAGAATCTTCTATCTGTGTTCTATCTGACCTGCAAGAATGTGCTTTCTCTACTAAAGCCTCTGAAGAAAGTTTAATCCAATACTTAAAAATCACAAAGCACACATAGGCGTAAAAGTAAAACAAAATTTTATGAGAGTTTCATCCTTTTAACCACATATTGCATGAGAAAAGAAAAAGAAGAAAGGGAAACAAATAAAATTCTGGAATTTGAAATTTGGAAGAAATAACAGAATTCCTCTAGTGCCATTTCATAGACTGGTAACTAATTAAAGAGTATACATCTAGCTATAATATAATAGCAACAGATGTCTATGTCTGTAACACCATAATTCATAAGCATTGCCATGGATATACTAGTCTTTTACATAATTGAAGCAATTAATAACAGGTTTTACCCAAAGATATAATATCTTTTACTATATAAAGAATATTGAATATCATATATATTTAAATAATGTCTTTCACAAAATATTTTTAACATATATATAATAACCAACATAAATATAAAATCACATTGCATAGATAGCTTTTTTACATGCTCATGCACACACACACATACCATTATACAGCAATACTCACAGCAGAGCTGCTAATATTCTTTGATGGAAACAAACAAAATTTATCTTATCTAGTCAGTAACAGAATAATATGGATTTGAAAATTAAATTTCTTCACTACTTTTCAATGTTTGTTGTTTTTTGTTTTAAAATTTAGTGACACTGACTCCAAAGTTTATTTGGAAAAGCAGAAGACCCATAATAACCAGCACAATATTAAAATTAGAGGTCTGACAGCACAGAACTTCAAGGCTAACTATAAAGCTGCAGTGTTAAGCTAGGGTAGTATTAGAATAAAAACAGACACACAATTAATGAAATAAAATAGAAACCAGAAATAGACCACTGTAACTATAGGTGGCTGATCTCTGACAAAGAAGAAAAGGCAATTAAATGGAGAAAAATAGTCCTTTTCAATAAATAGTGCTGGAACAACAGGACATTCACTTCAAAGAAAAAGAAAAAATGAATCCTATATCTTTCACAAAATTAACTCAAAACACATTATAAACATAAAGGTAAAATACAAAACTATGAGACTCTCAGAAGATAACATGGGATAATATCCAGTTGACCTTGGGTTTGGTAATGACTTCTTAAGATTTAGCACCAAAGCACTATCCAAGAAATGTAAAACAAAATGGTAAGATGGACTTTGTTAATATTGAAAACCACTTCTGTGCAAAAGGCACTATTAAGAGAATGAAAAGACAAGTAAAAGAATTGGAGAAAACATTTGCAAATACCTATCTGTTAGAGGACTGGTATCTAAAATATACAAAGAGCTCTTAAAACTCAATAATAAGAAAGCAGCCCTATTCAAAAGTAGGCAAAAGATCTGAACAGATACTTCACGAAAGAAGATATACAGGTGGAAAATAAGCATATGAAAATGATGTTCAACATAACGTGACATTAGGGTATAGGAAATTAAAATAACAGTGATGTGATATTAGACTATCTAAAATTCAGCATCAAATACTGGTGTGGATGTGGAGCAAAAGGAACTTTCATTCATTGTTGGTGGGAATGCAAAGTGGCACAGTCATTTTGGAATATAATTGTGCAGTTTCTTGTAAAACTGTACATATATTTACCATATGATCCACTTAATATTTACCCAAAGGAATTTAAAACTTATGTCCACAAGAATCCTGCACACAAATGTTTGTAGAAGCTTTATTCATAATTGCAAAACTTGAAGCAACCAAGATGTCCTTCAGTAGGTGATTTGATGAATGTGCTACATCCACATGTATGGATGTATACATACAATGTACATACAATGGCAAGTTATTCACCAATAAAAAGAAATGAGTTATCAAGCCATTAAAACACATGGTAGGAGGACCTTAAATGCATATTTCTAGGTGAAAGAATCCTATCTTAAAAGACTACATACTGTGATTTGAACTATTGGAGATTCTGAAAAAGATAAAACTATGAAGACAGTAAGAGATAAGTGATTGCCATGCACTGAGAGAAAGGAGGGAGTGCAGGGGATTTTTTTTTTTTTTTGGATATTACAACTGTTCTGCATGATACTCAAATATTGAACACATGTCATTGCACGTTTGCCTAAACTCTTACAGTGTACAACACAGTGAACCCTAATGAAAACTATGGATGCTAGTTAATAATAGTGTATCAGTATTGGCTTCTCAATTGTAACAAATGTTTCTAACTAATGCAAGATTTTAATAATAGGAGAAATTGGGATAGGAGTTGCTATAAGAAAACGTATCAACTCTCTGTGCTTTCCACTCAATTTTTCTGTAAATTTAAAATTTCTTCAGAAATAGTTTATTAAGTAAGGAAATAAAAAAAAATAGTAATGTGAGACCTTTTTAAGCAAAAGCAAAAGGACCTAGAGGGTATTATGCTAAGTGAATCAGCTAGACAGAGAAAGAGAAATACCATATGATTTCACTGACAAGTGGAATCTAAAAACACAAGAAAATGAACAAAACAGCAGTAGACTCATAGATACTGAGAAGTAATTGGTAGTTTTCATGGGCTAGGGGTTGGAATGGGTGGGTGGAATAGGTGATGGGGATAAAGAGGCACAAAATCTCAATTATAATATAAGTTAGTCATGGGGATGAGAGTACAGCCTCTGATAAGAGACTTATTCAAAACATATAAAGAACTAATGTAACTCAAAGAAAAAAAAAAGGCCAAAAAAAAAAAGACAAACCAAAACAATTTTAGTCATAAATTATCACTGTTACTAAATTTCCTTTATCATTATCATTACAATTTAAACAAAAAATAAATACTACAGAAACCTGTCAAAACCCCCCAAATTGTTCCCAGAAACTCTTAAAAACCATAGTTAAGAATTTAGAAGAATTTCAAAATACACAAACAAGTGCACATAAACTAAATATAACAACATTGAAGAATTACATGTTTGGGGAAATTTTTAATATCTTCAGATGGAAAGTATTAAACATATTCTGAAAATCAGAACAGTCTAAAATAGTATAACTAATCATGCTTAATCAGTGTTAGTAAAACTCACCATGCCTCCAAAGACCTGAATAAAATGAGATATTTTGTTTTTTTCTCAATTAGAAAAAGTGGTTTTGACAAAAAGCATATTTTTGAAGAATGACTACTCTTATTTAAGTTTAATTAATAGAGATTTTATTCTTCTTTCTCTGATTAGATTTCTCACTGAATATAATCCAAATAGATCATGCCTTTAAAAGTGGCTTCTAAAAATTTTCTTCCCTCTTTTATTTTTTAAATTAAAAATAAAGTCTTTAGACTTTAGGCTTATCATTTTTACTACAGTTCTTTGGAAATGCAAGGTGTTCATTTTCCTAGTTTCTACCTTTGGATTCTGGGTCCAGGCATGCTCAACCCACTGCAATATTTTGGTGGTCTGAATGTTTGTTGACCTGAGGGGTGCTGTAATGTGGTTTTATTTCTTTGAAGACCAATATGTAATACAATTAGAATGCTTTTACTGCAGAAAATAAACAATGTATGCCTAGTTCACTGCTTTTACTGTTTGAAAATATGGCTCACCTGCCTTCAAACTCATTAATTTTCTGTGCTTCCTCAATGAAATGGTGTCTCATATAACACCTAACAAGGGTGAATTATTTTACTTCAGGAGATGAAGAGAAATAGTTATGCTCTGTTGAACTTTTAATGTAAACCAACTGCTCCTTGAAATGTTTAATGATTACGGAATAGACCTATAGGGAGCTTCCAGGCTCAATCTCTCTTAGAAGAATAAATAAGAAGGACAGATAATTAAAAGCAAATTCAGCTCTTGGTTTCACTGCTCAGTGTGTATGCCCACTAAGGGTTAGCAGATCAGAAAAAGGAATGAAGAACACCACACTGAATTCAGCCTTTGTCTGGTACAAGACATACTGTGTTTTTCATTGTGAAAGTCTCAGCATTTGAAAATTGTTAACCTTAACTGACAATCTAATGCAATAGCTAATCCACTCACCAACTAAACTTTATGATAGATGTGAGTTAAAATGATATACTATCTGTGTGACAATGAGTGTGTGTACATTAAATTGCTTCTTATTTATTAGAAGTAAGCTTCATATATATATAGAGAGAGAGAGAGACTGTGTCTGAAATTTCCTAGGGGCAAATATTTAAAGATTAACTCTCTTTTTCATTATTTCTCAAAATATTTAATAATTCTCAGTGCCTAGCTACATGTCAGATACATTGTCAATAAAAACAGTTGAACTTTCAAACTTTCCTTCTCTCTTTTCAATGTGCTGTTTATAATCTCTGTTCTGCTCAGATACATCTCACCTTTGTTTCGCCCATGACAAACTTCTTTAGGGGGAGAGTGAAAGTAATTTTCATTTGAATGAATCGGATGGATTTGGAAAAGCCACATATGGTTTTGTAGTTTTTGTACTTCCCAACTCTATAAGTACCATTTACATACTAGCCACTTCCCACCTACAACCCTGAGAGTTGTGCTATGTATAATTTCGACATCCAAACATATTTGCTCTGACTAGAATCCCTTATGTGGCACCAGGTGTTGGAATCTTACAGAATGCAATCTAGTTAATTGGTATTTGGGGCATAAAGTATCTATCCAATATCCATTGTTTTCTAACTTCCCTTGATTCAGAACTGCAAATGACTTGCTGCCAGATACTTGCCTCATTTACTAGCTTACTGGAAGATTGGTAGAACTAATTGTATGTAAGGAGAAACACTGGGTTGGTTTTCCAAGAAAGCTCTTTAAAGAAAGGATTTTTTATGACCCTTTTTGAAAGCTGTCTTTTTTCTTTCTGTTGAAAAATGATTGCTGAAGCTACAAAACAAAACACATAAGCATGAGATGAGCTTCATAATAGAAAATTGGTGTTAAAATGATGGATGTGAGAGAAAGAAACTGCGATGTTCAAGGCATCATGAACTTCCATAACAGCTCTGGACTCCCTACTTTGGAAATTCTTTACGTGATAAAATTATAAACTTTTATATTTCAATGTGTTTTATATAAATTTTTCTAGGAGGCAAATGTAATTCCCAAGGTATACGTCTGTTTTGTGCCAGTCTCAGCTATTGACTAGACATACCTGGGTCACTCACCTGGGCCCCGTGAGCTTGCCACATACCCCTCCTGTTTACAAACCAGTGTTACGACTAGACTGACTCTCATGGTTTTTACTAATAATTGCAAGATTCTCTTCAGCAACAACCATCAGGAAATTTTGAAAAAATAAAAGTTTGTTACTTACAAGACCTGGAAATTTCATAGCACACTTCGGACCACACAGCAAGGTGGTGGGTAGAGGAATAGCACATGGGCCAAGGCTTTTTCTATTATTGGGGTGAAGGTGGAGGCCTAGGTTTTCAGGGTTTTATTCTTTACTAGTGTATTTAAAACATAAGAGCAGGAATTTAAAGCACTAGGAAGAGAAAAGACAACTGGCTTAAATGGTCCATTTTCAAAATCAACCAAAATCTCTAAAACAATGGTGCTCCGAGAGGGAAGGTGACCTGGTCATTTGTCTGGTCCCAGGCTGGTAGTGTTTTTATTTGGGGAACCGTCTTTGCAGTAAATTTCTCTTTGAAACAGATGCCTAGCAATAAAGCTTAAGTAAGGCACTCCTATTATAGAGCAGAACAAAACAAGAGGAAAAGAAACCAACTGTCAGAGCTTTAAGCTGCAACTTGCCCTGTGGTTCTATGGCACTGCAGCCAACAGCGAGGAAGGACATTAGCTAACTGGATAGCTGATTCGCTGCAACCCAGTGGGGATGCATTGCAATCCTGAAAGTACCCATCTAAGTATGATGATAGTAGCAAATGTTAAATAATTATACAGGCAATAGTCTGGAATCCAGTCCGTAGCCATTATCTTTAACTTGAAGTGTCCCACATGAAGTTAAGTCAGTGATCCTGGCTTACCTAGCTAATCTGTTCAAAAATTTGGGCAACCTGAAAACTACAAGACACCCATGAGAGAAATTAAAGAAGATACCAATAAATGGAAACACATCTAGTGTTCATGGATAGGAAGAATTAATATTGTCAAAATGGCCATCCTGCCTAAAGCAATCTACAGATTCAATGCAATACCTATCAAAATACCACCAGCATTCTTCAATGAACTAGAGCAAATAGTTCTAAAATTCATATGGAACCACAAAAGACCCCAAATAGCCAAAGCAATCTTGAAAAGGAAGAATAAAGCAGGGAGGATTACACTCTCCTACTTCAAGCTCTACTCCAAAGCCACAGTAATCAAGACAATTTGGTATTAGCACAAGAACAGACCCATAGACCAATGGAACAGACTAGAGAGCCCAGACATAAACCCAAACTTATATGGTCAATTAATATACTATGAAGGAGCCATGGATATACAATGGGTAAATGACAGCCTCTTTAACAACTGGTGTTGGCAAAACTGGACAGCTACATGCAAGAGAATGAAACTGAATTATTGTCTAACCCCATACACAAAAGTAAACTCAAAATGGATCAAAGACCTGAATGTAAGTCATGAAACCATAAAACTCTTAGAAGAAAACATAGGCAAAAATCTGATGAATATAAACATGAGCATCTTTTTCCTAAACACATCTCCTCAGGCAAGGGAAACAAAATAAAAAATGAACAAATGGGACTACATTGTGCTAAAAAGCTTCTGTACAGCAAAGGACACCATCAGCAAAACAAAAAAGCACCCTACAGTATGGAAGAATATATTTGTAAATGACATATCCGACAAGGGGTTAACATCCTAAATATAGAAGAACTCACATGCTTCAACACCGAAAAAGCAAATAAGCCAATTAAAAAATGGGCGGAGGAGCTGAACAGACACTTCTCCAAAGAAAAGTCAGATGGCCAACAGGCACATGAAAAAATGCTCCACATTGCTAATTATCAGGGAAATGCAAATTAAAACCACAATGAGATATCACCCCATACCAGTTAGGATGGCCAACATAGAAAAGACTAGGAACAATAAATGCTGGTGAGGATGCAGAGAAAGGCGAACCCTCCTACACTGCTGGTGGGAAACAAACTAGTTCAACCATTGTGGAAAGCAATATGAAGGTTCCTCAAAAAATTAAAAATAGAAATACCATTTGACCTGGGAATCCCACTCCTTGGAATTTACCCAAAGAAAACAACTTCTCAGATTCAAAAAGACATATGCACCCCTATGTTTATTGCACCACTCTTTACTATAGCCAAGATATGGAAGCAACCTAAGTGTCCATCAGTAAATGAATGGATAAAGAAGATGTGGTATATACACAATGGAATACTATTTAGCCATAAGAAAGAAACAAATCCTACCATTTGCAGCAACATGGATGGAGCTAGAGGATATTATGCTCAGTGAAATAAATCAGGCAGAAAAAGACAAATACCAAATGATTTCCCTCATTTGTGGAATATAACAATGAAACAAAACCAAAGGAACAAAACAGCAGCAGACTCACAGACTCCAAGAAGGGACTAGTGGTTACCAAAGGGGAGGGGTAGAGGAGGGAGCATGGGGAGGGAGGGAGAAAGGGATTGTGGGGTATCATGACTGGTGCATATGGTGTGTGTGGGGTTCACGAGGAAGACAGTGTAGCTCAGAGAAGGCAAATAGGGACTCTGTGGCATCTTACTACACTGATGGACAGTGACTATAATGGTGTATAGGGGGGGCTCGATAATAAAAGTGAATATAATAACCACATTATTTTTCTTGGTAAACCTTCATAAGAGTGCATATCAATGATACCTTAATAAAAAAAAAATTGGGGCAATCCTGAAGAATATTTTAGCATCTTGGGCCTTCTGGTGAAAGTCAGTTTGAACCTGTCCAGAGTTGGTATGTCATTCTATATTTCATTGCATCAGCCTCTTAGTCCTGGACTATGTCAGTTCAGTTAAAGATTGTGTTTTATTTCAGGCAGTAGGGATGCAGGTGGGCTCCTAAGTTAACTGTATACAATGCAGGTATTTGCATCAGGTTATTAAGAGGCATATTTATGGCAACAGAAGGAAACAATGGTTAATGATTGGAGAAAAATACAATTCCAGTTTCTCAGTTCTGAAGGCCGGTGGGATTAGAGAACTGTGGCTACACTTGGGTCAGGGTATTTGAATATCATTAGGAAAGGAATTTGTATTGGGGAGGTCTTTTTCATTTGAGAAATTGTTAGATATTTATTGATTGTGTCTACTGCCAATGTTTGTATCCAATTCAAAAGTTTCTGAAAAAATTCTTGTACTGTGCTGCTCAGAAGTTTATTGAAAATACCCGTTCGCTGGAAGCACTGAAATCTATAGTCTGTCTTGTGCTAAAGCCACGTTTACTGCATGGGGGTGATTGGGGCAGCAGCCCTGAGGGTGGCAACTGGCAGCATGAAGCTGGCATTCGCCTGACTGGAAGTAGGCAAGTCAAATGGGTGGCAGCCACCATCAGTAGGGTTTGGATCATGCTCTCGTGATTGGTTCACTTTAATAAAGTGATCTTAAAGCATCTTTAGGTGGAGGGAGGACAGACAGGGGCGACCTGGTAGAACGTCTGGGTTTGAAGTTTGAATGTCTCTGGGGCTTTCTGAATAGCCAACGTAGCAGATGATATGAAGTTTGTCCTCCCATGAGCTGCTGTAGTGATGTCTCTGAAGTTTATATCAAGCTATCCCACCTTAGCTTGCATGGCTTTGGAAAAGGGCAGTTTTAGTCCTCAATGATTCCAAGTCAGAGTTGGAGAAAATTGAAAATGTTAGTTTAGAGAGTTGTAGCCAAATATTGGAGGACACTAAGAATTCAGCACTCAGTCCACTTTACATGTAGAAAACTAAACCTCAGACAATTAACAGCACTAGAACCTAATAGCCACACAATGTGTTATAGTTTCTACTGAAACATAATTTTTCTCTCTACAATTACCCCCATTTCTATCAAAGATAACCATAGTAAGACTAATTTGCTTGCAAATTATGTAGTTTCAATAAAATTGGCCTGATTATTTACATAAATGGACTTAAAAATATCAGTTGATCATCTAGAGCCTTTGAAGTCAGCTTTGCTGGAACTTTTCGTAAGTAACCTCAGACTGAACTTTTAAAAAACATTCCAGGCTACGAAGCCAAGCTAAGAACTTGCCATCAGACTTTACTTGTCATACCCATAGATTTAGGTGAATTCCTTTCTTCTCAAGATCCCCCAAATATTCAGAGATTCTCGAGCCTGCCAGAAAGTGACTTTCCTTACTCACCTGGTAAGGCTGTTGGAAACCCTGTAAGCAAGGTACCAGGCCAGTTTTTCCAAGGAGCTTGGTTGGCTCCATAAAGTCACCCTTACTTCCTTAAGGCTCTCTAGTCATACCTGAGTCTTTGTACATCTCTCTCAACCATGACATTCCAGTCAAAGCTTTGGTAATATAACTAATGTTTCTGATTATGTCCTGATACGAGTAGAACAGATTCTTAGTGAACTTATACAGATAACTATATTTCCATGAGAATATGGTTAGAGAATACTCACTAAGCCTTGAATTCTGGAGGGATAAAGTAGAGAGAAAAAGATAAATGTTTCACCTTTGTTCACAAAGGTATGTTTTATCAAATTTCTCTAAGTCATAAGAGAAAAGATTTCCTTTAAATCTGTAAAAAAAATTAAAAATATCAGCAATGTTTCAAACAAAAGTAAGTTACACAAAATTATAATTATCTTCCCAAGCTTGTTCAGTTCCATGCAATCAATATTTATTCTGCTTGAATTCAGCCCTTGCATGAGCTCTGGAAACTCCTACCCAGTTCAGTTTTCTTAAGTAATCAAAGACCTGATAAAGACAATGCAAAACACAATGTTGGTTAGACACAAAATCTTTTCTTTCAAAGGAAATTCACTCAAAAGGCAAATATTTTACAATCTCCCATCAGGAGCAGACCAACAATCCAAACAAACCCCACCCACCTAGCAGATGAAGGAAAATCAAGTTCCAGTTCTACCTAAGTACACAATTGATAGTAAAGCTTATTTTTAAAACCCTTACAGCAAATTCATTCAGTCTTATCCAGCTTGATCATATGTAAAATTCCTCTTCCAAGATTCCTTTTCCATAAACCTACAACTTCCTATGGGCATTTGTTTCCCTGTCTGAAATAATCAGCTTTACTTTAGAATAAAATAATTTTCATTTCCCTCAACAAAAATGCATCTCCATTTATAATACCTTTTCTTATCAAAAGCACACATCTGACTTTCCAAAGCTAAGGTTCCAACATAGAGGTGATGGTCTCTGTTGCTCAGGTCTTTTTGTCTTTTTTGTCTTTGTTACAGCTTAAAGATTAGCAGAATTAATAATGATAGAAAATATATGTTTGATAATGCTCAATGAAAGTAATTTTCTTAGGGAAAATAATAAATGACTTCCATATATATTATGGAGAGATAAAAGGACAGTGGTGAAGAATCCACAAAAATCAGAGATAGAAATATCCCAATTTCTCCCACAAAATATAAACTTACACCTTTCACTGATATATAAAAGCAAAATCATAAAGCCTTTACTGCTTTCTTAATCTTTGCTTTTCATAAAAAGTGTGACTAATTATTCATCAAGAGTGAATGTCACTCTATAATTTTAAAGCGTGAAAATGAAGTTTGGAAATAAATAGCTTGAGACATGGTATAATTATGTCCACTGTGATTATATGATTGAATGATTGTCCCAAGTTCCCTACATATTCCTATACCGTGTCTTTTGAAATACGATTTTCCAGATCCCTCTATCAAAGGGCAGAGTCTATATCTACACCTGTGAATTTGAAATAGCCAGATGACTTATTTAAGCAATACATAGCAGAATTATCATTGTGGCATTTCTGAACCCAGGCCACAAGGCATTTTACACATTCTCTCCCAGACCTTGGACAGGAGGGTAAACACTACAATGGAAGAGAGCTGAGGTTCCCCAGCCAATAACCATACAAATCCCAGAGGCAAAGCCACATACCTTCACTAGCAGCCACTTAAGTGAGACTAGCAGATATAACAAAAATCTCTTCCTGCTAGCCTATTTTTAACTTAACCAAGTACAGTGAAATATTGTTTAGATTACTCAGTTTTGGGGTGGTTTTTCACATAGCAATATTATGGCAATAAATAACAAATGCAACAGTCTAAAATGACTGTGTCATTCTGAGATACTAAGAAAACGTAACTGTATTATAAGCTGAAATATACTTTATTTAATATAGAAAGTAGAGAGTGAGAATAGAGAGACCTAGAGAGAATATTTTTAAGTATAGATAAAATGCATTCAAACTTTTAAAAGACAAGTTAATGCATAGACTACCCAGTAACTTTTTAAAAATCATGTTAAATTCCATTTGTACAAATAATACTGCAGGAAAAATCATACTGACTATAACCAATTACATTAAATAGTCCTAGCCAAAAAATAATATTAAGAAATTTTTTATGTTAAATGATATTTTTCTAATGTTATTATTACTTTAGATATATAAAAGAATAGATATATTATATATAATAATTATACACCCTGACTAGGTATAACTTATTCCATTCCAAAAATATGTAAAGGTTCTAAATTAATCAAATAATCAACCACATCAATAGGAGCTGAGAATTATGAATAGGAGCTAATGAAGAAAACTTACATGATCATATCAACTGATACAAAACAACATAGAAACTCATGAGGGAATTATAATCTAACAGTAGTTAAGTTAATTGAACAAGGTCACAGGATACAATATAAGTATACAAAAAGTCAGTTAGGTTTCTATATACTAGAAGAAACCATATATAAACCAAATTTTAAAATATAACATTTAAAATTTTTCCAAAGAAAACAAAATACTTAGATATAAATTTAGCAAAACATATACAGGATCTCTATACAGAAGAATTACAAAAATGCTGATGAAGAGACATGTTGTGTTCATGTTTGGAGATATTCAACATAGTTCAGATGTCAGTTCTCTTCAAATGGTTCTTTAGGGTTGGCACAATTCCTATTAAATTCCAGAAAGATCTTTTTATATATGGATAGACATATTTTAAAATTTACATAGAAAATAAAATAGACTATCTAGAACAATTGTTGAAAATAACAGAATGAGAAGAAACACTGCCTAATTTTAGTACTTACTAGATATCTACAGCAGTCAAGACACTGTGTGGTATTGAAAGGGTATGGACACATAGATCAAAGGAGTAGAAAACCAGAAATAAATCACACAAGTATGCATGATTGGATTTTGACAAATTTACAAGGACAACTAAATAAAATATAAGTGACTTTTCAACAAATATTAAGCATGGTATCAAACAATCTGTAAAACAATATTGATAAACTGTACTTTATCAAACTTTAAAATGTGTGCTCTGTGAAAGACTGTTGAGAGAATGAAAAAATAAGCTAAAACAGAGAAAATATTTGTAGACCACATACTTGAGAAAGGATAAGCATTTGAATATATAAAGAACTCTTAAAACTTAACAATAGAAAAATAAGAAATTCAATTAGAAAATGGACAAAAAACATAAGCAGATATAGTACCAAAGCAGAAATACTGTGGCCAGTAAGTGTATGAAAATATGCTCAATATCATTAGGCACTAAGGAAATGAAAATTAAAGTCATTATATATTAGAAAGATTTAAGTTAATAAAATAATGTTAATACTGGATATTGGCTAGGTTAAGGATATACTTGAACTTCTCACAAATTTCTGACAACGTATAATGGGACATTTGGGGAAATGCTTTGGCATTATCTTATAATGCTAAAATACACATTATATGTGATCTAATAGTCACATTCTTAGGAATTTATCTCAGGGAAATGAAACCTTATGTTTGCACACACACAATAAAACTATACATGGATGTTCATGGAAGCTTTATTTGTAATAGCCAAAAACTGTAAATAGCCCAGTTGTTCTTCAACTAGTAAACAAACCATGGTGCATCTATACCATGAAATATTACACAGCAATAAAAAGGAATGAACTACGGATACTTGCAAGGACCACTATGGATCTCAAGAGGCTTAGGCTGAGCTGTGAGGAAGTGCCAATTTCAAAAGGTTACATACTATACATTTTATTTACACAACATTTTTTAGCTGACATAGGGATGGAGAACAGATTAGCTGTTATCAGAGTTTAGGAAGAGTGGCATAGATGCAACTACAAAAGGGTAGAATGAGGGAGTTTCTTTGGGATGATAAAATAGTTGTTCCTTGGTTGTGGTGGTAGTAAATCTATTTGTGATAGAGTTTCATAGACTGATACACACATACACACAAATCAGTGCATGTAGAATTGTTATAATAGTATAATATGAATAAAATCTCTAGTCTAATTAACAGTATTATACCAATCTCAGCTTCCTGATTGTCTTGTATTACAGCTCTGTGAGAAGCTACTAATGGGGGAAACTAACCAATGGTTACAGGAATTTCTGTGCTATTTTTGCAAATTCCTGTGTGTTTATGACTTTCAAATCCAAAATACACAAAAATATTCTAGTTTTTTTAGATTTCTTTCAAGTTTCAATAAGCCAGAATTTAATACTTCATATTAGTTCATCACAGGATAGTGGAGAGTTTCCTCACATTTTAGCTGCCATATCTTTCCAGTTCCAATGTACCAGACATACACATTTTTAATTAACCAAGAGTACCTTATTATCCTCTGATCTTGCTGTCCCTTAGCACTGTATCTTCTGTGTTCTTCTTTCATTTCTAGGTACAGGTAGCTAACTTTTGAGAGTAGAAATCTATTCAATTCTGGAAATTTCTCTTAGCCTTACTGTAAATGGCATTGTATTAAATCTACTCTAAATATATCTCCCCATGTCTATACACATACCAGTGTACAATTCTCTACCATGAAACTTCTTTTGTTACTATGGAGTATACACTCCTCTAAATACAGAGGTGCCACACATGGGTAATAACTTTTCTCAATATTTCTGTCTCCTCACGTGGTACATAGGCTACAGTAGTCCATGTGTATTGTTGTTAATAAAAGATTGAGTGAACAAGCAAAATAAAATATTTTAAATGCACACTGTCTTCTAGAAGTTAACTGTTGTCTGCTTTAAGGGAATAAGCCTAATTTTTCTAATGTATCTGGAATATTTTTAGCACATTTGCTTTCAGATTTTTTATTGTTATTGTTATTGTGAAATCCTGTAGACATTGATTTATTTGATGAGTCAAATTATTATTAAATATTGAACTAATGGGAAATATTTTATGAGTATTTTAATCAAAAATTTTGTACCAGATATATCATGTGATTTCTACAGTTCTTTAAAATATTTATATAAATAAGTGTTCTGTGAAATTTTCTTGGGAAACCTAAATGGGAGGACTTTTTTTTTTTACTTCCTAGTGGAAATGCACAATATCTCAAGAGTTTAATTCTGAAGATCAGACTTACTGTGATGTATCATCTACTACAATATGCTTATTTCTTCTGTTTTTATGTAGTTCCAATGGTTCCTTGCAGGAGTACTTCTTCATCTTAACTTTCAACTCAAAAATACAGCTCTGATTCTTAGGAATTTTATGTAATTCTCTGTAATTTTATTTAATTCTACCTACTGGGATTTCAAATTTAAATTTGTAGACTATAAATGGAAAATTTAGATAGAAACTTTGTTTCTTATTCTTCATTCCAGTATCTTCACTTGAAGCTAGAGGAAATAAGTACTTTGTTTTCTGGAAATGTTTATGTAGCAAGATGTTCTTTTTATTACCTGTCAAAGTTTCACATTCTAGTAGTTGATTAGAACAGCTAATTTGTTTCTATTTATGCAGATTCCTTTTTACTTTCTGTAGTTTTGATGAACAGGTATAGCAAATTGTAACATGCATGAGTTTTTATAAAGTGAACAGATGCTAAGATTACAAAGCTTGCTAATAGTAAAATATTTTGGAAAAACATGGACTATGCAAATAGAATCTACAACAAAGACTGTTGAAAAGCTGGAAATACTATGCATACTAAAGCTGTAAGATTATAAAGAATGGCCTATTCCCAGATATGCTTGTATATATATTTATGTCTGAGAATGTCTTTATACATACATAATTTTAAGTGAATAGTAAGCAAACCAATACAGCAGCTATACTATAAGGTGTGGGAATGGCACAAGCTGTCATGGGGAGGACTGAGTCATAAACCTTACAACATTTATGTGTCTATTTGCTGGTAGAAATAGCTTTTATTTATTTTTGCCATTTTCAGATGGTGATGCCATTTGGATATTGTGAATATTTGGCTGGAAATTTAGAGCATTTCCAGGCCCCCCAAAAAACCTCCCCTAGGCTCTTTTGATATCTTTGCACACTATCTTGCTAAGTGATGCAAAAATAAATTGAGATAAAGCACAGATAGATGCTCACAGACAAGCAAAGCTATGACGCTTGATGCTGAGATGCTGAGCAGAGTTTTCAGAGAA
The DNA here is from genome assembly GCA_032199065.1 of Smutsia gigantea. Lineage (NCBI taxonomy): Eukaryota > Metazoa > Chordata > Mammalia > Pholidota > Manidae > Smutsia > Smutsia gigantea. The sequence continues at coordinate 272,488 of JAVSCE010014239.1, forward strand.
AGAGCTTGGTGGGGCCCCTCTTGGTGCTCAGGGCACAGGCTGCCTTTACAATGACTTGCTACACACAAATGCTGAGCTACATGTGAAAAGCTATTTTTGCTTTTCACCTTTTCATAAGGGTGAATATCCTCTTTGGATTTCTTTTGGATAGCAGGGAAAGCCTGTCCTGTGTAGGTCTCTCATAAAAGCAAAGTGGCATAATATGAACTTTCAAAAATCATGGGATACCTGTACTTTTATTACTTATTATTTCTCCTAGTTTTTTTCCTGTCTTTTAACTTTTTAAGAGCTATTTTTAATAAACAACGTTCCCACATTAAACATTGATATTTCTATATTTTCTCATGCTATGATGAAAAACAATGCATCTATTTATCTGCCTGTCTAGTTTGTTTTCCTAACTCTTGGCTTCTCATATAAAGCAACAATTGAATTTTATATAATGATCAGTGTTTAGTGGCTTGAACCTTGCTAAACTTGTTTCTTTATTTGAACAATTTGTAAATGGGCATGAGTTTTCCAAGTAGCTAATAGCATCATCTGTTTCATCCCTTCTTTTCTAATAATTAGAGCATGTATTTTTTTCATGATTGACTACATCAGGTAGGATCTCTAGAAAAACTGAACAGAGATACTGCCAGTGAACATGTTTGCCTTGCTTTCATGGGAATGTGCCCAATATTTCGCCATTTAAAAAATGAACTCTCAATTTGTGATAGGTCATTTATAACTTAAAGGACATTCCACTCTATTTTCAATTCGTCAGGAATCTCAGTGCTTACTGAATTTGATTTTAAAAATTTGCACTTATTGAGTTGGTCATTGAGCTGCTAGTGTTCAAATTCTTTAGCATTTTCCCCCTTTTTCCCCCCACCGTAATTACTTCCTTACCAAAGAAGGTTAATTGACATAACATATTAACTAAAATCATAGTTCTGACCAGGCACTAAACTTTATTAAATGATTCAAAGGATAAAAGCAAAACTATGAAGGTATAAGCAGACCATTTCTTACTGAGAGGCCAGAATTGGCCAGAATCCTACAAATGCTGGTTCATAATTTTTCTTTTTTTCCACACTGGAGGGCTGTTTGGTTTAGGAATAAGAGACAGCACAAAATAATAGAAGAAATTACGATCTTAAGTTTTTTTATGCATTACTTCATCAAATTTTTTCTTAGATTATTTCATTATTATGTTGTTATAGACAACAGATATTTTTTCTCTACATTTTTATACACTTAAAGAATAAATACTATTCTTTAAGTATATTTGGTATATTTAAACTAACAAAACTAAAGTTGAAGTTTCAAATGAAATAAAATAATACTGCTCTTTTTCTGATTTTCGTTTTCTGATATAGGCTGGATGTCCTACTGTAAATGAAGGCTGCATATTAAAATTTAGTTTAAATTGAATATTTTAATTTAAATCCTGAAAGGTGATTGGTCTTTCTTGACCACTTAGTAATGTTTAAACAGTTTAAGGAAATATATTTAGAACTGGAATGCCTTCAGAAAATAATTCTTCTTACCTAGTGTCAAAACTGGTCATATTTACAATGAATCTGTAACATTTAAAGAAATACTTATCTTCCATTTGGCCTAAAAATATTTTTTAATGTTTATTTTCTGTCAGTAAACCCATTTAAAAACTACCTATGTTATATATCAAATAAAAACAAGTTCACTGAGTCTCTTATTTTTCCAGATATAAAGCTGTCATTGAATTAGCAAATTTACCAGTAATAGCCTTATGCATTCCTTTTGAAAGGGAGGTTCTTCAGCTACCCGATTCACTCATTCAGGAAGAGAGGACATGAGAACTCCAGCAGCGAAGTTTATTGCCTGAAAGACAGAATGGCTGTCTCTAAAGGAGAAAGCAGCAGCGGCAGCAAGGGGGAAGCTCCTTATAAAGGAAATTGAGCAGGAAGTTGGTCCCGTGACTTCTGTGCATTACAAGGTTCAGGAAGAGGGGGTGCTGATTGGATGGTTTAAAGCAAGTATGTCTTGTACATTTTCCATAGGTTAAGCTCAGCTGGCTCCGAGTTGCTGGCTGATGTAACATATAAGGTATGTAGGTAAAGGGATGTAGGTACCTTTTATGGTAAAGGTAGGTTTTATGGTCGGGTGGCTGGTCCTTGCTGGGGGAACTATCTAGGATGAGGGTCACTGGAAAAATGGGTGGTTTTTCCAGTAAGTGGAATACAGTTTTCTTAGAACTAGGTTGGGGGTGAGGCCTTGGGGCGATTCAAGGCTGGGGTGCAGCTGCTGCAGGTGATAAAGGGGGTCTTACTATGCCTGGAGGCAGTTCTGGGTTCTAACATTCCCGCATTTTTGTTTTATTTTCTATACAGGGTGTAGGGGATGGGGTCAAAGTGTTGGATCATCTAGCTGCTTTGTGCTGGAAAAGGGGCGAAGTGGCGATAGAAAGGGCGGTCACGGCGGAGGGGCGGTGAAGTACCGTTGAAGGCTCGGGCTTCTGTTAGCACTGTGTTGTCTACTGGCAGGATTCTTCTGTTGGGAGGCGGTGGTATTCCTGCATGATTAACTGGTTGATAGTTTGGTTAGTGAATTTTGAAATTTGAGTTTGAATGAGGTTTTTTAGGAAATTAATTAGGCAGGGAGTGAAGAGTAGAAGAAGGCAGAAAATGTTAAGAGGCATGAGGAGAGGAAGTAGGATGTCTCTCAGAGTTGAAGAGAAGGGCCACCAGTAAGGGCTTTTGTCTCTCTTTGCTAAAAGTTCTTCTAATAACTCCCTAAGTTTGTGAACGTTTTCTTCAACTATGCCTGATTCATTGATGTAATAACAGCATTGTTCTTGCAGGAAGAGGCAGGTCCCTCCTTTTTCGGCTGTGAGGAGGTCTAGCGCTCTGCGATTTTGTAAGACCACCTGTGCTACTGAGGTTACTTGTCTCTGAAGTGATGCTAATGACTGTGCGGTTGAATCTGTGGCTGACTGGAGCTTTGTGCTCAGACCTTCCATGCTCCATAGGGAGTGTCCTAGAGCTCCTCCAGAGAGTCCGATTCCTAGAGTGGAGGCTGATAGGGACAGCCCAATTAAAATTGGGAGGAAGGCTGCCCATTTTTTGCGGTGATGTGGAAGTAGCCACTTCATTTCTGCTGGACTGTATAGGGTTAACTGGGGGACTACAGTGACTATGAGACAGGGAACAGAGGTGTTTGGGAAGATGCAGGTGGTCAGGGAGCTGTTGCACCAGAAGAATTCTCCCTGCTTGGAGTATGATGTTTGAGAGTATGTGATGCTGTGGGTGCAATTCTGATGGTTACGGGAAGCTCGTGGTGAAAGAAGACACAGCCGGGTGGTGGTTATATTTTCTTCGGTAGATTCCCAGAGTGGGATGTTGGTGATTGGAGAGATGGGGGTTTCTTTGGGGGTGTTGCTGGGAGTATATGTGGATATGTTAAGGGGCACTGCAGCTAGGAGAGATCTTGTGAGGGATGCACAAAGGAAGCATCTGTGAGGGTTAAGGTTTGGTGAAGTTAGGTTCAGAAGAGTGAGACCTTTTTGTATGAGGTGTAGCCATGAGAGGGAGGAAGTAGCGGGGTGCTTTCCTAGAGAGGGTTCATTGAGTTCATTGGTTAGAATCTGTTCAGACTGTTGAATGTTATGAGAAATTTGGGTATGTGGGTGAGAAATGGATACATACTCGTGAGAGATGGAGGGCTGACCTGATGGTAGATTAAACCAATGACTTGGATAGAATGCTCCTGTCTCGCCTCCTGCCCATCAGTCATTCCATGGGTCTGTGATGACTAAAACGTAGCTCTTAGTAACTTGGTTGACCCTAAGGATTCCATTGCTTGTGGGAGTATGTAATTTACCAGACCAATAGGGACATCCTCCGTACTGTGGGTGTGCCTTACAGTAAGAATGTTTTTGGTCAAAAGTGAAGCACAAGCAGGACATAGAGATAGAGGGATCGTTAGCAAGTTTTGAGCTGCAGAGGTCAAGGCTGATGGGATTTTGGCATCCTTTTATATTGCAGTTAGCAGTGGAGACGAGCTGAGTTTTTTGACATTATTTTTAGTGTATGTTTCTCTAAGTTTTAACTGCCAGACGTAGATGAGGTGCGTGGGGGAAATAAGGTTTAGGCAAAGGATAAGGGCAAAGGGAGGTGGCGGTGAGCTTGTGAGAATACAGTGGGGGAGAAAGATAAGGAGGGGAAGAACAGGCTGGAGGAAGGGAATTGATTGCATGGCTTTCAACTTGTATCTTCACTGATCGGTGGAAGGCTAGGCTTGTTTACTTTCTTGAGGTGCAGAGTGAGAGGCTTTAGGTGGTAGAGGAGAGGGAGCATATGGTTTAATGCGTGAGTGGCGTATCCAGTAAGGAATGTAGTCAGTTTGGCTGCAGTGGGGGTTGTAAGCACAACTCAATGTAGGCCTTGCCACTTGGGAGTTAGAGAGTTGTGCTTGGCATGAGGAAGGGAGAAAAGAACTAGATCTCCTGACTGGTAGGGACTAGAGGTGTTTGTCTCTGCAGGGGCTGGGGTGGTCTGGTTGGCGGTTGTCCATATTAGGGAGCATATGTATTGCAGGAGGGGAGTGAGTATGTGTGAGGGGAGTGTCGGTGGCTGAGGGCTTATTCTGGGGGAATAAGAGGCCGGCTGTACATGAGCTCAAAAGGAGATAGGTTGGTGGGTTTCTTTGGTAGTCCTCGACTCTTGAGGAGAGCAAGGGGTAGAAGCTTGACCCAGTCTAGGTGAAGTTTTAGGGATAGTTTGTAAGGGTGTTCTTTTAGAGTCCTATTGGTTCCCTCTACTTTCCCTGAGGACTGTGGGTGATAAGGGATATGGAATTGCCAAGGGATAGAGTGTTTGGTTATGGCTTGGGTTACTGCAGAAGTAAACTCAGGCCCGTTGTCTGACTGCAGGGAAGTGGGGAGTCCAAATCTGGGAACGATGTGGGTAAGGATGATGCCAGCTACTGTAGAGGCCCTTTTGTTACTTGTTGGAAAAGCCTCTACCCACCCACTAAAAGTGTCTACTAAGACAAGGAGGTACTTATGTTTCTTTACTGGAGGCATGCAGGTAAAATCTATTTGCCAGTCTGCTCCTGGAAGGTATCTGCGCACTTGGGACTAGGGAATATTGGGCGGTTGGTGGGAGTGTTGGGGTTAGCTTTCTGGCAGATGCTGCAGGTGGAGGAAATGTGTTTTAGAAAGGCCAGATCACTTGAGGACAGCGAACAGAAAGGTTTAAGAAACTGTGCAATTGCTTGGCTATTGGCATGGAAGATTGTGTGTAGATATGTAAGGAGGTCACTTATAGAGGGGGAAGGGGCGAGAGGCTGAGGTTGTAGTGGACCGACAAATGATGCCATAGCTGCCTCTTTGGCAGCTGCGTCTGCCTTATTGTTTCCGTGAGACACAAAAGATTGGTCTGTTTGGTGTGACTTGCAGTGTACAAGGCCAACTGATATTGGGAGCTGCGAGGCTTCCAATAGGGCAGTTATAATCTTTCCATTAGTGACTGACGTCCCTTTGGTAGTGAGAAATCCTCTTTCTTTCCACATAGCTGCATGAAAGAGTAGGATATGGAAGGCGTATTTGGAGTCTGTGTAAATTATAAGGGTCTCTCTCCCCTTGTGCTAAAGTGAGAGCACGGGTAAAAGCTATAAGCTCTGCTTATTGATAAGTGGTGTGCGGGGGCAGGGAGGCCACCTCTGTGACCTCAGTGGAAGAAACTATGGTATACCCTGCCCTCTGGATGCCGTCCGGAGTGACAAAGGAGCTACCGTCAGTGAACCATACATGAGAGGCGTTCTGGAGGGCTCCCTCCTGTAGGTTGGTTGGGTGAGGGAGTAGCTCTTCTAGGATTTGAAAGCAACTATGTTCGGGACCTGAATCTGCTGGGGTGCTAGTTGGACATGGGAGTAAGGTAGCTATATTGTTAGGAGGACATACAGCAAAAGAGATAGAAGGTCTTCAGGAAGGAGACTTGCAGGGTGAAGATTCGGCTAGGGGGGAGAGTTCTTAGACTTTTGTATGTAAATAATTCTGACAGGTGGTGTGGCGAGAAAATGGTGGTTGAGGTACAGAAGGTAAGTTTCCGTGCCTCTTGGTGAAGGAGGACAGCAGCTGCTAAGGCGCGGAGGCATGGTGCCTCCGCTCGGGTTTTGTTGTCTAGTTGTTTTGACAGATACCCTATAGGAGCTGGAGAGGTTGGAGTGGCTTGGCATAGGGTTCCAAGAGCAAATCCATGAGTTTCATTAACATATAAAAGAAAGGGTTTAGTAAGGTTAGGTAGGTGTAAAGCAGGTGCTTGTAGCCGAGCTTGCTGCAGGGAGGAGAAGGAACGGCTGCTGGGCTGCTGGAGAGGCTCACAGACAGGGCCCTTGGCTGCCGTGTAGAGGGGGGTGGCGAATAGGGAGAAGTTGGGGACCCAGCTGCGAAGAAAGTTGGCTAAACCCAGAAAGGAAAGAATCTCTTTAGTAGAGGGGACTGGAATGTCCTGAAGCACTTTTTTCCTGCATAATGTGATGGCCTTTCATCCTGCTGTCAATAGGACACCAAGATAAGAAACTTGTGAGGTGGAGAGTTGTACTTTTTCTGGGGAAACTCGATAGCCACAGTCAGAGAGGTGATTTAGGAGGGTGATGGTATCTTGTCGGGAGATGATTAAGGAAGGACTGCAAAGAAGCAGATCACCTACATACTGTAGCAGAGTGGAGTGGGGGAGCGAAAGGTTCTGAAGGTCTCGTGCAAGGGCTTGTCCAAATATATGGGGGCTGTCTCTAAATCCCTGGGGAAGGACAGTCCAAGTCAGTTGAGTGGAGAAGCGGGATTTAGGGTCTGTCCAGGTAAAAGCGAATAAATTCTGGGAGTTAGGATGGAGGGGAATAGTAAAGAAAGCATCTTTCAGATCAATAACAGAAAAGTGAGTAGTGGAGGATGGTACAGAGGAGAGTAAGGTTTACGGGTTAGGGACTACTGGGTGGATGGGAATCACTGCCTTGTTTATGAGGCAGAGGTACTAGCCTAAAAGTCCCGTTGGGCTTTTTTACTGCTAATATAGGGGTGTTGTATGGGGAGTGCATGGGGATCAGGAATTTTTTCTCTAGTAGGCAGTGTATAATGGGCTGGAGGCCAAGTTGGCTGCAAAGCGGTAGAGGGTATTGGGTCTGTGACGGAAACAAGTGGGGGTCCTTGAGGAGAATTTGCACTGGGGGACACTTGGCTACTGAGGGGTTAGTGGTGTCCCACACTGCTGGATTCACTAGGGTCAGGGACAGAGGTGGGATGCGGACACAGGTAGGTTCACTTTGTAGACATAAGAGGAGATGGACCATAGACGAGTCTGAGTTAAGCCGTTGTTTTGGACAGAAGGAGATTGAAGCTCCTAGTTTGTGTAAGATGTCTCTGCCTGTAAGAGGCGTGGGACATTGGGGAACGATGAGGAATGAGTGTGTGAAGACTGTGCTGGTGATGGGGCGGATGAGCGGGGCAGTAGAAAAGGGCTGATAGGGTGTGCCACAGACTCCGACTATAGAAATACGAGAGCGAGAGACGGGACCTTTGTATGAGCACAGGACAGAGTAAGTGTCTGATTGAAAAGGAGATTTCCTAAGGCAACCACTGTGCAAAAACAGTTACTCTATTACTGGAATGCTTCTTTCTATGTATTTTGGTAAATAGCTCTTGGAACAAATTATTTTACTGCAAATGAATTGTCTAGCCTGGGGTTATTTTAATTCCTAATACAGCACTGTATTTACATGCTAATTATTATGAGTTCCCATTGTCTCCCTGTGTAATTGCTCTGCTAGGTTTCCCTATTAAGTTATGATATGCCCACCATGTGTAGAAGTGGTTTTTTCTTGCATGTATGCACACACAACCACATGCATGAAAAGATACCTGTGCTCACACACACACACACACACATACACATACACTTGGTGTTTTATGATCAAAAGATGTGGATATAATACACTAGATTATGAAAAATACTTTCTACTTTGGATAAAACCTGGCAGAGACTTTAAAGTACATGTAATTGATTTTGAATTAGTTTTGTTTAGAAAAGCAAACCCCCAGTGCAGAGTCTGGTTGATAAATACTACAGTAAGATTTAAATCAACACTTAGTTTAAAATGGAACACACTCTCCAAAGAGTTGGAGCTTGTGAGCAACGGAGCCATAATAAGCCATATTCAGATTTCTGGCCAACTAAGATGTCACTGACATCTTATAGGGGAAAAACAGTAAATAATTTCTACCCATCTTACTGACTTCAAACCATAGTAACAGCATCATTTATTAAAAGGCTGGGAAGTTGATAATGATGATGATGTTCAGCAAAACAGATAATAGTGTCTGGGATTTTGGAGGCATTCCACCTACACTTTTTGCATGTGTAAAAAGACAAGCAAGCATCTGGTATACCAGATGGTTTATATTTGTGATGCCCAAGGGGAAAAAAAAAAGAGTATGAAAGGCAGAAAGACATGTTCCTACTGATACTAATAAGTTTAGTATTCAAATTACGGTACAAGCATTTTTTCTCTATGGGAGATTAATGTTACTATGCATCAAAAAGAAATTTTAAAAATGAACTCTTAAGGCAAGAAGCAGACTAAATTTAAATATGTATTTCTTTGTGGAAAATTAAATTCCCTAATCATCTGAGGAGTTTTATCTAACACAGTATGATTGTTTCCAACTTCTGGCCAACCATAGCTCAACGATGAGAGCCCCTCCCTTCCCCCTGCCTTAGTCTTCACTCTGTATGTATTTCTTCCTGATTCAAAGCATGACAGACTGAACACCCTGTATTTCTTGACTTATTGTAAGGTTTGTAAGGAAGGATGGTCTCAAAAAATGAATAAGCCCTGTGTTTCAGCACCCCTTGCAGAGAACAGAGATTCTCCAAGGATTTTCTCAAACAATGAGATAAGTGATTACCCAGCACTTATGCCATTGAAGAACACAAATGATCAAGCATACCAAAATGGCTTCTAAGATGTTTTTAAACATCTGATGAGAAGAAACTGAAAAGAAAATTGAATTTAGTGAAACCAAAACTGGGCTTTGTGTGGTACATAGTAAGCCCAAGTAACTCAAATTTTGGAGTTAACATAAACCGTAGATCATTGTGTGTTATTTGCCTGAGGTTATATGGGTAGAACATTGTGAATGGTGGTGGGTTTTCCTTCTGAAAAAAAATCATTGTCAACAGTTAGACATCCACAGAAATAAGTGGTCAATGACTGAGGCAGAAAGTAAAGAACCAAAAGGTGGGTTTCGTGTAGGGGCAGTCTGGGCTAGACCCTGGCAAAGAAAAGTCTGGGGGAACTTTGAATTAGGAGACTAAACTTCCTTTAGTTAAATAGAGATAAGTCATAATTGAGGAAAGGAACTTGTCTTAAAAAAGCCCCTAAAGAAACAGTAATTCTGTTTTACTGCATTGTACTTTCCTTCTATTCCCCAAAGTCTTGAAAATACTTGTAAGCCAGTCTCTGCTGTGTTGTGGAGAACTAATAAGTACCTGTTCTCCATCTGGGAATAAGTGAACTCTTACTTTTCTTCTTTGTCTGTATTGATGCATTTGTTGAACTTTATTTATTGGAGTCTTTCTCAAATATTTTCTTCAGAGGAGTTACTTAGATCAGATATTTTCTGTCTTTTTGATGATCCCATTTATCTTTTATTCTCCCTGATAGAAGAATGATATTTAGGCCAGATACAGGATTCTAGGGTTGCAGTCAATTTTCTCAACAGTATGTAGATTAGATTATATTTTCATCTAGCTTTCAGGATTGAAGATGAGGAATTGCAATCAAATCTATTTTGCCCATTGTACAAAAAGTTTTTCTTCTGGCATAAGGTTTACAAGCATTTCTTTTCTTATAAATAAAGAATTTTAACCAGAATATACCTAAATATATATTAATTCTTTAAAATACAGCTTGTGGGTATATAAACTCTTTAATTTCTTAAACACAGTTCTGCCCTCTAAGCAGGGTTATTTCTTTCCAATATTTCTTAATTTTTTCCCTCATCTTTCATCTGCCCTTTATTTTTCTTTTGAGGAATGTATTTTTCACAAATGAGGTTTCTTAGATGTATTGACCACATTACTATCCCTTTTCTCCTATTCCCTTTGTATTTTTTTTTCCTCCACTTCTTGAGATTATTTTTAAATGTACCATTTCAGGAAATTAATTTTAGTTCAAACAGTGTACAAGTTTCTTTTTGGTTAAATGACTGATTTTTACTTATTTTTAGTTTGAACCACTGTTCTTCACTTTCAGGACCTTTCTTTCCTCTGCATATAAATCTTCATAAGTGACATGTATATGCATTCATTTTTTTCAGGCAACAATTCTAGGTTACTGGTTTTGCATTTTTAAATCCACTGGATCTCTTTAGCCATTATTTATCTCCTAGCTTAATGAAATTCACACATCTTCATCAGGCAGTCTTAAGGTTGGGAACCACAGGTGGTGAAAAGAATATGTAACATCTGCTCCATGATGAATCTGTGGTGTGTAGACCAGCTACTGGACCCCTTTATATAGGCCTCTCTGGTGTGGGAGGAGAAAAATTAACCAGAACCATTAATTCATGCTTTATTAAAAATGCTGTAATATGGAATCAAGATGACTATTCTGCAGGAAACCAGTTACCTTTTAAGGAGTTTTGGAATAGATTGAAGAAAGTCAAAGTTCAGGCTTGTTCTTAGAATTGTTTGGTATACAATTTATTGAAGGTCTGAGAAAACTAAGATTGTGTTCACTGTGGTAAGGCTGCATGAACAGTAAGCCAGGGTCACAGTTTTGCTGAGAGTCAGTTTGGACTTACTAATAGAGAAGGGAAGATAGAACTGAAGCTAAGATTTTTGTGCATCAGTAGAAATTTTTCACTTTTTGAGCATCATTCACACTTGTTTCCCAGCACAACTGAGGCATTAGGGCCAGGAAGGCTCAGGCCACACATTCGGCACCACTGTGACCTTTTAAACATCAAGGTCCTACTTCATCTCCCTATGAGTGACTAAAGACCCCTGAATACCGAAAATTCCAAGTACTTCAGTTCTTGCCCCTGGGTTTGATGGCTCTTCTCCAGTATTTTAGCCCACATGGGAAGGAGCCCCATCAGTTCTCTCTACACAGATCTCAACGGAATATCTGATCATACTCATTTCCCTGGATTGAAATTGACAAGTGTTTTGAAGTTGGGTGTGATGGGGAAGAAAAGCTTACATTTAGTTCACCTCTTCCCAGACTTCACAGCTGCATCTGGGAGGTCTCTCCCTGAGTACCAGGTGGAACCTCAGCCTGGATGAGGGAGGGTTCTTGACTCTGAAAGAGAAAGAATTCTCAAGCAAGTCAGAAGAATGTAGTAAGGAAGGAATTTATTAAAGAAAGAGTAGAAATGAACGGCTACAGCCTTACAGGGGGCTAAGAGCAGGAAATTGTAGAGGGAGGGAGATAAAACCCACTGATAGGGTCCCCCAAGCGACGGGAACTCACAGGCCAAATTCGAGCTCTCAGCAGCCCCTTCCTACTTATCAGGAATAAAGCAGAGACTAAGTGAAGTCTTAGAATGAAATAGCAAAGAAACGAAAACTACTGGAAAAGTGCAGAGAGACAAAACACAGTAAGTTGAGCAGTGAGAAAGCTTTATTTAAAGTTACACACTTAAAGAGAGAAAAAGTGTGGTGTCCTCAGAGAGGAGGCACACTAAAAGACTGGGGTTTCTCTTTTAAGCATTTTTCAAAGGGCTATGGGGTATGGATTTCAAAGTGGTCTCAAAATGCTTATCTCTGGTAAGAGACATTAGGTCTCTTGTATTATCAGTCTTCCAGGTAATTCTGCAAAATTAACTTAACACAAGAAATTGGTCAGTTCCTCTTCAGGATAGCAGCTTCCCTCTGGGAACATACCAATCAAGACCATCCACCTACCCCCAGGTGGGTTGAGTTACTGTCTGTTTGCTAAAGAACATGTTAGGAATCTTACTTCTTAACTTCCTGTTTTTTTTAAATAGAATCTTAGCTTTAAGATGGAGTCCCTCCTGTTCTTACTATACTGTTTATATCTCAGCATTTTTTCATCACAGGAAAAGTTAACTATGATGCTTGAAGTATCACATCTCTGCCCTACTCACTATTATTTTTGTTACTTATCTGATAAGAAATTTGATAATTCTTTGCAAACATTTCCTTTTTGTTAGTTTGTGGATAAAATTGCAGTATTTCTAGAATCTCTCTCCTGGCTTTAGTGGATCTCCATATCAACAGGCGTTTCCAAGGGGTGGAGAGAAGTAGTCCATCTCCATATCAGTGGGTAATTACAGGGCAAGCCAGGGCTTATCTTGACCTGAGAGGGTAGGGGGAGGATTTGCTAGCTTCTGCCACAGCAGGAGAGAGATAGATGCGGAACAACTCCTTGTAAGCAATAAAGGGGTTTTAAACTTTATTTCACCCTTTGTCTGATTTCAGTTTCAAAGGCATTTTGGCCCGGGATTTTCCCCTCCCCGAAGTAACATAGTTATAATTTAAAAGAACTGGCCATGCCTTAGTAAGTTGGAATCATGTATGCCAAAATATTTGACTACATAAATAATTAAGAAATCAATAGGGCTAACATGCTAGCTATTTTGAACCAAGGGGAAATGTGGTCATGTCATAAATCATACATTTCATTAAATAATCCTGTAAGTTTCTTTGCCCTGTGAGAACATATGTGCATTAATTTTAATAAAATGCATTATTTAAAAATTAGTGACAGCAATTTTCACAATGGAGTCAGACGTCTTAAAGGTAACAGTAAAATTTAAGCCATGGAAAGAGAAAAAAATGAAGATGAGTAACAAAATAAAGTAAAATAAAGTCCATTTACTTATTTGTGCTAAATATGTTTAGTATTTATCTTATAATACTTTTTATTTTCTCACATTAATGTAAAGTGGTTTTTAATAAAATGCAGAGCTTTTAATGTAATGGATTTGTTCTTTTCTATAAATAGATGTCCAAAAGCTTTTAAAATTTAAATGACTTTTTTACATGAATACACTATTTTACTTGTATAAAGGAAAGAGATAAATAACTTACCAGACACTGTACCAAGGCTACAATGTACCTTTTTTTTTTTGGTGTTTATTTATTTATTTTTTTTATAATTTATTTTGGTATCATTAATCTACAATAACATGTGCGATATTATGGTTATTAAACTACCCCTTCATCAGGTCCCCCCCACCAACCCCATTACAGTCACTGTCCATCAGTGTAATGAGATGCTATAGGACCACTACTTGTCTTTCTGAGTTGTATAGCCCTCCCCGTGCCCCCCAACATTACGTCTGCTAATCGTAATGCCCCCTTTTCCCTCTTATCCCTCCCTTCCCACCCATCCTCCCAGTCCCTTTCCCTTTGGTAACTATTAGTCCGTTCTTGGGTTCTGTGAGTCTGCTGCTGTTTTGTTCCCTCAGTTTTTTTCTTTGTTCTTATATTGCACATATGAGTGAAATCATTTGATACTTGTCTTTTTCGGCTTGGCTTATTTCACTGAGCATAATACCCTCTAGCTCCATCCATGTTGTTGCAAATGGTAGGATTTGTTTTCTTCTTTGGCTGAATAATATTCCATTGTGTATATGTACCACATCTTCTTTATCCATTCATCTACTGATGGACACTTAGGTTGCTTCCATTTCTTGGCTATTGGAAATAGTGCTGCGATAAACATAGGGGTGCATCTGTCTTTTTCAAACTGGGCTGCTGTATTCTTAGGGTAAATTCCTAGGAGTGGAATTCCTGGGTCAAATGGTATTTCTATTTTGAGTTTTTTGAGGAACCTCCATACTGCTTTCCACAATGACTGAACTAATTTGCATTCCCACCAGCAGTGTAGGAGGGTTCCCTTTTCTCCACATCCTCTCCAACATTTGTTGTTGTTTGTATTTTGGATGTTGGCCATCCTCACTGGTGTGAGGTGATATCTCATTGTGGTTTTAATCTGCATTTCTCTGATGATTAGCGATGTGGAGCATCTTTTCATGTGCCTGTTGGCCATCTGAATTTCTTCTTTAGAGAAGTGTCTATTCATGTCCTCTGCCCATTTCTTAATTGGATTATTTGCTTTTTGTTTGTTAAGGTGCATGAGTTCTTTATATATTTTGGATGTCAACCCTTATCAGATACGTCATTTATGAATATATTCTCCCATACTGTAGGATGTCTTTTTGTTCTACTGATGGTGTCCTTTGCTGTACAGAAGCTTTTCAGCTTGATATAGTCCCACTTGTTCATTTTTGCTTTTGTTTCCCTTGCCCGGGGAGATATGTTCATGAAGAAGTTGCTCATGTTTATGTCCAAGAGATTTTTGCCTATGTTTTTTTCTAAGAGTTTTATGGTTTCATGACTTACATTCAGGTCTTTGATCCACCTTGAGTTTACCTTTGTGTATGGGGCTAGACAGTAGTCCAGTTTCATTCTCTTACATGGAGCTGGCCAGTTTTTCCAACACCAGCTGCTGAAGAGGCTGTCATCTCCCGATTGTATATCGAAGTCTCCTTTATCAAATATTAATTGACTGTATATGTTTGGGTTAATGTTTGGATTTTCTATTCGGTTCCACTGGTCTGTGGGTCTGTTTTTGTGCCAATACCAAATTATCTTGATTACTGTGGCTTTGTAGTAGAGCTTGAAGTCAGGGAGCATAATTCCCCGTTTTATTCCTCCTTCTCAGGATTGCTTTGGCTATTCGGGGTCTTTTGTGGTTCCATATGAATTTTAGAATTATTTGTTCAAGTTCATTGAAGAAAGCCGTTGGTAGTTTGATAGGGATTGTGTTGAATCTGTAGATTGCTTTCGGTAGCATAGCCATTTTGACAATATTTATTCTTTCTAGCCAAGAGCATGGGATGCATTTCCATTTGTTAGTGTCCTCTTTAATTTCTCTTAGGAGTGTCTTGTAGTTTTCAGAGTACAGGTCTTTCACTTCCTTTGTTAGGTTTATTCCTAGGTATTTTATTCTTTTTGATGCAATTGTTAATGGAATTGTTTTTCTGATTTCTCTTTCTGTTAGTTCATCATTAGTGTATAGGAAAGCAACAGATTTCTGTGTGTTAATTTTGTATCCTGCAACTTTGCTGAATTCAGATATTAGTTCTAGTAGTTTTGGAGTGGAGTCTTTAGGGTTTTTTATGTACAATATCATGTCATCTGCAAATAATGACAATTTGACTTCTTCTTTACCAATCTGGATGCCTTGTATGTCTTTGTTTTGTCTGATTGCCATGGCTAGGACCTCCAGTACTATGTTGAATAACAGTGGAGAGAGTGGGCATCCCTGTCTTGTTCCCTATCTTAGATGAAAAGCTTTCAGCGTCTCGCCGTTAAGTATGATGTTAGCTGTGGGTTTGTCATATATGGCCTTTATGATGTTGAGGTACTTGCCGTCTATACCCATTTTGTTGAGAGTTTTAATCAGGAATGGATGCTGAATTTTGTCAAATGCTTTTTCAGCATCTATGGAGATGATCATGTGGTTTTTGTTCTTCTTTTTGTTGATGTGGTGGATGATGTTGATGGATTTTCGAATGTTGTTCCATCCTTGCATCCCTGGGATGAATCTCACTTGATCATGGTGTTATCATCCTCTTGAGATATTTTTGAATTCGGTTTGCTAATATTTTGTTGAGTATTTTTGCATCTACATTCATCAGGGATATTGGTCTGTAATTTTCTTTTTTGGTGAGGTCTTTGCCAGGTTTTCGTATTAGAGTGATGCTGGCTTCATTACAATTTACCATTTTAAAGAGTCACAACATAGTACCAGGTTTTGTCCTTTACTTGAGAATTAATTATTAATTATATATTGTCAATAAGTATATTGAAATCAGAGTAATACAAAATTACATTTGAACCTTGAAAGACTTATTTCCTTTTAACTGACAAAATCAACCATCAGAGACCTATTCTCAGTTTTAAAATGATGCATGCTTATTATAAAATAAAAGGAAACTGTAAGAATAAGAGAACAAAATTGAAATCTCTCAATCAAAAAATATTTTTTCATTAAAAATTTCTGTTGCTAAGTATTCATAAATACATGCAAATATAATTTTATTAATTACATTCTCTTCCTTTTGTTTTTTCTTCAACTCAGTAATTTATTTTCACAGTATAACATCTATTCAAAATGTATAGGCCTGCAATCATTGAATTACCTGATTGATCATCAATAGACATTTATTTATAAAGTAGTATCATTCATGTACAGCTGTTTAGAGAATATCATGGTGTATCCGTCTGGGTTTTAATAGCAAACAGTAGTAAGTTTGGTAGTATGGTTAGTAGTGTAATCAGTTAGAGACAGTTGCAGAATCTCTAGCAGAGCCAAAATGTTAGGGCAGGAGGCTATATAGCTAGAAACAATGTAAAATGATAGCATGAAACCAGCCCAGTAAAGACCCCACTGCCGTGACCATGAGTTCAAATGTGACAACTCATGACACCAGACACTCTGCTCACTGCTGACCTCACAAGCCGGATGCCTTTGCCAAGAGACACTGACAGAAAACTGCTTCTACAAGGCAATGTAGCTTTTTTCTATAACTTTTTACTACAGCCTTTTCTAGTTTTGTTAAAACCCACACCTCTAACAGTGGGTCTAACAATGCTTATTTCACATGATTATGCTATACTCAATTGCACAGAAGGATGAGAAAGCGACTTTGTGGCCAGTGAGAATTTCCCACTAAATAGGAGGTTAAAGAGATGCGGCTGTCCACCCACAGAACAAACGTATCTAATTCAGCCTGTTCACTGACCCATATCAAACCCCCCATGTTTTTTAATATTAACTTCCAAATAACACAAAATTCCCCTGGCTCGCCTGATATCACTGCTCTAGAGATTTTTGAACTCGACTCTGCCCTGCTCTCCACTCTGCCCTCTGATCCAGGTGGCCGACCTGCCTGAACCCCAGCAGCAGCTGCGCTGTCTGACCTTAGGCTGGGTTGGGTTAACAGGACAGAGGGAAACAGGAGCCCCAGGTACTGGGGGTTTTATCTCCCTGCCATCTTCCTGTAGGGTTGCCCCAAGCTGGCTGCATCTATCATTTGAAAACAGACTCTTGACATTTGAGATTCTAGTGGAACTCAGTTGTTTCCTTCTGGGTTCCAGTAATTGCTGCCTTTGTTTTTCCCTTTCCGCCTGGTGTCAGCATAGCTCGAAAAAATACTTCCTGTGCCATTCTTTGTGGTTGTCCTGCATTTTGTCTCTTCTTTGATAAACAGTCCTTTTCTTAAACACTCTTGGAACAGCACCTGGCCGCTGTTTCCTGCCACACAGACTGATAGAAATATATGTGCTTCCAATAAAGGTGCTTTTCCTCTAAGGGAAATAACCTAGTGTCTAATATGTTATTGTATGTAGTTTTAATACAGCATTTTTACTTTGATGCCTCTTCTTATTTTGTTAAAATCTCATGTCATACAGTGACCTAACAAATACATTGTTAATTTACCAGTACACTCTCTAAAACTAAAGGAGGAATAGGAAAGATTAAAAAAGAAGAAGAAACATATAATTAAATGTAACCGAGCAATCAAGACATACAGGTAGACATCATAGCCTCAATTTCTCTAACCATTAATAGCCATAATCAGTAGATAATTCTTCATCTTTCACTAACCAGCGCCATATCCCGTGGTCCTCGGCCAGCTCCGCCATCTCGGCTTTTTCACCTCATGGATGTGCTGCACTTTCTTTTCTGAGATATCTGATACCTATGTAGTCTTTCCTACATGGGATTTATGTTAGTTTACTCAGTCACATGATAGGGCATCTTAAAATGAGATATTCAATTGAGATGATATGCTATGGATTGCAGAAATCAGGCAAAAGTGTAACAGGTCTCAGTTAGAACCCAACTAAAATAATCCTAGAGAAAGAAGACAAATTTGGGGGAGGGAGGATGACAGTGAAGGTGGAGAGAAAAGTGAATAATGTTGGAAAATATTTTAAAAGAGTCAAAACAGAAACTGTTACTGGTCTGGTTATAGAAAGAAGACAAAGAGAAAGTCAAAGAAAACTCTTAGGTATTTAGCTTGTGCATCTGGGTGAGTGTTCAGGCATTTAATAAAATGAAGAAAACTAATAAAAAAAACTTGAAGTCACCTTGGGACAGGATAAGTTTGAGGTGAATATTAGAGATTCTGGGTAAGTACACAGACGTATCAATCTAGAGTTTAGAGAAAGGTTCAAGACTAAAATGAAAGTTAGGGAGGCATCATCATATAAACTTTACTTATGCCACGTGACTGGCTTAGATCACTAAGGGAGAAAATGCAGATGGAGAAGGAAGGAAGGCAACTGATAAATCCTTGGGAATCCTGTCCCTAGAGTACATGTAATAAAGAAATCACCTGAAGTGTCTGACAAAGATTAGTCATTAAGGTAGAAATAAAAAGCTACCTTGAAAATGTTAATTCACTGACATGAAGTTAAGACAGTATTTAAATCAGGGAAGAGAGGAGAATCATATTGTAAGTTTCTGAAGGTAAAGCAGAGGTCAAAGATATTACCAGTGGTTTGGGTAAAAGTTGATTGCTGACAGCTTCATGAAAGCCGTGCCATTCAGTTCATTTGGGGGCTGATACAAAGATGGATTATAAAGAAAATTTGGGGGAGGAAGTAAAGATTGCTAAAAGCATATTTATTATTAAACCAATGAAGGTTAAATTTTGGGGCTCTTCCCATGGATGCACCATGCCTATCCTATCTTCAGACACCTCTGAAAAAGAGAAATAATTCCTTTATCTTTCGTGTAACTTAAAAATACTAATCAAATTACTAACCCTACACAAATACGTAAACCACTAAAAGTTTGTTTTTTTCCATAATACTTTCCCAGTAAAGCTTTGAAAGTAAGGTTGCATGAAGATTGACATTTGTTTAAATACATCTACTCAAGTAATGTAATATTACCCTCATTTTTAACACTGTGAGTCGCACTACCACTGTGTATTCTGTTTTTGTTCTATGATAATAATAGTTGGCCCTAAAAGCCTGTTTAATGACCTATAACTCCTTCAGAGAAAAACTGCAAGTGTTGAACTCAAATCCACTAAGCTGTTTTTCATATCACATTTGACATTTTAAAATGCTGTTATGTTTTATGAATAAACCTATTGAAATAAATTAACCTCCAGATCCTATCTAAATGTATCTGATATGTAAAATATATTTAATTATAGTGCAGAAAACAAATTAATGCAAATTATTCAGCTCATATATCTTAAAATAAATGTAATATAGTGCCATATAGTCAATGTCTTACATCTGCCCAGAAAAATCTCTGACTATACGAGTTGGGTCAGTTATTGCTCCAAGCAGTCTAAGGTTAGTGCTATGTTATATTATACACATTGTTGTCGCATATAAAATTTAATAAAATCTATTGAGGTTTTTGGGCAAGCTTTCTGAGTTCTTGAAGAAATAAACATGGAAGGGAAAATAGGAGAAAAGAAAGGATACTGGTATGAAAAACTCATATTTTATTCAGTGTAATCCAGTCACCATTTAGCCAGTATGACTGGATGCCTGGTGCCTTGTGATATGCTTTGTGTTACTGAAATTGCTATCTTGCTGGCTTAGGAAAAGCAATAACAGCAATAGCTTATGTTTTCCCAAAAGCATATACAACTAAGCAGAACAAAGTGTGTTTTGGTACCTCTGTCCATGGATCTGTTTCGCTTTTCAGGCCAACCATGCAACTAAATGCCAAGGAAAACAAGATGATAGAGTCATTAACATAAATAAACATGTACACATACATAGATAAATGCATAGATTCTTATTTAATATTTTCTTGTTCTTAGAGACTTATTCCAGGGAAGAAAACATAATCTTGTAGTTTTAAAACAGACAGATTTATTTTACATATGAGATCCATTGCACATGGCCTAGGCAAATGCTTTTTAACTGAAGACATATTATCTTAGTACTTCTTTTATGGTAAAATAATTTATTTTTTATATGTAAAGTAGTATAGTACAATTTTTAGTTACTTGGAATATCTTCTTGCTTAAAACAATTCAATTCTAAGAATCTTATTAAAACCCACCTTTAAAACCTAAATAATTTCAAAATAAAAAGCTTAAAAGAATTGAAATGTATGTTTTATATTTGGACGTTGGGCATTACTGTTTACAGGATATCACAGCACATATGTACGATTTTAAAGTAATACAGATGAGTATACTGATATGCATGATTCTAATCCATAACTTCTGACCATGTCTATGATACAGGGGGAATTCAATATCTTTAATGTTATATTGTACAGTAAGTATATTATATGGATGGAAAAGCCAAATATGAGGTTAGAAGTCTGAAGGAGCCTTTTGAAGCATCTGATTAGCAAACTTATTTCCTTTTCAACTCGAGTGATATTCCCGTTCAAAGGAGTTTTGCAGATGCCTGGTTATTTCCATCCTATTACTACTTTTGGACAACCTCTATGCCTTCAATATTAGAGAATACACACTTTGTTTGTAGTAATTCATTTTTCCCCCATGGAGCCGTTGGTTAGTGGTCAGTTAAGAATGCATTTCAGTTCCTGAGTGAACTCAGTGTGAGAAAATTAATAATAGTGTATCAGCCAACCTGAGACAGTGAGAGGAAGTTGTTTTCTCGCACCTGCTTTTCTGTCTAGTTCCAAATGGCTATGGACTTCTATGCCTCCTCATTGACATTTACTTCATATTCATCCATGCTGAATAAGGCTTAATACAGATGAACAACAGCATTACATGCCTCAGCTAGAATGCATTCACCTTTTTTCTCAGCCAGGCTATGTATGCAAAGGTACCACCAAAAGCAGCTCCATGAGCTTAGGAACCACGCCAAATTCAATAAACTCTTTGCTTTCCACAAAATTCAAGTTAATCTTTTTCTTCACTGCCAGAGTATTCTCTGTTCCCTTTGACCAGCTTTGTAGCAGCTGAAACAACTTTGCACTTTTTATGGATCCAAATTTGCGGTTCTTTACATTTTACCACTTAGTGAAGAATCTAAGTCTTAAAAACACCAGATGCAAACACATCATGTTTGATGCATCAGTTTGAACTATGTCTCAATTGTAGTTGAAGGTGAGTCTTTCTTTGGAACATCAATTAAGATACATTCTAGTTGTTTTAATAAGACCAAATGCTTTCTCTACTTACATCCTGTACCTGGTGAATGCATCAGCAAATAGGTACAAATTTATTTGGCAATAAATTCCATATACTCAGTGTACATGTAACCAGTCACAGCAGTAGTCACAGAGGGACTGCAAGGCATTTATTTTGTTCCGATATGGTTTTACCTTCTCCGTTTGATTCTAGAGGCAAATACATTTTTTACAAATTATATGTCATTGTGGGGAAAATAAAATAAATTTCACCTCTTGTTCCTTCTAAAGGAGATTTACCTGTTACTGTCTTGACATATCTAAGGCATTATGTCAAATATTATTTTTAAAAATCTAACATAGTCCCTAAAATCTTTACTCTGCCACTATTTTTTTTTTTAATTCTGAGAATCTGGGTGTTAATATTAGACAGCTCCTCAACTTCCTCTCACTGTCTCAGGTTGGCTGATACATTATTATTAATTTTCTCACACTGAGTTCACTCAGGAACTGAAATGCATTCTTAATTGACCACTAACCAACGACTCACAGGTTGAGTACTTACACGTTCTTGTGCAGAGAAAAGTGCTTTCACTTGAGATGCCAAATTTACTGTTTCTGCTGCTGATTTGGGCTCTTTATGCTTTTCTTTGAGTCTGCTTCAGATATCACAGCAACAAAAACAAGATAGATAACATTTTTGACTGTATTAAAAACATGCATATGGCACAAAAGTCACTACTTTTAGGACATAGCTGGTTTCCATTTTCCCAGAACTATTGCCTTTTTTTTTATCCCCTTTACTTACTGATTTCTCATTTCCTCCTCATGTTTTTAAGACAAGGTGTAATTGTGTTTCTAAAGGATTCCAAAGGATATTTTTAAAATTTATATTAGAAGACCCCAAGCCCTACTCAAGTTGCTGACTAGTACAACTACATGAATCCTGTGCCAGAGGTGATCCAGGAAGTAATGCAATCCAGTCATGCCACAGGTGCCCACCCACATAGAACTCACCCATGCAGCTTGGGACAGGGACTGGCCCCTACTAACCTCTGGCTGCCCTGTGAAGCTACTGAGGCTGCATCACAGGCTGTAATGGAATGATTCCCACTAGCCCTGGGTTCAGAATACCATTGTCAGCTTGGTGGCTGTTCGTCACTGTACTGCCACCACCAGCCCAAGAGAATAGCTGCTCTATCTATCCTCCTTTCACTCCTGACATTCTGTATGACTTGCATAGAGTATAATGGGAGGCCTAACCTCTTTACCTTGAAAGTTCCACCAGTATTTTAGAACACTACCTAGGGTAAGAGATCCAGTGTACTGAAGTCATGTGGTCATAGTTTCCTGTCCTGGTATGCATGTTGAATATATGAGAAATCCAGATACTTATTTTTACAGAAATATTCTCTTTACT
The DNA here is from genome assembly GCA_032199065.1 of Smutsia gigantea. NCBI lineage: Eukaryota > Metazoa > Chordata > Mammalia > Pholidota > Manidae > Smutsia > Smutsia gigantea. Next base: position 295,061 of record JAVSCE010014239.1, read on the forward strand.
AAGATTGCCAATTTAGTTTTTCTAATTCAATACCATTATATATACGAATTAATAACCATAACAATATTTATAGTAACAGAAATGGTAGAGTATTTGGCATCTTCTATCCCTACCTTTAAGCACTGACTCCTTTTATTAATCTCATTACATTAAGGCAACTTTTGGATCATCTTCCAAAGCAAATTAATAGAAACTTTGCTCCTTTTAAGATTTAGGTTATGTCTCATGCATATGTACTGTCTAATTTCCTGCTTTGCTTCTATAGAGAATTGTGCTGAATTAGTATGACATTGACTGAAAACTTTAAAATAATCGATTCACTTTCAGTATGGATGTGCATTCGTAAGCTTCCTGGTTCCCTATAAATCCTTATCACTTGAGGCTTCAAACTAGCTTGAAGTTAGCCCCCTCAGGCTCCATTTTCAATCAAATCAAATGCTACATTTTCCCATACCTTACTGAAATTGATTCTCCCTGAAGCTGTGGGAGGAGAAAGTCCTTTTGTCTTTGCTTCTTGAGTATGTCTTCAGTGTCTCTAAAAAGGAAACAGAAATTTAAAGAAAGTCCTGTCTATTTTGCACTCTTTTGACCCTAAAACATCCAATATGGGATAACACATTGAAACTTCTACTTCCTTCTTATTCATGACTATCCAGCTCACAGTTTAAAAGACTTGTTCCAGTGAAGTAGGCAGTCACTTTCCTTATTCATTTAATTAGAGAAAAAAGAGGAGTTCTGCTTTTTCTTAAGGTGTAAAAATCGCCCTGAGAACCTTGCTCCCCATCAAATAAGTGCTCTAAAAAGTCAACGTGTCACTCGAGCCCATCATGAAACTCAGGTTAGGAGGCAAAACATGCATCCTAAAGGATGACAAGCTCCTTTAAGGAGAGATAGGACACACAAACTTTTACTCTGGGCATGCCCCAGGAGGAAGTGGTAACCACCATGAAACACAGAAGAATAAATCAGCTCAATTCTTAATGAATTATTGAGGACTGAGTATAGTTAAACATGTCAATTTTTAATAACCTGGACCTCACACAAGAATTTGCACTCAATTTCAAGCTTTTTCCAAAAGATATCCATCATGTACTTTCCAGAAAAATTGGGGTCAGGAAAAGACAATAAAGAAAATTCTGTCTGAATCAAGATGTATGAAACACTCCTGTTCTCAGGACCCAGAAAAAGATGCATTGCTTCTGGGAAAAAAAGGAGTAGAAGCAACAGCCATCTCCCACTTCTGGGGAGAGATGAAATATTCTTGATTCCAGGCTACTGTCCACCCAAAAATGTGAGATGTGCCACCACTGGGGAGAGGCAGGCAAAACTTGCAATACAGCAAGAAGATAAAAGAATTATAAATGAATATTTATGCACCTAATGACAGACGATGAAAATACCTGAAGCAAAAACAGAACTGCCAGGAGAAATAGCTCTAAGTTTATAATTGGAGACCAATATCCCTCTGAATAATGGATAGGACAATTAAATAGAAGAAAAGGGAATTTAGCAGATATAAAAATAACAGCATATGCACTCTTCTCAAGTACACATGGGATATTTTCCAAGATAGATCATATATTAAGACCACAAATTAACTCTCACCACCCAATCTTAAGGCAGGGCAGCCAGTCTTAACTGACATGTCCCCACTGCTTGAGGGTCACTACTCTCTTGGAGACAAACAGGATCAATAAATCCCTTGTGGTAAGTTTATCTTACAGAATCATCTAGAGGACTGACTGTGGGTGAGGACATGGTGTCCTTCACTAGAGAGAGGCACGTGAGACCACAAGTCAAACCTACCCCAACAACCCCCTCCACTCTTTGTCTCATCTTGAAAGCTTTAGAAAGACAGAATCCCCAAACTTTCAGTGGGCCTCCTCTCTGAGGACGCCCACACTTTCCTTTTTTTAATGCATACTTTCAAATAAAACTTTCTCACTGTTCAACTATTTCATTCTATTTCCAACTCTCCATTTTACACCTGATAAGCAGGGAGGGGCTGCTGAGAGCTCAGATTTGGGCCTGCAAGTTCCCCTCGCCTGGGTGACCCGGATGGAACTGCAGCTGCAGGAGCCTGCCTGAACATCTCCTTTCTCCGGGAAGTTCTCAGAACATAATCTCACTCCATCCCATGCTCCGTGGCTCCCCCAAATCCTGGGGTGGTAGGGGCTAGTCCCCACCATGCATGCCTCATCACACCATGCATGCCCCATCACGCCATGCAGATTCAAGCAGACACAGGACGCCAGATGACCCTGGCTTTAAGAGCTGGCAAGGGAATCTGCCCTAGGCTGAGAACTTTACCTCTTTCCTTCTGTACTTTTCTGTTCTCTGTTGCCTGCAAGGCATCTGCCATTCCCTGCTCCTCCTGCCTTAATGAGTTCCTGCCTTACCTGTACTCCTCTGACTTGTTCAAGAATTGTTTCTCTTTCAGAGTCAAGAACCCTCCCCCAATCAGGTTGAGGTTTCACCTGGTGTGCAGGGAGAGACCTCCCCAGACGCAGCTGCCTAACCACAGAAGAAAGAACAAAAAAGTGATTTAGGGGAAACTTGAAGCATTAAAATTTTGTGTATTAGAAAAGAAAATATAAATCAATAGTCTAAGATTTCACTTTTTGAGACTAGAACAGTTTTACTCAGTTCTAAATGCATCCAAGTTGAAGAGGTTGGTTCAAAATGTTTATTTCCTCTTCTCATCAGTTACATTTTCAGCTTCCAAACAGTCAGTCTCAGGAGGCATCCAGGAAATTACTGTTTCCTTTATCTCCTTGATTCTTTTCTTCTATAATAGGGGTTCTAACCAGGAATTAGCATAGCCTTTCTGAGAAAGCAATGGGCATCTGCAGGGCAAACAGCCCCTTCCATTTATCGTTGTGAGGCAGAGTAGAATTCGGAGTCTTCAAAGTGCGATATCCATAGAAAATTATTTTTGTTTGCTTCGGTTATTTTTATATTCTCATTTTTATGTGCTAATTTGAACTCTATTGATTTTATTTTGTATCAGGTGCACTCATACTAATGTAAATGTTTAACTATACTTTTTTCTAGCAAACAAAAGTTATTTGGCATCTCAATCTTTTTTCTGAACAATAAAAGGACTTTACAGTATTATAGCCAATAAATATCTGCTCCATTCTCCTAAAATACTTTGTATTTTTTAGAAGTTTAACTTCACAGTATTTCTTAAAAGATGTATTTTAATATCAATTTTGAATTAAACACACATATGTAATTCTTTCCATCATCATTTGCCCTGATATTTTCCTTGATTCCTTTTCCTCTTGCGGGACTCTTTTTTTTTTTTAAATACTGAGTTGTATACTTTGGTAGTAGTTTCAGCAAATAATTCGTAGTGTTTTATTAGTGTATATTTCTGAAAAATGTGTTTATTTTTCTCTCATTATTGATTTACAGTTGTCTTGCCAATGGGTTTCAGCCCCTGGGCAAGTTCGCTATGGATTCAGTGTAACCAAAGAAAATGACAGTAAAATGTTCTTGGGGTGAAAGGGCTATACCCAACTTTATTTCCATGGTGGCAGGTCAGTCACTAAAATACCCCAACTTTATTTCCACAGTGGAAGGTCAATCACTAAAATCCCATTCACTCAGAGCAAGTCTGCATGCAGCAAGCCAGTCTCTGCCTCTGGGCTCCTCTGTCCACACAGCTGTCTCCTGGGCCTCTGTCCTCGGTGCTGCCACCACTCAAGCCTCTGCCGTCCCACAGCCTTGCAGCTGTGCCACCATGTCATGCCCAGAGCACTGGGCAGAGCTCTTTATATAGAGCCAATAGCAATGTATTGCCCACACATGTGCAGTGAGCTAGCCAACCAGGGCCAGGTGAGAATCCTGGCCACAGGAACTCTCATTTTATTCACAACAGTGCAGATAGGTATTGAAATAGAAGGTGACTTTATTTCCCTTACATTATTTGTGGCTATTACACTATTGTATCCTCAGGTGTGAGAGTTACTATCAGCAGAGTTTGTTTTCTTCGTAGTAACCAACCAGTTTTTTCAACCTTGTAGCTTTCATATTTTGCATTCAACTTTCTCTTTCAGTTGAGCTTTGGGCTAATCTCCAGTTGTCTTCAGCCATGTTGAGTCTGCAGTTTGTTCCTTTTCAGAGCATATTTTATTTCAGTGATAAATGTTGTATTACTTTTGGGGTTTCGAAGAGGCTTTTTCATATCACCTTCGCTTATGTTGTATCTGCTTGTTATTATTTCATAATTCTCATTTATTGTAAAGCTCCATTCTCTGTTTCTTTGAAAATTCCTAGATATTTCGTTTTGTCTTTTTTGTGAATTCATTCCTCATGTATTTTTTTTGTATATAATGTTTGCATCAGATTTCCTCAAAGACTTCCCTTATTGGCTAGTACGTTCATTTTCATGGTTTTGTTTTCTCTTCTCTTTTCATTTCCCCATCACTAGCTTTTTTATAGTAACATCCTCTGGACAGCCCACATTCTAAAAGCAGAAGCAAGCCTTGTGTTGGTGGATTAGGGATGAATCCTATCATGTGATACAGTCACTTGGCCTAGGACCTTCCTGCAACCTGTGTCTGGGACCATCCTTTACCACATGTAGGAAGCTTCAAATAAGTTACATTTCCTCTGGCTGAGTTAATTTCATGGATAAACAAACCCCAACAAATGACAAAGATTTGTCTAGCAAACTGACACGTTTTCCTTCTGAGTAACCATTTTCATTCTTCATTTGCCCACAAAATAAGTATTCCAGCAGTTCTGCCTGCCTCTAATTTTTTGTTTCTTTCTTCTATCTGGTCAGTAGATTTTTTTATTTGTCTTTAAATAGGTAGATGTAAACCTAATTTTTCTTTTGATATTTTATCTGTCATTGACATGAACTTGGAGCAGATGAGTTCCTCTTCAAGTGTGAATTGAAAACACCTACCTAGACAAAATTCTTTATTTCCTTAAAAATTTCTTTAAGAAACAGATTTAGTGTCAAAAACACTAGTTCACCAAATAATTCATATGTCCACCCAATTTTCTAACAACTACTAGACTGTAGCTAGGCGATTGTTTAATTATTGAACATTTCTGGGCAAATCAAAACTATTTCTTCCTTATCCTTCTCTACCTGTTATCAACTTATTGGGCATCTTTTGTAGAATATTACTACCTCTTCACCTCTGCTCTTAAACTAGTCTTGCCTTTTCAACCACATTTTACTTAGGTCTTAACTTTTCCTGTCATATATCTTGATCTTGAGCTCTCTTTTCTATATTCCAGGAAGGGGTCCCTATCCAACCTGACATTTTTTGGCCCATATGAGACTGCACAACTATTTTGTTGTATATGTAAATAAATAAACATTTAAAGTGTACTGAGCATAGATGAAATGAGCTCACATATTCTGCCACAAAAATGCCTGAATAGTACTAATAAAAGAATATACTTTGTAGAAGACAGAATGCATACCACTACTTTTTCCAGAAGCCTACAGGAACCCTAGATTTCCCAACCCCCTTGCCTTTAAGTGTGATCATAATGTACATCACCCAAAGGCCTAGCATGAAAAGATTCTGTTCATTTTTCCACTCTTGGGGTTGGAAGCAAATGGACTTACATATACTGGAGTAACATGATGGAAAGGACCAGAGCCCTGAAACCCCTCTTGGAAGAGAGTCAGCTAGGAGTGCTTCTTAGACTGTAAAAGCCTGTGATATATAAGCAGCAATTATTTTGTTTGTTTGTTTGAGTCTCTGAGCCATGCTTGTTTACATCAGCTACCATTAACTTCCACAACTACTGTATTCTTAACTATTGCATATATTGTATTATCAGACAAAAGGCAGTAATGAGTCAGTAACTAGACTATAATGATTACCAATTTAAATGATGACATTTACTACTGAACACTATACTTTAAGGGTTCCTAATTCATTTAAGAGAGTTTCGTTTGATGAATCAAAACCATACAAAGAAGTCCAGTCATTGATACCTATATCTTGGCCTTCACTCAGAATATCACAAAGAACAAAAAGTCATAATTTGAATCCTCAGAGACTTTCTTGTTCTCTGATTCAACATGTACTATAAAAGGTGTTTGAATTAAATTTTCTGCCCAGCTATTAATCTCTATTGTCTTTATATTGCAAACCACTTTCAGCTTTCCATTTGATGGTATGATGGCATTCTCCTCAAATACTTCTTTTTAAGATTATTACAAGGTAACATTAAATATTTTGAAAGACATAACAGGTATAAATTGTGAAGGTCCTAAGATATACTATTTCTTTTCAAAATAAAGATACAAGTCATCAATCTTAATTATTTTTAGAGATTTAGCCTCAGTACCGTATCCTACCTGCAAGTATTTCCAAACGTATGTTGTTCTCTGAAATACATAAAAATTTATAGTTGATAAATCATTATTTAGTATATCATGTTATATGTTGTCTTTGCTTACCTGAATTATTCCTTTGGAAAAGAGAATTAGTTGAAAAATTCACTTTGCCTAGAGAAACACAATTTGTAGGGCAGTGGGAGTTCAAGATTGACACTACTGAAAGAGCAGCAAGCAAAACATTAAAGAATACTTCTTGTCAAATGTTCCTTGAAAATAAACTCTATAGGATACATGGGAATGTAGTTAAACAAAGAGGCGCTAAGGCTAATTTAGCAGAGTCTTTGAAGGAATGAGAAGTAGGCACCATACTTGCTTTGTCAATTGTGTGAAAGAACATTTAACTTGAGCCCCTGCTGAAAATAAAACTATTTAATTACATTTGAGATAAAGAGAGAGAAAGTTCTTCCACTGAAGTTTCAGATTTAATATTTTGTTTAGAAGACTAAAATCAAGGACAATAGCAGAATAAAGAATAGGCAAAGCATGCCTAAAATATAACGAACTAATTAAAAATACATATAGTTAAATAATTTGTAAAAAACAATCAGTAAATAGTAGGAAAGAGGAAAATACACTATGGAAAAATCTTTTTAAACTAAAAATAATAAAATATGGCCAATTCTAACTCATACTCAGTATCTTCTAAATTTTGATAGCATTGTAAACTTTTTAAAACATCTTTTTTTTATGTTACAACCTTGTGATACCTATTGGTTATGAAATAAAATTCACATTTCTTATCTAGCCTTTAGGATCATAGCAGGTTCAAATTATAGCAATAATTGTACCTTATGTTCATTATTATATTACAGGCCGCCTGTTCTGTAACCATGTAAGTTCAGCCATTAAGACCAAATAGAGCTTGTATTTTACCACCTATACATTCTGGCTCATGCTTTTAACTTTCGATGAATATCTATGCACTTAATGGTTAAACATACTTGGCATTCAGTGTATACTCCTCACTTAATTACTGTAATTCATTCCTGAAATACCTGGTGCTAAATAAAAAGCTGTTAAATGAAAAAAATGGTTTATTTGTTTTTCACTGATTTTAATGGAAAAATTATTCTCCATTTCATGACAAACCAAGATAGGCAAGCAATTTTCATATATAGAAAATTATATCTATTGCATAATGAAAAACAGTTTGAAAGTAAATGTATAATTTGTTCATAAAACATAGCCTAATAAATGTTTGTTGAATTTGACAAAAGAAGAGAAGACTTAATAGTCGATGGTGGTTAATGAAGGATGGGTATAAGTGAATATGATTTGCAAGATTCATCCTTCTATAGGCACTATATTCTTCACATCTTTTTCTTGTACTCAAACTGCATTGCAAATAGAAAGATATAAGTTCTGCACCTTGAGGTACTCTAGTATTTAGATGTAATGAAGATGAGAAAGTACCAATCCAAGTAGTTATGACTAGATTACCAGTCAGATAGGAGTAAAACCAGGACACCAAAACAGACACATAAATTTGTATCCAAAGAGGACTTTTAGGAAAACTCAGACACTGGACTTGTTGTGTGACCTAACTTGTGGTCTATCTTGGGTAATGTTCTGTGTGTGTTTAATAAGAATGTGCATTCTGCTGCTGTTGGGTGGAATGTCATATAGAACTGTTAGGTCCATTTGAAAGTAAAAACACACATTTGAACAACCAATTGGTCAAAGAAGAAATCAAAGAAAAATTATAAAATATCTTAAGACAAATAAAAATGAAAACACAGCATATCAAAACTTATGCATTGAAACAAACGTAGTACCAAGAGGCAAGTTTTTAGCAATAAACATCTCATATAAAATCTCATATAAAAAAAATTAACTATACACCACAAAGAAATTGAAAAAGAGCAAACTAAGCTCATAGTTAGCAGAGGAAGGAAATAGTAAAGATTAGAGCAGAAAAAAACAAAATAGGGAATTTAGAAAAAAATCAATAAAATTAGAGTGAGTTTTTGAAAAGATGAGCAAAACTGACAAATCTTTATCTAGATGTACAAAACAGAAAACTCAAATAATAAAAATCATAAATTGTTATCACAGAAATAAAAAAGATCATGAAAGTCTACTATGAATAATTATTTGCCAACAAATTAAATAATCTAGAACAAAAGGACAAATTCTTAGGAACACACAACTCACCAAGACTGAATCAAGAAGAAATAGAAAGTGCCAACAGACCTATAATTAGTATGGAGATTTAATCAGTAACCAAAAACATTCTAACAAACAAAACACCAGGACCTTATGACTTCACTGGAAAATTCTATCCAACATTTAAGGAATAATTAATTAATGCCAATTCTTCTCAAATTTTTCCAAAAACTTAAAAAGGAGAGAACACTTCCAAATTCATTTTGTAAGGTCAATATTACCCTGATACGAAAGCCAGATGAAGACACTACAAGAAAAGAAAGCTTAAGACCAATATCCCTGATGAACCTGGTTGCAAAAGTCTTCCACAAATTACTAGTAAACTGAATTCAATAGCATATTCAAAGGATAATACACCATGACCAAATGGGATTTATTCCTGGGATACAAGAATGGTTAAATATATGCAAATCAATTAATATGATAAACCAAATTAATGGAATGAAGGATAAAAAAATTCACATGATCATCTCAACAAATGCAGAAAAAGCATTTCACAGTATCCAGAATGCTTTTATGATAAAATATCTCTGTAATCTAGAGGGAAATTACCACAACATATAAAAGTCATTTATGAAAATCCCACAGTTAATAGTGGGGAAAAATTTAAAGAAATTCCACTAAGATAAGAGACAAAACAAGGATTCCCACTCTCACCACTTATACTCAAAATAGTACTGGAAGTCCTAGCCAGAACAACTGCTGAAGAAAAACAAATTAAAGGTATTCAAGTAGGAAAGGAAAAAGTGTATTTCCCCTTGTTTGTGCATGACAGGTCTTATATGTAGAAACCTCCACAGGAAAAAAACTGTTACAATGAATTGACAAATTTAGTAGAGTTGCAGGACACAAAAGCAACATACCAAGAACAGTCATGTTTCTACACTGATAATGAGCTATCTGAAAATGAAATTAGAAAACAATTCCATTTAGAGTAATGTAAAAAAGAATAAAACATTTAAATATTAGGACTAAAATTAAGGAAGTAAAGGAATTGTGCACGGAAGAACTACAAAGTGTTGATGAAAGAAATCACCATCCCATGTTCATGGATTGGAAGACTTGGTATTTTTAAGCAGCCATACTACCCAAAGCAGTCTATACATTCAATGTGATCCTTATCAACGTCCCAATGTCATTTTCTACAGAAATAGAAAATATAATCCTAAAATTCATAGAGAACAGCAATAAATCCAAAATAGCCAAAACAATCTTGAGAAAGAAGAACAAAGCTGGAGGCATCAAACTCCCTGATTTCAATCTGTATTACAAAGCTATAATAATCAAAATAGTATAGTTCTGGTTGAAATTATACATACACACAAATGGAACAGAAAATGGAACTCAGAAATGAACCCAGGCATATACTGTCAATTGATCTTTGACAAGGGTATCAAGAGTACTTAATGGGGAAAAGATAGTGTCTTGAGACTGCTGGTAAAACTGGATATACACAAGCAAAAGAATGATATTGGACTCTTATTTTACATCACATAAAAAAGTTGACTCAAAATGGATTAAGATTAAAACATAAGGTCTGAAACTATAAAACTCATTAGAAGAAAACTTAAGGTAGAACTTAATGACGTTGGTCTAGGCAATGATTTCTTTGCTATACCAAAAGCATAAACAACAAAAGCAAAAACAAATAACTATGACTATGTTGAACAAAAAACTTCTGCTCAGCAAAGGATATAATTTAAGGAAGGAAAAGACAATCTAGTAATGGAAGAAAATATTTGAAAACCATATATTTGATAAGGGGTTAGTATCCAGAATATATAAGGAACTCCTACAACTTAATACCAAAAAAGAAATAGCTCAATGAGAAAATGGGCAAAGGACTTGAATAGACATTTTTGAAGAGAAAACCTTTAAATGGCCCAACAGTATATGAAAAGATGCTCAACATCCTTAATCATCAAAGCAATGCAAATCAAAACCACAATAAGACATCACCTAACACCTTTTAAGATAGCTATTATAAAAACAAAAAGAAAAAGAAAAATAGATTTTGGCAAGGATGTGGACAAATGGAACCCTTGTACACTGTTAGTGGGAATGGAAAACAGTGTGCAGGTTTCTCACCAATTAAAAATAGAACTACCTTATGTTCCAGAAACCCCATTTCTGGGTATAAACCCAAAAGGAGTGAAGTCAAGAGCTCAAGGAGATGTCCACATTCCTTTGTTTATGGCAGCATTATTCACAAGGTCCAGGTTACGGAAACAATCTCAGTATGCATCAGCGTATCATAAGGAAAATGTGATATACACAGACAATGGAATTTTATTCAGCCATAAAACAGAAGAAAATCCTGCTGTATGAAACATTATACTGAGTGAAATAAACCTGTCACAGAAGGACAAATATTGCATGATTACAATTATATAAGCTATCTAAAATAGTCCAGTTCATACAAACAAAGTAAAAGAGTGGGTTCCAGGGGCTGAGAGGAAGAGAAATGATGAGTTGCTAGTCAATAGGTATAAAGTTTCAGTCTTATGAAATGAATAAGTTCTAGAGATCTACTGAAACTATATTGCCTATAGCTAACAATACTGTATTGGGCCTTTAATATTTGTTTAAGAGGGTAGATCTCATGTTAAGTGTTTTGGCCACAATTTTTAAAAACTGATCTTTTTTCAAAAGCAATATAGCCTTTATTCCAGCTATGTATTGTTATGTAAGAACCACTATAAAATTCAGTAACATTATGAAACAAAACAAAACAAATTCAGTTTTACAATGCTTCCATCGACTATAGATAAAAAGCTTTGAAAGAAACAGAGGGACACCTTATTTCTACTCTATGATAATTGGGAACCCAGCTGAGAAGACTAAGATGACTGAGAGTGACCCAGACTACTGGAGGCTAGAATCATCCAGATTCCTCTCCTGTAACATGTCTGGTGTCACGGCTGGGACGATTCAAATACCGGGCTTAGCCAAGGTTGTCTGCAGGAGGACTTACCATGTGACCTGGGCTTCCTCACAGCATAGCAGTTGCAAGGTTAATCAGACTTCTTACATTACGGCTCACACTTCTGTAGTATTCCAGGGAGCAAGGAGGAAACTGCATGGGTTCTTATGACCTAGCTTCAGAAATTACACAGCATGATTTCTCATCTTTTCCATTAGTTTGGTGCATCCACAGAACTGCCCAGATCAAGGGGTGGAGTATAAACCTGACCTTTTTATGGAGCATGACAATGAAAAGTCTTCAACTAGCCAGTTCTTCTGCAAAACATGTCTCCATTGGTCTAAAAAGTACTGTTACCTGGAAAATAATTGTGTGTACATGTATGACAGTAACAGCAAATATACATAATTTTAAGGTAATAAATTTTTTACATTGCAACTATTCATTCCTTTATTTATCCTTCCAACACTTACTTATTGAACATAGACCAGGCTCTGTGGTAAGTGCTAGTGTTACAGATATGAACATGACATATGACAAGTGCATTCCCTGCCCTGCTTGATATTGTAATGAAATGAAAACAAAGTAATAGGAAATAACAACAAAGGTTAAAGTGGTAAGTCCCAAAATTCAAGAATAAATCTGAGAAGTGAATCCTGGAGCCCATAAAATAATAACCGAGGGAATATAATACAGGTCATAAGTTACAAAATTGTTGCCAGGGTAGAATGAGCAAAAACTAGGACAGTGTGATATCTGGAGACCAGAAGCTCCTCATGCTCCTGGGATAAGGCCCATGAGTCTATGCCTGTCACTGTGTTGTTAAAATTGATTTGGGAACTTCCCAACAGAGGTTGACTTTTCTGTTATTGAAAACACCAAAGAAGAGAGGGTTCTGACTGGAATACTGGAGTCTGGAGTAATTCCTGCAGCAACTTTAGAAAGACCCAACAGCAGCCAATATCTTCGAGTAGACTGAACCTCTTCTGATTTTTGAAGAGCCTCTAAAAGGCAGAAATTAATATCAAAACCACAAGCAAGGAATCTGGGAAATGTTTGCAGACTAACATCCCTCGCTATACAGATGGGAAAAAGAGAAGTATAGAGCAGTGAGATAACAGGAGAATTACCAACATGAAATAAAATTCTCCAGAATAGAGATTTAAATTCCAAAGTCCTGAAGCAGTAAAGATTTTAGAGCAAAAATATAGACAGGCAAAGTCTTTAATCAGATGCGTTAATAGAGGAACACTTATATTAATTATTCGTTTCTTTCCTTCTCCTTCCTGCCTATGTAAATTCAGCCATAGGAAAGGAATCATATTTAGAAAATGTGAACCAAGAATATTATATCGATCTACATAGTCCTTAAGTAACAAGATTAGAAACAACTTTTTAAACATTCATGGATACTGTATATGTGTCTTTTCCGAGAAATCTACTAGAGCATGGTTCAGCTATTAAGGCTCAAACACTAATTATTCTAGGCTTTGGGGGCCATATAAGTTTTCTTGTGGACACCCTGCCCCCACTCCATACCCTCTTTTTACTCTATGGGCTCTTCTTCATCCTCATCATCATCCTTTTTCTTCTTCCATTTATTGGTGTTTTCTGTGTGTTTTCTTTTTCTTTTTTGCAATCCTTTAAAAATGTAAAAAAATTCTTAGCTTGTGGGCTAAACTAATAATAACAACAAAGCGGTGTGTCATTTGCTACCTCTCCTTGAGTATGGGCTTCATCCCACCAAGGGATGGCTAGGAAATTTTTGGCTAAAAGACAATGGTGAGAATTTCATTTGTTTAATTGCAAAATTAAGACTAAAACAAGGATGGAGTTACTAGTAGAGGAATAGCATGTAAATATTTTCCATTCTGAAAAATTAGAAATCTACAATTCAATATTGAATTGGGAGGAGGGACAGAAATATTGGAAAGTAGAATTAATTCACTGGTACTAGGTGGTATAAATAATAGCTTCAAAGCAAATCATTAAAAGTATGCAAACCAGATAGGAAAAGATAAGTTAAAATAAAAGAAAGGAGATGAATAAATAAAAACAAAGCAATAATGTATTAATAAAAGGTAAACTCCAGAATAAAACTTACAACTAACACTAAGAGAAATTTAAAAAATAGAAATTATATAATATAAGCAGATGTGGAACTTTTAATAGGCAATACTATCTTGAAAATATTTAAGGTACAAAAATAACATTTCATAGTGATTTTGTATTTTATTAGCTGAGTAACTATTAACAATTTGATAAAATAGACAAAACACAAAAACTTCTCTTTCACACTGTTATCTTTAAACATTTCTTCCTAGTGTTCCTATGGTCCCCTTAATACATGTTTAGGTATATTTTGGGCAGTGAAAGTAAGGATTCAGAGTATACTTGATTTTGTGTAAAAAATGGTATGTAATTGAACAAGTCAAAATGCAACATTTTTAATATAAGTTCAAAACGAACCTTAATATTGATTCCTCTCTATCCAAGCATTGCAGATCACATAGTGCCTCAGCAAGATTTCCAATTTATAGATATGCAAGAATGAATGGATGAGAATAAAGAGAAAATGAACTTAATACTATTCAGCCATAAAACAAAAAAAAAGAAATCCTGCCATTTGTGACAACATAGATGGATCTAGAGAGTAGTATGCACTGTGAAATAAACAAGGTGGAGAAAGACAAATATCATATGATTCACTTATTTGTAGAATATAAAAACAAAGCAAAACAGAGTGAACAAAACAACAGTAGACTTAACGACACTGAGAAGTGACTAGTGGTTATCATAGGGGAGGGGCTTGGGTGGGGGGTTAGGAGGATGAAGGGGATAAAAGGGCAAAAAAATTCTCAGTCATAATGTAAGTTCGTCACAGGGATAGTAGTACAGCATGGAGAATATAGTCAATGATTCTGTAACACCTTCCTATGTTGACAGATAGTAACCACACTAGAGGGGGTGAGGATTTTATAATATAGGTAACTTACTGCACCACCGTGTTTTGTATTTGAAACCAATATAAGATTGTATATCAATGATACTTAAATAAAAAAAGAGAAAATGAACTTATTCCTGGGGATAGTTAATGAATATGAAAGGTACTTTTTGGTGCTTGCAGCTATTATAAGTTTATTAAAATCTCCTCAGTGACATTTCTACTCTTTGTTAATTTATCCATGTTCCCAAAAGGTCTCTTGCATTCCAATAAAGTTTTTCAAGAGCTTCACCCAAAGAGCCACATAGGAGAAGAGCCCCATCATGACCTATATAAACCAACAGCCACATAATATCTGTATCTCTATAAATTTTACAAGTTTCCATATCCACTAAATAAAATTACATTTGAATTATGTAAAATATCTGCAGTTGCGTAGAATGTCCATGAATTAGCAGTTGCATAAAAGTTAGTGAATCATGATATTGGAGGAGGTCATCAAGAGGACAAGACTGCTGGTTGACTCTTGAGCAGGACCAGACAATTGGAGGCTCCTCATCCCCTCCCTGTCTTGGGAATGTATGCTCTGCCCACCGTTCCTTCAGCTGGGCCCCTTAAGGACACAGCCTTGAGAGAGTAAGGTGTTGTTGAGACCATCTAGACAATATATGTGGCAAACACAGTTAAGGCCTCTCTATTATAAACTTTTAAGATTCTGGTGGGTGGGTCGGAGATTCACTCACTGCGTTGCTGCCGAAGACATGCTTTGTATAGTTCACATAGGCCTGAGCTCAGTAGGTGCTTATTCTTTTAGCTATCTTTAGAATGAATTTTAAGATACGACATTGGACAAATTCTTAGGGATTCTTTGGCCTAAGGCTTCTTTTTATTTCCAACAGAAAAATCAGACACTGGTGAAATAAGTCATGCTCAATGTTGTGCAGCTAGTGTGAGCCAGGGTCACATGTATTAGGAATGCATTAATTCTGTACAGCAATTTGTTGTTTACAAAATGCCTCCATGTTATTGAATTTGAGCCTTACAACAATTTTGTCCCATGTCAGGGATAATCATTTTTAAGAAACTTGTTATAGTCAAAGATTCTATGCCTTACAGAAGTCAAGTAAACTTGAAACAAGCTGTCTCACACACATATAAGCTGGTCAGAACTTGAATTCAGGGCTTCTAGTGACAAATTCCACTCTTTAAGACGAATTCTGGTGTTTTGAAATAAAGACCACATAGAGTTGAGTTTTCTTTTAGACAAATACAGTTTTGCATCCAATAAGTACCATGAAAGAAATAAGGAATGTATCACTCATAACACAGGAGTTACAAGCGATAATGTCTTCCTCAGATTGACACAATTAACTCCATAAACTATTGTGATAATTAAACTAAACCATAGCAGTTATTTCAAATAAATAGTCCTCTACTAACTCCCCTTTTCCACTACGTAGATGAATCTTTCCATGGTCTCTTGCCTCAAGCAGTGACCCTTTCTCATACTAGGTTTTGGCCTAAAAGAGTAATGAATAGGATTTGAAAGCTGATGGCCTAAAGAGAAAATGTTATTAAGCCTACTGTACAACACCATAGGTTTTTGGAAGTATCTTGTACTTCGATCACTGAAAAATAGATTTCTTGAATAATACAGAGGCTTTAAGCAATTCTTGGTAAGGCTGGTGCTTTATCCCATAGATGCCAGCAAAGAAGTCTATTAATACACAAGGTAGTATTTACGTGATTAAGACTCTAGGGTTTAAAGAATTATGCATTCTCTTTGATTAAATTCTGATGCATGAAGAAGCTAACACCCACTCTGAAGTAGCTCTGATGTAGCTCTGGGAGCCCTAAGCCAATCAGAAGATTTCAGCTCCTGACTCTAAAGTGGAAGGAGCGCCACTTTTTTATGAAAGAGAATCTCCCCAAGCTTCTAATTGTTCAAATGAAGGAGAGATGCTGATACAGCAATAAGGAGTATCTGAAAATACAGCAAATTGTATGTTTGTGCACTGGATATTTAATACATGAAATGTTAAATTAAAAAATTCTGTGAATATAAAATACATTAACATAATCAAGATGCAAATGAAATGCATGTAACTAATATATGTATATACTAATACTCTTAACATATAGTGAGGTTTTAGAAATATTAGAAGTATTATTTTCCCCAATAAGGAAAAGTCTTAAATAGTCCAAATAGCAAAAAATAAAAAGCAGTCAGAATACTTTATTTGTATATAAAATGTGGTATTTTATGATAGACTATTTGTACCATCTTTAAAATTATGTTTCTAAGAACAATGTAATTGCACAGTGTTAATTATAAAATAACATGTAAATAAAGCATCATAAAATATACCATTTGATCTTAATTATATCCAAGAAATACATATGTATGTATATGCATATGAGTGTATATGCATAAATGTACACACATTATTGGGAAGAAACACAAAAATGTTCATAAAGATCATTTCTAGATGTTGACTTGTGAATGTTTGCATTTTTCTTGTAATTTGAATCTTTGGTCCAAAAATCAGTTAAAACTAGAGGTTTGTGTAGTTTTCAAATATTTTATAGTAAGTACATATTAGTCTTTAGTCAGAAAAACATGTTATTGAAATATACATAAAAGACAAAACATATGACTTAGGCAAATAGAGATTTTACCTATAGTAAATGGTAAATATCCCTTTTATTTGTTTAGTACTACGAAAGAAAATGAGAGAAATATTCATTGTGACACTGCTTTGTGGCATCGTGTTAGACTATTTTGATTTTGCAAAACATTATTATGTATTTTAAAACATGACTAGCCTTGAGGGATAGTAATTATAAATTAGAAGCTGGTAATTAGGAAAACTTATTAAACATTCTTAAGCATATCTAAGTGCATTAGATAGCAATTACTTGATGGTTAAAAAAAAAACTTTAAGAATATCTAAGGTTATCAGACAATCCCAAAATAATAATTTAGGAATTTTAAAAGTAGGGAATCATCAAAACCAAAATGAATCAAAGGCAAACCAGGTAAACTAACTATTACTAATACAATTACTGTTTTGTTTCTTAGAAGTCTCTTAAATATCAAAATAGGATGCAATGAAAAGGGAGGGACACTCAACACACAACTTAGTGCAACTCAAGGTAGAGAAACGTGATCTTTGATGAGTGGAACTATGTTGCTGCCATAATGTTTACAAGAATGGAAGTTAAACCCAACGCAATCTGTATACAAATTCATTCATAAAACAATAAAGTGCCCTGGATTATGCACATTATTTCAAAATGGTGTTAGTCCTATTACAACATTGTGAAACACATTAAAAAGTGACTCTTTGATCTCTACCCTTTATAATCCTGAAATTTACTTTTATCTTTCTCTATTTTTATCTATCTATAGATCTCTCTATATATGTATGTGGCATTTGTCTACCTACTTACCTACTTATGTATTTACATCCGTCTATTTATTTATTTATGATGTGCTTTGAAGACAAATGGCTTAACTTACCTATTCATGGAATGATACACTGGGTTTTCTCAAAGTAAAATACTTTGTAAGTACAAAGTAAAAACTTAAAGTCACCTTTTGCTTTTGTGTATCATGTTTGAAAGCTCAGTGCCTTGTACATCAGGCTGAAATACACAGGTATTGTTTTTACTTTACACTCAACCTGTATTTCCATCACTATTACTAATAACCTACATTTTACATCTAAATAAAAATTAAACAAAGATCAGAGAGTTTAAGTTTCCCAGGATACAGAAATAATAAACTACAAACTCAAATTTTGTTTGTTTTAATGATAGATTTCTACACACCCACACACAAGACCACCATTACTAGTTGTTGATAACCAGTCTGCCCCTAAACCGGTTACTTATTCCCTCTAGATCTGTTTCCACTTCTGTATAATTAAAGTATTTAATTAGATGGTGATTTCTTTCAATCACTTGAATTTTAAATTTCAGTGATGAATAAATGGATGAGCAATTGTTGCTACTTAAGCATAATATGCATCTTTAGATTATTTTCTTTATCAGAATGAATGATTCCTCAACCAGTAATGGTAAGACAAATATCTGTATATGATTGCTGCAGGTATGGTGCTCACACATTAAAGAACAGCTTAGGTATCTTATATTTACAATAATGGATTTTTTATTAGATACAAATCTTCCAAGTTTATTAATGAGAGCCTAAGGGTTTCCTCATGGAAGTATTTTAGTGAAAGTTCCATAAAGGAATACAGGTTGTATTTGAATTTCTAACATTTGATGAAGATATTTTGGATGCAACTAAGCCTCCCAGTAAGATATGATTTATCTTTTAAATAAGTATTTAGAAAAAATATTATTAGTTAATCTCATCAAATCTAGTTAAAATATGCCACACATGATCAAAATGGCAAATAGTCTGGTCCTAATTATAAATCGCCAATGACTTTTTCCCCTCATTACACAGTTTCCTCTTTTATTCTGTTGAGTGACAAGAAATGCAACCCAAAATTCATCTTCAGCCAGTAGCCCAGAACTGAGTTTAGAATTACCAACTGCTCTTGCCAACTCATAATTTTTCCTAAAGTTCTATATAACCCTTGTTGTTCTGCTGCCATTTTATTCTTTTCACTCTCATATCATATCCTTCAAAACTAAATATGCAGTAGATATTTGGGGTTCTGCTAAAAACACTCCAGCAAGCATTTCCAAAATTAGCACAATGATTCTCAAGAAAGAACATCAGTAGCTGGTTTTCATCACAATATTAGACACCATTTCTTCTTTCACACTAAAAGAAAGTGTATTTTTACAAAGCAAAGAGAATTAAAAAAAAGAACACCTTAATAGCCATACTGTACTTTGTCTTTCATTTTTAGCTGTTTGAATATGATATATTTAAGTATGGATTTTATCTTTCTAGTTATCAGACTATTCAGTTTTTTGGCATTTGTCTTACTCAGTTTTCTCTGACCTTCCTGGGTCTATTGTCTGTCATTAATTTGGGAACATTTCGAGTCAGTTACTACAAATATTTCTTCAGGCCCCTTCTCTCTTTTTGGTCCTTCTGAGATCTGAATTACAGTTGACCCGCTGACTCCCCTAGAGTCAAAAATTCTGGGTATAACTTAGACTCCTGAAAAATTGAACTGCTAATAGCCTACTGTTGAACAGAAAGACAATCAACACATATTTTGTATATGTATTATACACTGTTTTCTTACAATAAAGTAAGCTAGAGAAAAGAAAATGTTATAAAGAAAATAAGGAAGAAAAAATACATTTAAAATACTATTCTGTATTTATTGATATCTTAAGTTTGTCATCTGTTTTACAAGATGAATTGTCTGTCAATACATCAATATTGTCTTATATGATACAAAGCACTGTAGATGTTATATATATTACTAACACTAGACATCAAAAATGAAAAGATGATGTGAAAAAAATTCATAATTATTTGCAGGCACTGTGTATTTATTTTAAAAAATCTAAATATAAGTGGACCAGCACAGTTCAAATCCATGGTGTTCAAGGGTGAACTATACGCTTCTGTTAGGTAGTTTGACATTGTCCACTGCTTTAAGTTAATCTGTTCTATTTATTTTTGTTTTTCTCTTTTTTTTTTCAGTTGATCTGTTTTCATGTTCACTGACACTTTCTTTGCTGTCAGTCTGCTGATGAGTCTGAGGAAAGCATTTATTTCTTTCTGTTACCTTTTCATTTTTATCATTTCCGCTTAACTATTACACTTCCCATATCTCTCCTGAAATTTCTGATTTTCATGTGGCCCACCTTTTTCATTAAGGCTTTAACATATAAATTATCATTTAAATTCCAATATCTCTTTCATAACTGAGTTGGTGTTGATGATTTGTCTCTTAGGCATGTGTCCTTTTATTTGGCCTTATATGTATGAATTTTTTTTTAATTAAAAGTCAAGCATCTTGTTTGGGAGAATAGCAACTGTGGTAAATACATATTTACGCCTTGAAATAGGCATGGCTTTCCTTCCCCTGGGACTTAAGTGCAAGGGTTCAATTGATCTAATTAGTAGTTGGATTGGGTTTGAGGTTGGTATTGCTATAGTTACCTTCAGTACAATTTAGCCTTAAATCCTACAGTGAGTTCTGTCTTTAAGATAGAGACTGATTTACCAGACTTTCTTTTTAAGAAAGTACCTACAGCTTTAGCTGTCCCCTCTGTGCGAAGACCTGAAGGGGTCTGGCTCTAGCATGGCACATTACTAGGAGATTCGATGTGGTGAGGCTGGGTATTCTTATTCTTACTTCTTACTCTAATTAAATCTGAGTTTTGAGCATGTACCATGCTCGTGGAATTCACCTGTATCCTTCTTAATTGTTTCTGACCCTCTCCTGGTTGAAGTTCTGAGCTCTGCTCCTTGTTTGCTCCCTGTGCAGGAGTAGAGGATT
Source organism: Smutsia gigantea (assembly GCA_032199065.1). NCBI lineage: Eukaryota > Metazoa > Chordata > Mammalia > Pholidota > Manidae > Smutsia > Smutsia gigantea. The sequence goes on from JAVSCE010014239.1 coordinate 315,919, forward strand.
TTGTTTCATTTTTCTTTTCTTGGTCTAGCTGCAGTGGGTTTTCAGCAGCATCCTAAAGCCAACAGTATCTGTTGTCATCTCCCCAGAGATTAAGCTTTTTGTTCTACAAGGGGAGAAGGGGAGGGGGCCCCAGGGGACTTTTGCGCCCCTCCTGCAGTGGCTGCTCTCTGTCCTCCTGTCTTGCCCCATGAGGGAGACTACCTCAAAACTCGTCGAATTTTTCCTGTGAACAGTCACTGGGTTTCAAGAAGGAGAAACCTGTAAGAAGGTGAAAACTTCCCTTATATTTGAAAAACCCAAATGCTTTAACCTCCTCTTGTCAGTAAACCCTAGACCTCCACCAATGTGCCCGGGAAAATGCAAGAGCAAACAAATCAAAAGGAAGAGCGCGTGTGTCTCTGTTACAAATAAGAGAAGAGACACCCACCCCAACTTTTCTGAAGTATTTATTTTATAAATGTAGTTGTAAGTTCTTTCTTCATCTCTTTGAAATGCATCTAAATCTTTTTAAAAGCTAAATAATCCTCTTGCTAAGTTTCAGAGAGAGGAATGTCTTTCTCAAGGACTTGAGAACAATTTCTTCATAAGTTATCATTAAGGAAGACAGCACCCCTATTTCCTGGTTTCTGTCAGAAGGCAGAATCCCAACCTCAGAGGGTACTTTATTCAAGAAACAAAACTACTTCCTGTTATAAAGATATGAGAACCTTATTCTTCCTATGAATAAAGCGAATTAGCTAACATGGTCACCCCAACTACCAAATGAATTTAGGGTGAACTCTGGATGGCAGGGTGCTTCCTGTCCTCTTCTTGAGGCCTAGTTAGTTATTATTTACCTTGAAGACATACATATATAATGGGTTGTATCTGCTTGACCTTATAAAATGGTGAAATTTCTTTCTGTTTTTGCAATCTCTTAGCGATTCCCTGTTATGCACGTAACATTCTGGTTTAATGCTTATTTGATAATAAAATTATTTTCTTTCTTTCTGCCTTTGTGGAGCAGTTTTCTGGGTTTTGGAGGACTTTTGTTTTTAATTATATTTCTCCAACCAGTCCAGGGTCATGTCTAGCCATTCCCTGCAAGCAATTGTCTTTTACTGGCTTTGAGCCAATGACCCTACAACCTCCATATTTGAATAGAAACAAGAAATTACCTGAACTTACTGCTTTATGGCTTTTTTTGTAATATCGGGAACATTTTTCTTTATAATCCATAGCCCAGGTCCATGCCTGGTAGAAATGGGAGATGCCCTGCTGGCTTTTTGATTCAATTAGTTGAGGAAAAAAGAAAGGAAAGTTTGTTTTTAGTTTTAAAAAATAGAGGCTTATTCAGTTGGTTCTAGGAATGGGATTTTATAATAAAGGCCTTTAAATAAAGTGAATAGAAACCTCAGGCACCTGGCCAGAATTGGGACTATACAAGCAGGCCTTACAGAAAGAACACATCTCATAGACACTGGTCCCAAGAGATTAGGATAATCTGAACTGACTTTGGGGATAGTGTTCTCTTTGGACTCTGGCAGCAGGGATTTATTGATCACCCACTGTTCCTGGATTCTGTGTACACTGTCTCTATTCATCCTCCTGTAACTAGCAGCCCCAAACCTCGTATTCCATTTTGTAATCCTATTTGTTTCTGTTTAGTCCATTTCTTTCTTTATTAGAAAAGAAAAAAAAATGTGTATATATATTGGCACACTCCTGTCCTTAATGGACATGTTCTACTACAACTATGAATAAAACACATTTTTACGCCATATCACCAGTTCATATTCAGATTTTCAGAGGATAAAGGATACCATTGGGATGCTAATCACAGCAGCCTGTTAAGAGACAGCCTGTTAAGAGACAAGCAATATAAACATTTATTACAGTGTTATGGATTAACACTGTTATGCTCTTAGTAAAGTATTGCAGCCAAGAGAAATCCTAAGGAATCAGTTAGGACTTGTCCGTCAGCAGTCGTTAAGTGTGGCAGGATCTTAGAACTGAGCAGCAAACTTCTCCTAATGCCTCCTCATATGTGCATCAAAAAAAACTGTGTTTAAGAATGCATCATAGTCACATCCAACTGCTACCCCCAATCAAGAATTAGCTCATGTCCTCTGCGTTCTCTGAACTGGCACCCATGGTGCAAGACATTATTAGGGAAAATAACAGTATCTCCTGTCTTGACATTCACGTCTCAAGGCAGCCATTCTTCTGTTTGCCAACATCTGCACTCCATCTTACATCAGAGCTATTTTAAACTTTCCAATCATCTCAGTTGTCTTCATACCAAGACCCTGTGACTTTGGAAAATTTTCAGCTTTTCTATACACAACACAGAGCCAGAATCAGATGGGAAATTGCTCAACATCTTGATACTAAGCCTAGAAAGTTTGAGTCTGACTTCTTCCTTTCCTCATCCCTTCTTGTTACAATAAAATAGATACCTTCCGTAGCTCCTACACCTACTCCTTCTCTCTGTACTTCATACACTCTTTCATTTTCTGACACCATGATTAACTGATTATCCCAGGTCACTTATTTAAAAAAATGTATCTATTCACTGGTTCTGTTCATATGTATAGACTCAAATCTTTCCCACTAACACAGAAAATTTCACTTGATTGCATGCCCCCCTCCAGTACTACACTGTCTCATTCCTACAATCATAGACAGCCTTCTGAAAGATTTAGCTTTATTCCTTGATGTCCATAATTCCGTGTTGCCTCAACCCTCTGTAATTTGGACAATTCCCAGGCAAATATTTCTCACCAAGATTACTACTATCTTCCTTTTGATTAAATTCATTGGGTGTTTTTGCAATTATGCTATTTAAATTCTCAAGTCTATTTGATACAGTTGGCCACTTTTTTTCTTTTTGAATATAGTTTGTCTCTCAATTGTTGGATAACAATTGTTGGAGAATTTGCTTTCTACAATTATGTATTTTCAAAAATTCTGACCTAGAAGTTAATCTTTCATTAATCTAAACAAGCCATCATTGGCAATTTCATCCATTGCTTTATCTTTAATAACATATTATATTCTGATTGATTTTCAAGATAGTATTCCTTCCTGGCTTTTGTATTTCTGGAATTCACAACCTATGCAACTCCCCACAGACAGCTTTTAGGATGTCCTAGAGTCTGCTGCTACTAAACATGCTCCTACCCAAACTTTGAATATATCCCCCAAATCTTCTTCTCTCTTTTCAAACTTAGTGAATGATACATCTACTTTTATACTACAGTTTTGGTATCAAACATGTGAATAAAGCTACATATATATTTCATCTATTCGCTACATAAATTTTATTGGAAAAACACATAATTTGCTTTTTATAAAACAAACCATATAGCGAGTACTAAGAATTAAAGTTATCCTTTCCAAAGACTACCAGAAAGAATAAATATGCCAAGAAATATATGGAAACATTTTTATTAAGATTATTTTATTTCAATATTTCTAAAGATATATGAAATGCACATACTACTGATTTTTTTTTCACCTTGGCACATTTCTATTTCAATATATTAACACCTTTATTTAAATTTGGGTGTTTCTAATAAATAAACGTTAATATAGATTCTATGAGAAAACAGAAGCATAGTGTGCTATGTAGTCAAATGTGTACAATTACATGATAAACAAGTGAGGTAAATTTATAAAATGATCTGAATTTGATGGTATATTCTTCTGTTTAGCTCTCCCACAATGGCTTAAAAATACTTAAAAGAATAATTGCACATGTGCAAGTAGAAAATGTTATTAACATGCTAACTCTTTTACTTGACAAAAGAACCTAATTTCCTTTATACAGTCTTCTTTCAAAATAATCTTTGATTTAAAGAAATTGTGTAGGGAGTCAATTCTTGAAAATTTTAAAAGAGAACCTGAAGGGGAAAAAAAGAAAGATACGCATTTTCTGAAATTAGATTTGCTTTTACATGTAAGTTATTTTTTTAGAAATGCTCATTTGTAGTAACCTTATCTGTTCATTTTATATATCTTGTCTTAGAGATTTATATGCTCTGAATTACAAATTATCTGCCAGCAGGAAGGACTAAGAAATTCACCTTAGGCTTGTCTGTCACTGTAAAATTTGATTTGTTACAGGTGGGCCTAAAGCAGATTTCTCTCACCTGAGTCCATGGCATTTCTTTCCTTTTTCAAAATTGGATTTAAAAACTCATCCAACATTATTATAGTATACAAAATGGAAATTGCATATATTTTAAGATGTACATCATGATGTTGTGATAATGTATAGCACTGTAAAATAATTACCAAAATCAAGTAGGTTAACATATCCATTATCCATTATCTAACATAGTTGCAATTGGTATGTGTGTGTGGTAAGAACCCTTAAGATTTCTTAGGAAACTTCAAGTACACAGCAGAGTATTATTAATCACAGTCACTATGCATTTTGTATTTTCAAACAGGAAGAAAACATGTAATACTTATAATGAAATGGAATATTTAACATAATTTTAAATAGTTGAAATAACAGAAATACTCATAAATCTGACATTAAAAATTAAAAGTTTCTTTCTCAATGAACACCATAAAGACATTGAAAAGGCAAGCCACAGACTGGGAAAGACATATGGAATACAAATAAAAGGCAAAAGTGTTGTGCCTAGATTATATAAAAGACTCTTTCAAAGCACTAAGAAATTCCACACTAATAGAAAATGATCCAAGGACTTTAACTGGCATACTACAGCAAAACATGATTGAAATGCTCAATAGACATTGAGAGAGGTCCTCAAGCATCATTATTCATCAGAAAAATGCCAGTTAAAACAATAGTGACATACCCCTACGCACATCTCATAATGGTCAAAAATGAAAAGACAGATGGTACCAAGTGTTGTCAAAGGTATGGAATATCTAGGTGTTCATGTTCTTCTGAGGCAACTGTGGATTGGTACAATTACTGTGGGAAACAGTTTAATAGTAAGTTGAAGATCTACATATTCTGCACCCAAAAATTTCACTGTTAGTTATATATCCAATAGTTATGTTCATATATAAATATTAAAAACAAGCACCAAGGTTTTATATAGCAATTTTAATTATAAAAACCCAAACTGGAGAAAAGTTTCTTTCCAGCAGTAGTAACACTGATCAATAAGCTTTAGTATATTTTAACAACAGAGTAATACTTAGCAATCAAAATGATCAGACTCTGAAGATGAATATCACAAAATAGCCAGACACAGAAGATCATAGACTGTACCATTACATTTATATCAAATGTAAAACACACAGAAACAAATCTATGTTATAAAGAAATAAGGTAGTAGTTACATTTAGGAAAAAGAAGCTCATAGTAACTGGGAGGGGACATGAGAGCTTGAGGATTGTTGGAAAGGTTCTATCTTGAGGTTGTTTACTTTGTGCTAATTCATAAATCATGTACATATATCATATATATGTATATCTATATACATATGCATATATATATATACACACATACATATATGAGGGTGCATAGACATATCAACTCAATAAAAGATTTATTCACAAAATTTAAAAATAAAATGAATCAGATTACTTTGGAATCAACATAAAATGGATAGACATGAATTACTAGTTACAAAACATTGAATAATTATTTGTCTCAATTTAATTCAGTGTTAGAGATTTTATAGAAATGGACCTTTAAATTAAAATTAATATAAGTGTTTTGAAGAAATCCAAGAAATGTGTAACCAATATTGTCAGAATGTTCACAATAATGGACATTTCTATATATTTTACATCCCTAAATTTGGCTCTATAGTATTCATCCCCAGTTGAGAAAGTTATAAAAGATATTTTTGGGAAAATGTAAGTGGAGTATCATAATTATATTCTAAATATAATGGCTTACAGTAGAATCTTATTGCATTCCTCAGTAGAGGAATTCTAATAATGATATTTAGATCAAATACTCTTTCAATAAAAAAAAAAAGAATCCACATCTTATTAACTAGCAACACATTGCTCTGCTTTCTAAGCACTCCCTAGCATCCAACATACATTATAATTCCAAATTAATGCAAAATTGTGACAAGATCACTTCAAAATTACTTGTGGGATCATCAGAGTTAAACTCTAGTTTGTCACATGAAGCAATATATTTCTTCTCTGGCAAACTCAATTTGTTCTAAAATTAAAAACCTCCTGACATCTTCATCAAGTGAACATCAAATCTTTTTCATACAGATATCTGTCTTGGATGCATCATTTACCAAGCATTACAATCCTTTAGTTTGGAACAAAGTGTATTTTACATTTTTAAAAATACTTTACTGAGGTATAAATGACATACAAAAAACTATACATATTTAATGTTTGCAACCTAAAAAGCTTGGAGATAAGTATGCACCATGAAACCACCACTACAATCTATGCCATAAACAGATCCATCCCTTCCAAAAATGTCCACTTCATTATTTACTTTTTTTGTGTCTTAAGAACTCCTAACATAAGATCCACCTTCTTAGCACATTTTAAAATATACAACACAGTATTGTTAGCAATAGGTACTATGCTGTACAGTAGATCTCTGGGATCGTTTTTCTTACATAACCAAAACTTTGTACACTACCAATATTTCTCTATTTCCCACACTCCTAGCCCCTAGAAACCACTATTCTATTCTGTGCTTCAATTCCTTTGTCTGTTTTAGATTCCACATATAAGTGGTATCACGTAGTATTTGTCCTTCTGCGTCTGACTTACTGCACTTAGTATAATGTCCTCCTCGTTCATCCATGTTGTTGCAAATGACAGTATTTCCTTCTTATTAAAACTTGTATTTATGCACCACATTTTCTTTAATATGAAGACAAAATTAGAAAGAAGATAGTATTTTGGGAGCTGCTTGGACTGGGTTTCGATTTCTAGATATCTCTGTAGTTATGTATATTCCAAAGGAAATCCTATGATCCTTTTCAGAATGATTTCTTAATTGGTTAAGGAGACAAATTCTATGCTCCTCCATAAAAAATAAGACTTTTAACCTATGAGGAAATTATTTTGACAGGGGATATTTCCAAATATTCATGCCATGTGAACATGCTGATTCCCTTTGCACTGACCAGATTTTATTTGAAGTGGTAATGGAAAAAATACAGGTGTTTTGGAAGCTCTCCACCTCTGCCTGCCAACTCAGACCTTGGTGTCTTCCTAGCACCTGAAGGGAAAATTCATGATCTGACTTATATTATTTAATTTGTTCTTTACATGTTGATTCTGTGGCAAATCATAAAATGTACACATACTGTACATATTAACCATATACCAATAAAATGTGGAAGCACAATTTTACCTGTACATACCCACAGATCCTTTTGTATAATTCATGAATATATGTAAACAAGGAATATGCAATAATATTGGAACAACAATCAGTGCCATCAATTCAAGGTAATTTAAAAGGAAATCATATAACAGCTACCCCCACATCATATATTATTACATGTTAGATACATTTGTTACATTCTTTTTTTTACAGAGAAAAAAGATTGCTCCCTAAAGTGGAGCAATTTCCAAAGAACTGCCAAGTTTATTTATTTATTTATTTACGAGTCTGCTTACCTGAAAATGAAATCAATTCAGTTAGCTATGTAAACATAAAAATGACATCCATGTTTAAGGGCAATGAAAAGAATAACATCTTAATTAGAAAGGGTTTAAAGATTAGTTATGGTCATATAGAATCTATTTCCATCCCTCGGGAATTAAGTATTGAGTGCCAGGTAATTCCAGGCACATTACTCATGTGTGGAATATACTAAAGATAAATTAACTACATTCAGGTGCTCACACTCTCATGAGAGAGAAAGGGGTACACAAAATTGTAGCCCCCAAGTTGTAGTATGGTAAGGAAACACAATGGAATTATAATACTTAAAATATTGATGAAAGGACAGGGAAATTAGTAATTAACTTTTTTATTTTGCTATTATTAAAATACAATTACATGAGCAACATTGTGGTTACCAGACTCCCCCTATTATCAAGTCCCCACCATATACCGCATTGCAGTCACTGTCCATCAGCATAGTAGGATGTCATAGAATCACTACTTGTCTTCTCTGTGTTATACTGCCTTCCCCGTATCCCCCCACCCTGCCCCCACCCCCGCTACATTATGTGTGCTAATTGTAATAGCCCTTTTTCCCCCTTATCCCTCCCTTCCCACTTCTATTCCCCAGTCCCTTTCCCTTTGGTAACTGTTAGTCCGTTCTTGGGTTCTGTGAGTCTGCTGCTGTTTTGTTCCTTCAGTTTTTTCTTTGCTCTTATACTCCACAGATGAGTGAAATCATTTGGTACTTGTCTTTCTCCACCTGGCTTATTTCACTGAGCATAATACCCTCTAGCTCCATCCATGTTGTTGCAAATGGTGGGATTTGTTTTCTTCTTATGGCTGAATAATATTCCATTGTGTATATATACCACATCTTCTTTATCCATTCATCTACTGATGGACACTTAGGTTGGTCCATTTCTTGGCTATTGTAAAGAGTGCTGTGATAAACATAGTGGTGCATATGTCTTTTTCAAACTAGGCTGCTGCATTCTTAGGGTAAATTCCTAGGAGTGGAATTCCTGGGTCAAATGGTATTTCTATTTTGAGTTTTTTGAGGAACCTCCATACTGCTTTCCACAATGGTTGTACTAATTTACGTTCCTACAGGGTTCCCCTTTCTCCACACCCTCACCAACATTTGTTGTTGTTTGTCTTTTGGATGTTGGCCATCCTCACTGGTGTGAGGTGATATCTCATTGTGGTTTTAATCTGCATTTCTCTGATGACTAGCGATGTGGAGCATCTTTTCATGTGCCTGTTGGCCATCTGAATTTCTTCTTTGGAGAAGTGTCTGTTCAACTCCTCTACCTATTTTTTAATTGGCTTATTTGCTTGTTGTTTGTTGAGGTGCATGAGCTTTTTATATAATTTGGATGTTAACGCCTTATCGGATATGTCATTTATGAATATATTCTCCCATACTGTAGGATGTCTTTTTGTTCTACTGATGGTATCCTTTTCTGTACAGAAGATTTTTAGTTTGATATAGCACCACTTGTTCATTTTTGCTTTTGTTTCCCTTGCCCGGGGAGATATGTTCATGAAGAAGTTGCTCATGCTTATGTCCAAGAGATTTTTGTGTATTTTTTTTTCTAAGAGTTTTATGGCTTCATGACTTACATTCAGGGTTTTGATCCATTTTGAGTTTACTTTTGTGTATGGGATTAGACAGTAATACAGTTTCATTCTCCTACATGTAGCTGTCCAGTTTTGCCAACACCAGCTGTTGAAGAGTAATTAACTATTTTATAAAATGTTTTGAAAAAGAAGTAAAAAAGTGAGAGGAATGATGAGTAATTTTTAAAAAATCAAAGCTGTTAAGATTAAGTAATTAGGATTATAATGAATAAATGCTTTAAAAGGATATGAAATGATGGTCAGAAAGTGAAATTAAGTACTTTTCTACATGACAATGAACATGAGTTACTAAGGTGTAGTAAAGGCACATATTCATAAAAATGAGAGGAAAACTGAGATCTCGAATTGGTTAGTGGATAGAGTGCATGTAAATTAAACGCAGGATAAAGAAGAAATTGGGAGAAATGTAAAAATAAAAAAAACCTGAGACAGATGGACAGATTTTTCAATAAAATTATTCAAACAATATTTTTTATTCCACTGTTTCTTTTATTATTATTATTTTTTTAATATAATTTATTTTATTATCATTAATTTACAATTACATGTGCAATATTACGATTATTAAACTACCCCTTCATCAGGTCCCCCCCACCAACCCCATTACAGTCACTGTCCATCAGCGTAGTGAGATGCTATAGAATCACTACTTGTCTTCTCTGAGTTGTACTGCCCTCCCCGTGCCCCCCCAACATTACATCTGCTAATCGTAATGCCCCTTTTTCCCTCTTATCCCTCCCTTCCCGCCCATTTTCCCCAGTCCCTTTCCCTTTGGTAACTATTAGTCCATTCTTGGGTTCTGTGAGTCTGCTGCTGCTTTGTTCCTTCAGTTTTTTTCTTTGTTCTTATACTCCACATATGAGTGAAATCATTTGATACTTGTCTTTTTCGGCTTGGCTTATTTCACTGAGCATAATACCCTCTAGCTCCATCCATGTTGTTGCAAATGGTAGGATTTGTTTTCTTCTTATGGCTGAATAATATTCCATTGTGTATATGTACCACATCTTCTTTATCCATTCATCTACTGATGGACACTTAGGTTGCTTCCATTTCTTGGCTATTGTAAATAGTGCTGCAATAAACATAGGGGTGCATCTGTCCTTTTCAAATTGGGCTGCTGCATTCTTAGGGTAAATTCCTAGGAGTGGAATTCCTGGGTCAAATGGTATTTCTATTTTGAGTTTTTTGAGGAACCTCCATACTGCTTTCCACAATGGTTGAACTAATTTGCAGTCCCACAAGCAGTGTAGGAGGGTTCCCTTTTCTCCACATCCTCGCCAACATTTGTTGTTGTTTGTGTTTTGGATGTTGGCCATCCTCACTGGTGTGAGGTGATATCTCATTGTGGTTTTAATCTGCATTTCTCTGATGATTAGCGATGTGGAGCATCTTTTCATGTGCCTGTTGGCCATCTGAATTTCTTCTTTGGAGAAGTGTCTATTCATGTCCTCCGCCCATTTCTTAATTGGATTATTTGCTTTCTGTTTGTTAAGGTGCATGAGTTCTTTATATATTTTAGATGTCAACCCTTTATCAGATACGTTTTTTATGAATATATTCTCCCATACTGTAGGATGTCTTTTTGTTCTACTGATGGTGTCCTTTGCTGTACAGAAGCTTTTCAGCTTGATATAATCCCACTTGTTCATTTTTGCTTTTGTTTCCCTTGCCCAGGGAGATATGTTCATGAAGAATTCGCTCATGTTTATGTCTAAGAGATTTTTGCCTATGTTTTTTTCTAAGAGTTTTATGGTTTCATGACTTACATTCAAGTCTTTGATCCACCTTGAGTTTACCTTTGTGTATGGGGCTAGACAGTAGTCCAGTTTCATTCTCTTACATGTAGCTGTCCAGTTTTTCCAACACCAGCTGCTGAAGAGGCTGTCATCTCCCCATTGTATATCCAAGGCACTTTTATCAATATTAATTGACTGTATATGTTTGGGTTAATGTTTGGATTTTCTATTCTGTTCCCCTGGTCTGTGGGTCTGTTTTTGTGCCAATACCAAATTGTCTTGATTACTAAGGCTTTGTAGTAGAGCTTGAAGTCAGGGAGTGTAATTCCCCCTGTTTTATTCCTCCTTCTCAGGATTGCTTTGGCTATTCGGGGTCTTTTGTGGGTCCATATGAATTTTAGAATTATTTGTTTCAGTTCATTGAAGAAAGCTGTTGGTAGTTTGATAGGGATTGCATTGAATCTGTAGATTGCTTTAGGTAGTATAGCCATTTTGACAATATTTATTCTTCCTAGCCAAGAGCATGGGATGCATTTCCATTTGTTAGTGTCCTCTTTAATTTCTCTTAGAGTGTCTTGTAGTTTTCAGAGTACAGGTCTTTCACTTCCTTCGTTAGGTTTATTCCTAGGTATTTTATTCTTTTTGATGCAATTGTGAATGGAATTGTTTTTCTGATTTCTCTTTCTGTTAGTTCATCATTAGTGTATAGGAAAGCAACAGATTTCTGTGTGTTAATTTTGTATCCTGCAACTTTGCTGAATTCAGATATTAGTTCTAGTAGTTTTGGAATGGAATCTTTAGGGTTTTTTATGTACAGTATCATGTCATCTGCAAATAGTGACAATTTGACTTCTTCTTTACCAATCTGGATGCCTTGTATGTCTTTGTTTTGTCTGATTGCTGTGGCTAGGACCTCCAGTACTATGTTGAATAACAGTGGAGAGAGTGGGCATCCCTGTCTTGTTCCCGATCTTAGATGAAAAGCTTTCAGCGTCTCGCCGTTAAGTATGATGTTAGCTGTGGGTTTGTCATATATAGCCTTTATGATGTTGAGGTACTTGCCGTCTATACCCATTTTGTTGGGAGTTTTAATCAGGAATGGATGCTGAATTTTGTCAAATGCTTTTTCAGCATCTATGGAGATGATCATGTGGTTTTTGTTCTTCTTTTTGTTGATGTGGTGGATGATGTTGATGGATTTTCGAATGTTGTACCATCCTTGCATCCCTGGGATGAATCCCACTTGATCATGGTGTATGATCCTCTTGATGTATTTTTGAATTCGGTTTGCTAATATTTTGTTGAGTATTTTTGCATCTACGTTCATCAGGGATATTGGTCTGTAATTTTCTTTTTTGGTGAGGTCTTTGCCCGGTTTTGGTATTAGAGTGATGCTGGCTTCATAGAATGAGTTTGGAAGTATTCCCTCCTCTTCTATTTTTTGGAAAACTTTAAGGAGAATCGGTGTTATTTCTTCTCTATATGTCTGGTAGAATTCAGAGGTGAATCCATCAGGCCCAGGGTTTTGTTCTTGGGTAGTTTTTTGATTACCAATTCGATTTCGTCACTGGTGATTGGTCTGTTTAGTTTTTCTGTTTCTTGCTTGGTCAGTCTTGGAAGGTTGTATTTTTCTAAGAAGTTGTCCATTTCTTCTATGTTTTCCAGCTTGTTAGCATATAGATTCTCATAATATTCTCTTATGATTCGTTGTATTTCTGTGGGGTCCGTCGTGATTTTTCCTTTCTCATTTCTGCTTCTGTTTATGTGTGTAGATTCTCTTATTCTCTTAATGAGTCTGGCTAGGGGTTTATCTATTTTGTTTCTTTTTTCAAAGAACCAGCTCTTGGTTTTACTGATTTTTTTCTATTGTTTTATTCTTCTGAATTTTATTTATTTCTTCTCTAATCTTTAGTATGTCCCTCCTTCTGGTGACTTTGGGCCTCATTTGTTCTTCTTTTTCCAATTTCAGTAATTGTGTCTTTAGACTATTCATTTGGGAATGTTCTTCCTTCTTTAAATAGGCCTGGATTGCAATATACTTTCCTATTAGAACTGCCTTTGCTGCGTCCCACAGAGTTTGTGGCTTTGTGTTGTTGTTGTCATTAGTCTCCATATATTCTTTGATTTCTGTTTTGATTTGGTCGTTAACCCATTGATTAATTAGGAGAGTGTTGTTAAGTCTCCATGTATTTGTGAGCCTTTTTGATTTCTTTCTAAAATTTATTTCTAGTTTTATACCTTGGTGATCTGAGAAGTTGGTTGGTAGGATTTCAATATTTTTGAAATTACTGAGGTTCTTTTTGTGGCCTAGTATGTGGTCTATTCTGGAAAATGTTCCATGTGCACTTGAGAAGAATGTGTATCCTGTTGCTTTTGGGTGTAGAGTTCTGTAGATGTCTGTTAGGTCCATCTGTTCTAGTGTGTTGTTCAGTGCCTCTGTGTCTTTACTTATTTTCCGTCTGGTTGATCTGTCCTCTGCAGTGAGTGGTGTGTTGAAGTCTCCTAAGATGAATGCATTGCTGTCTATTTCCTCCTTCAACTCTGCTAGTATTTGTCTCACATATGCTGGCGCTCCTGTGTTGGGTGCATATATATTTATAATGGTTATATCTTCTTGTTGGACTGACCCCTTTATCATTATGTAATGTCCTTCTTTATCTTTTGCTACTTTCTTCGTTTTGAAGTCTATTTTGTCTGATACAAGTACTGCAACACCTGCTTTTTTCTCTTTGTTGTTTGCATGAAATATCTTTTTCCATCCCTTCACTCTTAGTCTGTGTATATCTTTGGATTTGAGGTGAGTTTCTTGTAGGCAGCATATAGATGGGTCTTGCTTTTTTATCCATTCTGTTACTCTGTGTCTTTTGATTGGTGCATTCAGTCCATTTACATTTAGGGTGATTATTGATAGGTATGTACTTATTGCCATTGCTGGCTTTAGATTCGTGGTTACCAAGCGTTCAAGGGTTGCTTCTTTACTATCTAACAATCTAACTTAACTTTCTTGTTACGTTATTGTAAACACAGTCTGATGTTTCTTTCTTTCTCTCCCTTCTTATTCCTCCTTCTCCATTCTTTCTATAATAGGTGTTTTATTCTTTGCCTTTAGTTAGTATTTGATGGTCTGCTTTCTTTGCTATGATTTTTTTTTTCTCTAGTGACATCTTTTTAGCCTGAGGTGTACTTCCCTCTAGAGCAGTCCATTTAAGATATCCTGTAGTGGTGGTTTATGAGAGGCAAACTCTCTTAACTTTCGTTTATCTGGAAATTGTTTAATCCCTCCATCATATTTAAATGATAATCGTGCTGGATACAATATTTTTGGTTCGAGGCCCTTCTGTTTCATAACGTTAAATATATCATGCCATTCTCTTCTGGCCTGTAAGGTTTCTGTTGAGAAGTCTGATGATAGTCTGATGGGTTTTCCTTTGTAGGTGATCTTTTTTCTCTCTCTAGCTGCCTTTAATACCCTGTCTTTATCTTTGATCTTTGCCATCTTAATTATTATGTGTCTTGGTGTTGTCTTCCTTGGGTCCCTTGTGTTGGGAGATCTATGAGCTTCGGTGGACTGCGAAACTACTTCCTTCCCCAGCGAGGGAAAGTTTTCAGCAATTATTTCTTCAAAGACACTTTCTATCCCTTTTTCTCTCTCTTCTTCCTCTGGTACTCCTATAATGCGAATATTGTTCCGTTTGGATTGGTCACACATTTCTCTTAATATTCTTTCATTCCTAGAAATCCTTTTATCTCTCTCTGCCTCCGCTGCTCTGTGCTCCTGTTCTCTGTTTTCTATTCCATTAACAGTCTCTCGCATCTCATCCCTTCTGCTGTTAAGCCCGTCGATCGCTTGTCTGATTTCTGTATTGTCTTTCCTCAGTTCTCTCACTTCCTCCCTCAGCTCTTGCACATTTCTCTGTAGGTCCATCAGCATGGTTATGACTTTTATTCTGAATTCTTTTTCAGGGAGGCTGTGCATTTCCATCCCTTCAGACTCCCTCTCTGTGGTTGTCTGGTTGATTTTGGTCTGAACCATATTCCTCTGTCTTTTCATGGCTGTATAATTGGTCACTGATAGTTGCGACGTATGTCAGCTGGGCTCTTTAAGACTTTAAAAAGAGAAGAAAAAAAAGAGAAAAAAAAAAGAAAAAAGAAAGAAAGAAAAAAAGAAAAAAGAAAGAAAAGAAAAAACAAAAACAAAACAAAAAACAAAACAAAACAAAACAAAAAAAACAAAAAAAATGCCCACCGGACGTAGTTTCTGTGGGAATGCTCTAGGTATCGCTTGTTGCCCCACTATTCCACAGCTGTGACTGTGCCGCTCCGCAGGGCCCTTTATCCCTCTGGCAGAGGTGGGAACGAGTAGGAGGCTGTTGATCTCAGTGAGAAGTGTTAAGTATGGCTACGCTTCCTCAGTCGCCAGCTAAGGTGTCTGAAACTCCCCAGGACTCCCAGTCTGCTGGGCTGAGTGTACTGGGGCGATCCGGCTCCTCCGCTGGTCTCCTGTCTCTTTAAGACCGCTGAAGAAAGAAGCGCGCGCTTTTTTTTTTTTCCTTCCCGGGAGCCAGCTGCAAGCACCCTGGCGCGTTCCCTGCTCAGATCCTGCCCCTCTGTCTCTCCATTCCCCGCTGCACTGCGCAATGTGGTTCAGCGCTCCCTGCGCGGATCACCGGGGCTGGCTACTTCGCGGGGTGTACCTCCACTCCCTCCCGGCTCTGAATCCTCTCCTCCCGCCGGTGCGCTGGGGTGGGGGAGGGCTCGGGTCCCGCCGGGTCGCGGCTCCGTATCTTACCCGCCTCTTGGGGTGCCGAGTCCTCTCGGGTGTAGCTGCACGCTGTGCGCTTTCCTGTGTATTCTCGTCTCTCTTTTAGGAATAGATGTATTTTCTGTGTTTTCGTAGATAAATATAGTGTTGGGAGGAGATTTCTGCCGCCCTGCTCACACCGCCATCTTCCCGGAAGTCTCAAACAATACTTTTGAGAGTGAAAGTTTTCAGAAATAATAGTCATTTGAAGAAAACTAGCAAAAATAGTTTTTCTAAGCAAATTAAGGCTTACGGTCACACAATACAGAGGAATGAAATATTTGGAAACCCTGGAATGGTGACTGTAGGTGTTGGTATAACTAATAGCATGGATCTTAAAGGAGCAGGTTATTGGTAAGAGGCCAATAAAATGTAATGAACTCGGTGTGTGTTTTGTGAGAAAGGAGGACATTATTCCTATGTAGGCAGCTAGCTTAGGTTCGAATTTGCCTTTCAGCACTGTAAGAATAATCAGTTTCACAGAAGGACAAGAAGTATAGGAAATGTTCAGTGAAGGGAATGATAATATAGTGAGGTTTATTTATGATGGAGGGGAAGCCAGCTTTCACTCTAGGGAGGATGTCCAACAATCCCAATTTTCCCAGTTTGAAAGAATTTTCCAAAATGGATGGGTTTCCCAGAATATAGAATTTTCAGAGGTAAAACTGGGCAAGTCCCAGGCAACCAGCATAAATTGGTCATCATTCTAGGTCAAGGGCTGTGGATGTAGGAAACGTTCAGTGAAGAGACTGATGATAGCAAGGAGTTTGCATATGATGGATTGGACAATGGAAGGCTGGGGAAAGGAGGGAACAGTTTGCAGGGAGAAAGTAGAGATAAGCAGGGCCCAAGACAAAATGAGTTTATGTGATGCTAATCAGTTTAATTGGGGGCACTCCTGTTTTTGTTAGGAGAAAAAAAAAATTCCAAAATCTTGTTTGCAAATCTAACCCTCTAATGGTATTAAGGAACCTTGCTTTAAATAAATTATTATTAATGTTGGGAAACCCACACAGATTTTAATAACCAAAAAATAAAATAAAATAATAAACTGCCTATACAAATTTTATATCACTGTTTAGGGTATAGTTCATATACATCTAGACTGAGAAATCTCTCTCCCAACCTCTTGTGACCGAAAATGATTGTCTTTGACTTGTTGGCCAAGATAAGGGCTGTGGAAATTATGATGTGTGATTTATAGAAAGAAGAGTTTATACAAAAATAGAGAAAAAATTATTTTGAGGGCAAAATCTGAAAACAAGAGTGAAGGAAAGAAAGAATATTTTGGGGACTTAGATAATCATTCTCTTTATAATTTTGTGAAAGACTGAATCTGCTAATGAAACTCGAGAGCAGAATTTGGCAAACTAAAGCCTAAGGTGGCCACCTGTTCTTGTAAATAAAATTTTATTAGAAAGCAGCCACACCCACTGGTTTATATTATTGTTTATGGCTTTGATTTAGGGGCAGAGTTGAGTAGTTGTGACAAAGACCACATTGTCTGCAAAATGTAAAATACTTAGTACATGGCCTTTTACAGAAAAAGCTTACTAAGGGTAAAATACCTGAATTTCTGGAACTATTTTGTAGAGACTTCATGCTTTTTCTGATTAATATGTGAGAATCTTCAAACTCCTGTCCACATAAAGCTAATATGAATTAAGAGGGTTTTTTTAATTGAATAAACCAAGAAGAAATATTTCTGATCTGACTTATACAATGCTTTGAATAACTTTTATCACAACACTGACATTAATGAATTTTAAAAAGTAATAAAAATTGTAATTTCTTCTTCAAACTCTACAGAGCAATCTCAGTTCTGTCTAAACTTTACTTCATTTACATATGATTAGCTGAAAGTTTAAATGGATATAACTTTGAAGAAAATTTATCAAAGAACACATCAAATAATAGTTTTAGTAGTTAATGATTTTATAACTGTGACACTAATTGAGCTTTATACCATGCCTCAGACATTTATAGTTACAGGAAATGCATTAAACTATATAAATACTAAAAGACTTTGGGCTCAATATAATAAAAGTTGAATTTCCAATTAATCGTCTGCCAGACACTTTTATCTCCCAATCGAATGGAAGGGTAAAACTAAATTGTATCAAATTATGTAAAAGAAAAGGGAAAGCCATTTTGATAACATTATTTATAAGCCTAAATGAATAATCCACAGTCTTAATTCTTGTCCACTGTGTGACTGTTTTTTCTGAAAGTTATAAACTGTCTTATTTCTCACTCTGAATTTTTCATTTGTTGTCAAATTAATAAAAACCTAGATGTGTTGTTTGCTACAGAAATTTTATTTGAAAACAGTTTTTAAATCATTTTTATTGGGAAATGCAACAAATGTCTGCTTTCTGCATGTATTGGAGATACACAGTTTAAAGAGAAATGAAACAAAGCCTTGTATTCATGTTCTCTGACTTAAGGAAGGACACTGTCAGTATTAACAACACCCTAGTGCCCCACGTGGATTCACCCACTCCTTCTTCATTGATAACCACTCTACTGGTTTTTGTGTTCAATGTTCCTTCAGTTCTTTAAAAACAACCTTTTTATTTCTGTACCATTTTTTGCTCAATATTTGCTTTGAGCCTCATCCATTGTGATGAGTATACTTACAGTTTGTTAATTTTCAATGAAGATAAACCTATTTATATTATTATAATTTGTTAATTTTCAATGAAGATAAACCTATTTATATTATTATAATTCAATTTACATTTATCCCCCACTCTACAGTTGTGGCTTTTTTATTTTTGCACTTTTTAAAGAGATTTCTGAGCAAATCTGTGAGTATTCTTGCACATGCCTCCTGGTACAAAGACCAAGAATCTCTAGCTTAAGGTCGTAGAAACAAAATGTCTATGTTGTAGGGTATATATGCATGTTAACTTTTCAAATTTGGTTGCACCAACTGACCATACAACCTGTAGTATATGACAGCCCTCCCTTCACATTCTACAAATTTATACAATGATGTGTCTTGAAAGTATGGCTTATTTTGTGATGGTTGAGTATCTATTTATATTCTACATTTGTTCTCTTTGTATTTAGCTCTTTTTTCCCTTGTTTTCTAAGGTGGAAACTCAGGTTACTGATTTCAGATATTTTCTAATAAACATATTTAAGGCAATAAATTTTCGTGAGGCCTCTAATTAATGTGTTGCTTAATTTCTACATAGGTGGCTTTTCAAGTCACCTTTATTTTGTTGGTTTCTAGTTGAATCCTATCGCATTTTGAGATCATACTTTCTATTATTTCTGTTACTTTAAACTCAAGTAAGGTGTGTTTTATGTTTAATAATATGATTTATCATGGTGAATGTTTTATGTGTCCTTCAGAAGAATTTGAATTTTGCTATTGTTAGATGGAGTATCTCATAAATATCAATTAGGAAAGTTGATTGAGCTGTTCAGGTTAACTACATTCTTGCCAGTTTTCTACCAACTTCATCTATCAATACTGACACAGGGATATCATAGTCTCCAACCATAATTGTGGATTTGGGTATTTTTCTCTTCAGTTCTATCAGTTTTTGCTCCGTGAATTTTGTTGCTCTCTTATTAGACACAAATTTAAAATTGTTATGGCTTCCTAGAGAATTAACTTATATTTAATTATGTAATGTCCTTCTTTATTGCTGGTAAGTTTCCTTGTCCGAAGTCTGCTTTGCCTGAAATTAACATAGATATCTACTCTAACTTTCTTTTGATTGACGTATCTTTCTCCATGCCTTTTTCTTCAGTCTGTTTGAGTCTTTATACTTAAAGTTATTGTTGTGTAGACATGATATAATTAGAGGTTTTATTTTTAAATTTAATGTGACATTTTATGTCTTTTCACTAGTTTAGATCATTCACATGAAAAGTGCTCATTGATATACTGGATTAAAAGCTGCCATCTTTGTAGTTGTTTTCTGTAGGGCATTTTTAAATTATTTGATTATATCCCTGTGGCTGTCCTAATGTTTTTTTTTGCCTTTCCTGGTTTTAATTAAGATTTTAATGATTTCATTTTTCTCCTCTTGGCACAATATTTGTATTTTCAAAAAGCTGTTTTTGTAGATGTTCTAGAGCTTACAATGTACATCTTTAAATAATCTCAGTCCACTTTAAATAAAAACACAAGTTTATGTGCAGCGTGGACAAGATACAGCAGAGTATTCCCATTTCCTCTCTCATCCCCTGTGACATTGCTGTCAATCATTTTTTCATACAAACATCTATAATCACTACGTTATCATTATTGCTTTAAATAACATTTATTTTTATATCAGTTAAGAACAAAAAGATTATTTTCACTTCATTTATTCTTTCTCTGACACTCTTCCTTTCTTTACACACATCAAACTTCTGACCTATGTCACTTTCTGTTTGCCTGACAAACTTTTAACATTTCTTGCAGAATATGTCTGCTAGCAGTGAATTCCCTCAGCTTTTTTTTTTTTTGGAGAGGTTCTTTATTCTCCTTTACTGTTGAAGGACAATTTCACTATATGTAGTGGCTTACTGGGTTTTTTTTTTCTCAGCATTTTAAAGGTCTCCAGTTCCTTGTTGCTTGCATGGTCTCTGATGAAGGGCATTGTCATTCTTGATCTGATTCTTCTCTAGGCAAGCAGCAGTCAAGCTTCCTGCAAGATTTTCTCTTTGTCTTTGGTTTTCTACAGTTTGGATATGATATGCCTATGTGTATGTTAATTTGTTTGTTTTTATTTTCTTTAATTTGATCTTCTTTGATGTTGTGGGAGCTTTCTGGATCTGTGGTTTAGTGCCTGCCACCAATTTCAGAAAGTTCTCAGACATTATTAGGCTTCCTTGCTCTTCATTCTGGAGTTCCAAGTATGTGTCTGTTATACTGATCATACTTCTTTACAATTCTTGAGTGTTCTGTTTTGTATTTCTTTCATTCTTTTCTCATTCTGACATATAAGACGGAACTAAAGAAGACAGAGAGATACTTAGTGAATGTTACCACTGAGGTGAATTGAAATCAGGACATGGGTAACAGAAGAAGTTTGAGAAGTAAAATATATAAGGAATACAGTGATCATTCTTTCAAATGGTTCCTAAGTTTTAATTTAAAAAAAAATGTTTCCTGCCTTCCATTTTCTGACCCATGCATTGTGGGAAGTGAAATTGTGATACACAAAAATGCAAAAATTATGCATTTTTCTTGCTTAGTGTTGATCAAAGTCATATGCATATGCCCATACACACACGATATATATGCATACACAGACATACATATAGTCTGTCCATAGATATACATATGATCAGTTAAACTTAGAACTGCTCAGATGAATTGATAATTCCTCCCTGCAAATGCAAAGATTCTTTTATTTATTGATGTATCTTCCTAACAGATAATCTTTTTTTTTAAGTAAGTGTTTTGAAGAAATTAAATTAGCTTATAGATGCTTAAAAATTCTTAAATTCCCAGTTGAAATGTCAACCTTTTATTGAAGAAATTAAATCTTAAGGAGATTTTTTCCAATGTCTGGAAAATGAAAGCTGATTAGTGAACAATTAACTAAAGCTAAGATATCTAATTCTGATCCAATCCATTCCCTACAATTCTTCCGTTTCTAAAACTGAACACAAAGCCAGTGAACAGCCTTTATTGATCAAATGTCTCTTTTCCCTTCCAGGAATACTAAATTTTCATAGCACACATATTCCAGTTTAGGGGGAAAAAAGTTTCAGCAGATAAGTTACATTTTTCATGGTATGTGTTTAACTGAGGAGGGAAAAAAACATAACAGATGGGAAATTGCACTTTTTGTCTATGAATAGGAATTACTGAATCATATAACTTGCTACTACTATTAATCCCTTGAAAACTGTTTTATGATTTCAGTTTGCAAAATGTCCTCCTCTGTGTTATGTTCCAGAAACAGAGCAACATCTGATTTGTAGCAATGTTACAGTTTCAATGAACTGTGTATTTTATTATCTGTATGCACACACCTGTCAAGATATGAACAGATCTTCAGAAATGTTAACAAAGAAAACAATCGTAACACAGACAATTGTGTTATGTAGAATTTTTCTAAATGATAAAAAATATTTTCTAAGACCTGACTTCTGAAAATATTGATCCTATAAGACAAAGTACTGTACAATATCCCCTTGTTTTATGATTATATAATACGATCTTCATTTATCACAGTTCAAATCTTTTGTAATTAAAAAAAAAGCTTAGGTTTGTGTGATACTTGCAATGATTTCAAAGTGGCTTGGAACATGGTTACTAATAAACAGGATGAAATAAAACAATTAAAAATATTTAAAATATCCGTAAAATATAACTACCTCACTGAAAATGTTTGATAACATTTATAAGTCCTGGCTTCCTTGTTTGTGATAAATTTTAACATTCTATATCAAAGCAAGAGATAATATATTTATGCATGTTACTAACATGGTATTTAAGGAGAGACCTGCCTCCTACTGTCCACAGCTGCTTTAATTCACAAGCAATTGAAGTAACTCAAGCATTACTCGTGAGCCTTTGCTGCTTCTTGCTATGTTATTTCTTCTGGGAGCCATTATGCAAAATAAGGGCATCTGAAGATAGGTACCCCACTTAAAAGTGTTCAGCAGGGGTTCCATTTTTTGTCACTTTTGGCAAATTGCATCATTAAGTTGCATATGTTGTACCATTGGTAGCCAGGATTGCCTGGGATTAGTCAAAGTGCTTATAAACTCCATGACTTGACAAACTTAATTTTTCTTAGAGTCAGATATGAAGTAAATTCCAGATATGACTAAGGTAATAAATTGAGTTTGTTTTGAAAATCATTCAATTAATTATATATTATAAAACTTAGAAATAGATCATGTGAATATGCCAATTATTATACAGATTCCAGGTAATTATCTCTGGTAAATATTTTACTGTATTTTACTGTGTGTACAGTCTAATTTGGGGGGGGTGCCCAGAAAACCTGGTTTTACTAAATTATGCAAGAATCACAATGTTAGTTCTGACTTATTAGATTTTAAGATGAGGTTCTATGGAAATTTGGAGTGAAAATAACTTCTCAGAAGCACTCATCTCACTGAGGCTAGATTATATCTTGTTGTACGACCTCCCACTACTCCAAAAATTTTCCTTATCATAGGATTTACCTCTAGAGTCACTTTGGCACACAGGACCAAAGTATCCATATTTCATTTTGTTTTGAAGTTAACATGAAGCAAATATCTAAATAAATTAGTGTGAGATATGATTTAAAACATGTGTGGCACATTTCACACATAGTCATCCTATTTATTGATCACATATGATCATTGCTATCTTTAAAATAATGACAACTCACAGTTTAAAATAAGATCTTGATGCTTGGCACAATATTAATAGCTTTCTATTTTATATCATTTTTAACTCACACAATGGCTTTGTAATATAATATTGTCTTCATTTCCTATTGAGGAAACTGAGGCTCAGAGAGGCAATGGGTACACAGCTATTGAAGCAGTTCTCCAAGACAAAGCAACCTTCCTGAGAAGCCTAAAGGTTTGCACCTCTTGCTCTAATACTGCTTAGCAAAGTTCTGTAGACCGTAGGCAATAAAACCATGTATTTATTCAGCAACTGGTTGTTGGCAAAAGAACAGTTTTCAGAAAGAGATTTGTTTAACCAATTAACTTACGAATAAGGGCAGGAAGGCAAGTACATACAGTACACTTACAACTCACATTTTATCTTTTATGAAGTATCATAGAATATATTACATTTTCTCACAGACAAAATTTTACCACTTGTATCACATTGTGGAAAATCTTCCTTTAGTAGACCTGGTGAGCAGTTGGGGAGCTTCTTCCTCCCAGCTGCCTTGCAGTCCTCAGCTTGCTCCTCATAATCTGATATGACAGTTCTACTTCAACCCATCACACGGCACCATCCAGTAGGAACAGAGTTAATCTGAAAAAGAGTATGAACATTCTATATTGGGGCAATTGTCACAAATGGCGCATGAAACTTCTCATAATTCTCATAACTTAAGTGCTTGACTGCCAATAGTTGCAAGAGAAGCTGGGGAATTGTGGTCTTTATTTATGGCAGTCATGTGTTCAGTTAAAAGTCTTGTGTTCTATCATTAAAGAAGAAGGAGGTGATAGACAGTAAAGTTGATCAGTAGGCTTTTTCAAAGGCATGCCTTAACCACTAGAGTGTTTTCCCTTCAAAAATGTCATTTCAGGTCTCATCTAATATATTCATAATTTCATTTTTGCCACAGATAGCCAATGAAAGTGGTGTATAGAAAAGTTATTGTTCTGAAAATCAGGTACCCTAAAATTACAAATAAGTCTGTATAATTTATGATATAAAGATTGCCTTTCATAAAAATATAATTTTATGTGATTATTCACTACTTCTGCTATCTTTTTTATTGACTGTCCATGCAGTGTGTCATGAGTATTTGCTTACATTTAGTATCAGATTTTACCTAAGTCATTCCACCAATGTTGCTCCTCCCATTTGCATCACAGAAAGAGTGTGTTTTAAATAATCTATGGCACCGGCACCACTCTGGATACCAAAAAGAAAGTCATTTATAGTTAAAAAGATTTCTTTTATATTATAAGAAAAGCAAAAATGTGTCAGTTTTCTTAACATTTAGTGAAAAAGCTTTCTATGATGACAAGAAAAAAAATAGCTTATCTTGGAGGTTGTGTTTAGTTTGCTTCTTACATGATCCACAAAGAAAGCAGGCATGGTTCTCTCTGGGGGGAATATTGAACTAAATTTGAACCACCCATTTCCACCTTCATTGGACTGGAGCCCATCTTCCCCTGATGAAGCCGGCCAGTTGGAATAGAGGCAAACTTTATTAACTTAAGGCTGAAGTTCTGTTCCAGGTCATGATGCTCAAAGAAGCAAGAGGCACAATACATATCTTCACTGGAGAGAAATAAAGTATCCAGCGGGTAGGGGTGAATGCAGCTGACTGAAAAATATTAAGCGAGGGGTATGGTAGAAGGAAAGAGGAGTTTAAGATCTGGTTGAGGCAGATAGATCTTGAGAGGTAGTTGGCTTTAGTCTTCAACTAGATGGTTATAATTCGGTCATGTCTGCTTTATGCAATACAAGGCAGTCTCTAAACTAAAGAAAGGTCCAACCTTTCTTTCTCTCACACTATATTACATGCTTGAGATCTACACAATTCTCCAATAAGGATCAGTGAGTATTCTTATTCTAGTTATGTTGGTATAGAGGCTAATAAGACAGGGTCTTTTGGGAACAGGCTGTCCTTATGAATGCTAGAATAATGGGCTGAAGATATTATGCCCCTCTTCTTCTTTTCTAGGGGTCGTCAGTAGCCAACCACCAACGCTATCAGTAACAAGAGGAGAGGGCAGGTTAAACTCCCCTAATGCAACTGCAATTCAGTAAGGATCACCCTGAAGGGTGGAAAGTAACAGTCCTACCAAGCTTAGTTGCATACAACTAATTTTACAATTTCTAAGTAAGCCTTGCCTGCTAATATCCTGATGTTATCATCAGGATAATCCCGATGAGGCCTGTTAGATGGTGTAGAGGCACCATGCTCTTGCTAAATTATAGCATAAATGGTAATTGTTCCTTCCCCAAAATTTCTAAGCAATTTCTAAATTGGCATTTTCACTGCTATTTTATGATACATTCCTCATACTGATGGTGAACTTCCTTTTGAGTATTATTTTGCACAAAGACAGTTTAAAACTATATATATAGTGACATTGTGTTATTCTTTATTCATATCCTAGAGGTGTATTAGGGGCTCCAAGATATCTGATTTTCCCACTTACAGTTCAAACATGTCTATGTGTGTGTGCATGCCTGCATGTGTATAATATGTGTGTATGGTAGATATAGATATATTAATGTGATAGTTAACCTCTGCTTAGGCATGGCATTTTAATCTCCCATTAAATATATTGT
The DNA here is from genome assembly GCA_032199065.1 of Smutsia gigantea. Taxonomy (NCBI): domain Eukaryota; kingdom Metazoa; phylum Chordata; class Mammalia; order Pholidota; family Manidae; genus Smutsia; species Smutsia gigantea. The sequence goes on from JAVSCE010014239.1 coordinate 341,625, forward strand.
GTGAACCATGCTATATTACATATGTCAAAACCATTTCATTTTCCATTATAAACTGTGAACCAAAATAATTTAAAATGTATATTATGAAAATCCCCACTTAAAATAGACAGAATCCCCTCCAAGTTCAAATGACATGACTTCTCATCATCAACTCTTCTAATTTAAGAAAATTACTGCAAAGGCACTCCCCAATATATTAGAGCTAATAATAAGTTTAGTCATCTTTTCTTAATTGTCAGTCTTCAATAACTATTAGTGTTTAAAATTCAGTTGTTTATTTTTTTAGATTGTGTTGTTCAGTGTGGTACCCACTAGCCACATATGGATGCTTGAAGCATGACTAGTAAAACTGGATTTTTAATTTAATTTAATTTTAATAGTCACATGTTGATAACAGCTTCTTTACTGGATTGTGCAGCTCTAAACCTGTATTCAGAATTTTCTGTCTTCTTTCTCTTGATTTATTTTTGTTATGTACACCACACATGTGAATAAAATGAATGAATGAAAACATTCATACATGAATTAATACATGTATTAACACATGAACCACAGGCCCTAGATACTGAAGGTTCTCTTCTGTTTTGCCCTTGGTCTTGATATTCAGAATATGTTCAAGTCTTTTGTGTTTATAATCTCCTTCTCCTTTAATTCATTTCACCATCTTTCTAAATCTCATTTCCCTTTGCTTGAACCACTAATTTTAGCTTCTTATATCATGTTTGTATATCCTTGGTAGGTTGGGACTTGATCTAAGGTATTGCCCATCTGCAAGGGCCTCCCCTCAACCCACCCTGATCTTTAGAATTTCTAACAGAATGAGCCTGGGTTTCATAGTAATACGTGTTCTAGCCTCAGGGTAATCTCTTTAAAATTACTGTGATGACCAGTCTACCTCATGCAGCTCTTAGAACCAAAGTCTCCTCTTCAGAGGGGGTTTCCCTGACTATCCAAACCAATGTTGGTCCTGATCACCCAAGACATCTCCCTGATTCATTTCTTCATGGTCTTTATGATTTTCTGAAATTATGCTTATTTCTTTATTGCTTAGAGTAGTAGTCACTAAAGAAAGAAGGAAATGAAATCATTTCAGTAACGTAATGTATTTCTTCAGATACATGTTCATTCCATGAGGGCAGAAGCTGCTTCTGCTTTACTCAGCACAGTATCTCCAAAGTCTGCCAAGCACAGTGCCAGTACCATAGTGGACACTCCGTGGTTAGTCATTGAGTGAAAAAGTAAATAAGTTACTAATCTAGGGTTGATGAAGACCATATATTATATCTCAACTTGAAAAACTTGTATTTCAATTTGTAAAACTCATTTTTGGCATTTCTACCTATATGATGCATATCTCCTCTCCCTCCTGCCCTAGTAACTTTGAAAGATCTTGAGGAGGATACAACTTCATCCTATGTAGCTCTATTTGCAAAGTCAAGCTCAGATGAGAGAAACCTGAAGACTGGAACTAAAGTTCTAACTATTATTAATTGAATGTATTCTATCCTTGAATTCTCCATCTCACTCTTTCCAGCTGTATTATGATAATATAATGCCTAGATGTGGCTATGCTCATCGCCTGTAGTTATTAAGGGTTTAGGACTTTGTAGGACTTGATTTTGGATGTATCTGTATTTCGAATGCATTACTAAAATCTGTAAACTATACATTTTTACAGCACACATATGAAACCCATGTTCTAACAAAGATTTCTCTCTCTCCAAAAACTTGCTTTTTCCTCCGTAATAATAACCTCAGTATTTATCATGACTAGGTCTTTCTGTGGACCAAGAGCACTACTCATGATATTTTGCTACTCTGCATTCAGCGGCTCTGTAACTTGACTCCTGAGGAGTCTGAGGCGCACAGGATCAGGCAGCTAGTCCAAGATCACAAATTTACTAACCTGCAGGTCCAAGGTTTTGGTTTATGATCTTTGGCAATAAAGTCTAAGATAATTTTTTTAATCATTATATCTATATATACCTAAAAGTGAATTTCTTAGGAAGAGATTCTCAGATATTCCAAGTCACCTATCATGTAAATGAGAATGAACTTCAGGGTAGAGATTATTTCAGTATCCAGTGATCTCTAACCTCTCTAGCTGCAGAAAAGGGAAGAATCTGAATACCATCAGCAAGTGACATGACGAGCTTTGTTCACTGCTAATATTCACTTCCCAACTCAGTCATTTATTATTCTATAATGATCATTATAATCTTGTACAATTATCCGTAAGAACTATTCCTGCATAAGAACTGAACAAGGAACTGGAAGGTGACAAGGTGAAGTGAAATACTAAACGTCGTGGACACAGATTATCTGTTATTTTCTATGTGAGTGTGTATGTGTGTTTATCAATGTTTTCAAGAAAATCTAAACAAAGCAAAATGTTTTAGAGAACCCTGAATTGTTGATTTAAAAAAATCAAGGTTTACAATACATAATTTAGTAAATATTTTTTGACATTCATTTTTAAATTAAATTTAACAAATCCAAATGCAGGGTTTTTAACATGTTTCAGTACATTTAAATTAACTTGTTACTATTTCACTTTTCTACATTCTTAAAAGATCTCAGAAAACCACATGAAGAGCAAGGAATAATCTACATAAAACAGTTTCTGAGTAAACTGTAAAACATTTGTATCCACGTGCATGTGTATGTGCATATGTGAGTGTGTGGGTGCGTTTGCAAGAGCACATTTTATGAGGGCATTTGCAGACATAATCATGAGCAAATGCAGGTTTTTTGTAGGCAAGGCAAATGAAGCATGTCTTCAATTAGAAACTTCTGAAAATACACTGTGATAACCTACTGAGAATGGAATTGCTTTTCTTCACAGCATCATACCCACCTCTCTTGAGAAGCCCATAGCATAGAGTATAAGTGTTATAAGTATAATATGCTTTTCTTGAATCATTCTAGTTCATTAAATGCATTTTGTACTTCAAATACCATTCTAAGATTATACATCTGATATCTCAAAAATACACAAATGCTGCTTTTAGAGTTCAGTGTGTGGAATAAGTGAACCTCAAAAGTCTCATAACTCGTGTGTCATATAAATGAGTATGTTAAACTTCAGATTACTGAGGCTTTTCAGAAACAACTGGAACATATAAATCCCTAATTCCCTTATGTGTGATTATTCTATTTTCAGCAAAGTTTAATTTTCTACATCCTTAAGCAAAAACTCAGAAAAAGCCACTCCTTACTTTACGTTAAAAGCAAAATAAACATATTCCCAAGAAAGAGCTGGGCATAGTTATACCTACATTTTAGGAATTGTAAGGTAACAGAATCAATACAAACCTTTACACCTACAACTCCATTTTTTATGCTGTTGTAAACAGTATTTTTTTAATGCAGTATTCAATTTTTCACTGCTAGTGTATAGAAATTGATATTTACATTTTGAGTTTTATTCTACAACCTTACCAAGCTCAATTATTAGTTCTTGTACTTTTCTACAGGCTTATGTAGTTTATAGTGGTCTACTCTCATTTCCCCTCTCCATTTCTTTGTCATACATTTAAAATTTACATGTTATACACATGATATATTGCACTACCTCCATTTTAGATAGTTAACATTTCATGTCTTTAAAGATAAAAAAAAAGAAATTGACATTTACCTCTACCAATTACAGTGCTCTACCTTTTTGTGGAGAAAGAAATGGATTCACGTTTTTATCTAGTATATTTCTTCTACCTGAAGACTTTTCTTTACATGTTGTGTTGGGTATATAGAATATTGATTTTGTTTATTCTTTCAGCATGTAAAAATATGTCATTCCATTGTGTTCTGGCTTGCATAGTTTCTAATAGAAGTCTGTTTATATTCTTCTCTTTGTTCCTCTTACAAAATGAGAGTTTTGTTTTGTTTTTCTGGCTGCAAGGAAGTTTTTTTTCCTTCCTTTAAAGAACTTTAAATATGATATGATTCTGTGTGTGTGTGTGTGTGTGTGTGTGTGTGTGTGTGTGTGTGTGTGTGTGGTTAATATTTATCCTGTTTGCAATTTTTGGTTTCCTAAATCTATAAGGATTGCCATTAATTTTGGGAAAAAAATGTGGACATTATTTTGTGGGCACCCATGTTTCCTTAGATTTTGTATTAATTTATTTCCCTGTGACCTGAAATATCTCTCTACCCTGTTCTCTCTCTCTTCTTTTTGGTATTCCAAATTATACAGATATCAACGCTTTTATATTGTCTCACAGTTCTTGGATGCTTTGTTCTGTTAGTTTTATTTTTTCTCCTTCTTTTCTATTGTTTTGATTGTCTTACTCTCAGGCAGTCACTCTGTGCCTGTGTCTTGCAAGTAAGGTCTTCTCAGGCATTCTGCCCTGTCCTCAGCTGCAGGCCCATGCCCAGGACATATTCCTTCTCCTCTCCTAGAAATGGATTTTTCTGTTCTTTTTTTCCTGGCAACAATGTGTTTTCGCAATTGTCCTAAGGGTGCCAGGGCTTGTTGCCCTTCCTCTAGTGATGTAAGATTTTTATTCCCTTCAAGAGATAGGAGAAAGGACCCAGGCATGGCTCCCTGGCTTTTGGTGCAGTAGCCGCTGTCCCCTTTCATCAGAGACAGGGAAACCAGGGATGTTTCTTAGGCTCTTATTTGTTCCCAGTCTTTTATGTGAGTACACATTTTGTCCATTTGGAAAAGCTTGTGAGTGGGCAGTAAGACCCTTTGTGTCTGTGTGTCCCAGTGATTTCATATTTTCTTACTCAGTCTTTGGCAATGACAGTTTTCTGCTGAATTCTTCTGACCAGTCTCCAGTATCATCTGCTTCAGACAAAAAAGTGATTGTTTAACTTTATTTAGGGGCACCCATGTTTCCTTAAATTTTGTGTTAATTTATTGCCCTGTGACCTCAACCCTCTGATGGGTTTTAGAAAATTTGACATGTTCAAATGGTTTGAAGGATTTTTTTGTGTGTGTTCTTCTTATTGTAAGAGTAAGGGTGATACTCTTTTGGCTTCTACATCATAATCAGAAGTCAAAATCCCCATATATTAGGAGCTGCTACCTAATCATTATAGATGTCATTTTGTGATTATATGACAAATACACTTTGACAGAAGCTTAGATTCCTAAAATATTGTAGCTTAGAGGTATTAATTTTCACTTCCTTTTCTTTTTCCTTTTCTTAATAATTGTTACTTGATACTTTATTTTCATTCTAAAAGTAAAATGATTATTTTAGGCCTTATTCACTTCTCATCTAGTTTCATCTCTGAGTAAGTTAAGCCTGACCTATTCAAAAATACCTCAAATTAATACAATAACAGCACCATTAGACATTCTCCTTCCTTCTTATATCTCTGTGTTTGCTTGGAATATATATTTCACATTTTATAAAGCTCAGCTGTAAAGCCAAAATACATTTTCTTTTCTTTTTGGTAATGTTGATCACTATCTCATTCACATGAAATTTTCAAATTTAAATTGTCATTCTATATTAAAATAAAGTTCAAGTTTTAAACAAAATCCATTTTATGATTACAGTTGACCCTTGAACAACATGGGCTTGAACTGCATGGGTCCACTTATATGTGGCTACTTCTCAGTAAATGTGATGGAAAAATTTTTGGAGACTTGCTGCAATGTGAAAAAACTCACAGATGAACTGTGCAGCCTAGAAACATTGGAATATTAAGAAAAAATTATGCTATGAATGCATAAAATAGATGTAGTTACTAGTCTATTTTGTCATTTAGTGTCATAATCAATAGTAGGTTATTAATAACTAAGTTTTGGGGGAGTCAAAAGTTATATGTGGATCAACTGTGTCTGGGGTTAGCATCTGTAACTCCTATGTTATTCAAGGGTCAACGCAAAGTACCTTGTATCATAAAAGAATAACTGAAAGAGACCTACATTTAAAAACCACTATAGGTAATCTTGAGTTCTTTAATTTGAGAAAAGAAGTATATAATAATAAAGTATATAATAACAAAATTCCACCTACCATGAGATATTTTTCCAAGAAACTTAGAGAGTTGAAGAATAGAAAACATTTAATTTTCCTGTAATTAAAAAAATTTTTCAGATTGTTGTTGTGACTACTGACAAAATGATCTACATTATCTTGTCAATGAGCTGAGGATAATGACTCATTTTGCACATGGCCTATCCTACACTATTCTTCTTGACCTCATACAATAAAATGTTAGATTCATTGTTTTGTAAAATTTCAACATATTTTAAAATATCAGAATATTTTCTTTGTGAGAATACAATGGAGAAAAGAGCCTGGCCTCCGTTCATACAGAGCAGAGTCAAGTGAGGACAGAGACAGAAAGTATTTTCCCAGACATGTGACGGCAAACACTGTAACATGACATGGAGGAATAGGAAAGGTGTAGTGAAGCAGTACCATCAGGGGTCTAATTCACACTGGGTTGGAATCAGAGATGTTTCCCCCATGGATGTGACTTTTGACTTGCAGAACTTAAAGGATGAGTAAGAGTAAGCTCTAAAAGCCGTTCAGAAATTGAAACATGCATGTGAAAATTCTGGATGAGAAGGTGGAAGACAGGCAGAAAGAGCACATAAAGAAACATGAGAGTAGTTTAGGTTAAGACGAAAGATACACCTGTCACCAGAGCATGAATGTCCTCTCAGGTTTATTAAGAAATTGGAAGTTTATCCTAAATGCAATTTTAGCCATGGAAAGAGTTCATGTAGAAGAGTCACATGGTTAGATTTTAATTTATGTCCACAGTTATCTTTACCCTCTACATTTTAAATATAATTAATTGTCTTAAGTATTTGCTCTACATACATTGAACATCACATCAGACGCTTTTTTATAATTTTTGATTCAACCATCAAATATGGTATAAGGAACACATGAGATGAAAGGTAGTCATTTTGCTGTTCTTCCAAGTTTTAACCCATTTTATTATTCTCTGCTTTTCTGAAGTTCTAGGCCTTCTTCTATTATCATTTCCTCTCTGTTTAGAGATTTCTTTTAGACTTTCTTCAACAGTAGGTTTGCTAGCAACAGATTCTGTATTCCTTTATCTAAATTTGTCTACATATCTCCTTCATTCCTGATTATTTTTCTCTGGATGTTAGTGGCTGACCCTTCTTTTCTTTCAGTACTTGAGAATGCCACTTCCTCTGGCTCAGTTCCTAGTCAGGCCCTGCTGACATGAGGGGCGGGGAAGAGAGAAGCTTGGAGTTCCTAAAGGCTCTGCTCCTGAGACTTTGACCTGCCTTGTGGATACCAGGTGGATATGGAGGCTCAGCTCCCCTCTGTGGCTGGTGATGGAAGTGAACCTTGCGTGGGGAACAGAGTGGTGACTAGGTCGGCTTTTCCCTGCCCGTTGAGCCTAGTGCTGCCCAGTGGTGGTGAAGGCTCAGTTTTGGGCACTGCTGACATTACCCTAGGGCAAAAATCAGAGTGTCACCAGCCACCTGCCTCTCCTACCCAAGGGGTGGAAAATCAACTATCTGCTAGGTCCGAATGACACTGCCCTGCCTCCTGTAGGCTGGAGCTTGAAGATCAGCATCTGATTAGGCCCTGCTGAAGCTACAGTGGTAGAGGATGTGGGAAGAGGGTACAGCTTTTCTGTTGGTGTCTGGCTGGAGCAGGGTGAATACTGCCAAAAAAGTTTTCTGTTGTTAAACTACCCTTCTCCTGGCCCTTTGGGGAGCAAGAGCTTTTATTGTGTGTGCCTGTGGGTGGTTCAGGATGGTAGGCTTCTCCTGTGCCCATCGAGATGCTGGGGAGTAATAAGGAGACCAGGGAATGCATGGCCGTTTGTCATCTAGAACAAAGCAACAGTTGAGAGAGCCTTGGGAGTGGGGGTGGGGAGTGATGAGTTTGGTTTCCACCACAAAAAGCTTCAGTTTTCTGCAGGACAGTGGTAATATCCCAATGGGGAGGTGATGATGAGTAAAGTACAAGTGCAAAAAAAAATGAGAAAACAGTGTGGAGAGAACCATATTTGTCTGTTTCTATCTGGTGTCGTATGGTGTTAACATTCATGTTTTTGTAAAACCACTTCCTCACATTATATATAAATGTTTAAGTATGAGTCCTTCAGAACACATTTGACACCTTGGAAGGAATGTAGGAAACAGAGAAATATAAAATGAGGTAGTAGGCAGCACATCTACTTGGTTAATTTTTCACAAAGCATCCAAAAAAGGAGACAGGGTGTCTGACATCTAGTCTTTTAAGTGTGTTTCTATCCAAAACATATCTGAACATCCAAATGTGGAAGAGAGGAAATTGGGTACCTCAAAATGACTTTTTTAAGAGCTTTTTCTCTAGCTCCCAAAGAGATTTGTTTGTTTCTAAGAGATTTATTTTGTTATTATTACATCTGAAATGCACTAGAAAGAAAGCAAAAGACTTTTGTTAGCTCAAAACAATAGTAAATCAGCTATCCTAAGTGCATTTCTGTCTTAAAGATTTATTTTGTTTTGTTGTGATTGAGATGACTCAAGCAGACAACAGCATGGAAACACTTTTGATTCTGCATCAGGACAAAGGTCAGGAACTTAAGGCTCAAGTATCCTTGGAGTAAAAACACTTTCTAAATATCTGTGGATGGGATATGCTCTAGTGGAGATTAGATCTGTCAGTGTACAACTCACGGCAGAATGCAGCACAATGCTAAGAGCCTGCGGTCCACCAAAATGTTAGAAGCCAACGTTTTAAGAAATATATTTCATACTCTATTCTTTGAGTATATTGGGCAACTGAAATATAGAGTAGAAATTTCTGCTTTAGTGAGATCATCTGCTTCATGCATTTTGAGATAGCTCATTTTTATAGCAGGAGTGCCAGATTTTATAATGTATTAGATGTAGTTTTTGTCAGACACTTATCTACCTCACACAGTTAAAGTAGCTGGCTGATGTTTAGGTTAATTTGCCCTTTGCCTTTCCACATTTTTATGCAGAAAATTAGTTATAGTGTGTAGGAAAGAACCCTCACGGAAGAGTTCTAATCCTAGCACTGTGACCTACCATCTCTGTGTGCTTGAAAAAAATTTGTTACTTTTCTTAGTCCTTTCTTTTTTTTTTTTTTCATCCATTTAGCAAGGATAATGCTTATCCAAGCAGGATAAGTTTAGTATAAAGCATACCTATGAATTACAATATAGTGTGTGTCCTCTGAACAACAGATTTTGCTATACCCTAGTGTGAAGAATGCTCACCACCATGAGAGATTTATTATTGAAGTTATATAGCACAAACATGGGAGATGCTGGGAAAGTTAAAGTCTTGAAGGAGTAAGTCAGGAGATTGAGGAAAATCTACTTTCCACCAGCAGCCATGGGCAAGCAAGTCAGAGTTTGCAGACAAATCCAAAAAGCTGATCTTGCTGGTGAAGCGGACGACAAAGTGGGAGCTCATGGAGAGAACGCTGAAATGGCCATTTCATCTGTACTTCATCTGCCTTTGTGAGACTCAACTGAGCACTTGGTTTTGGGCCAGGGGCTGTCACTGGCCAACAGGGCCAGCAGTTGTAGAGACATACTGGGCATGGAACGGGGGTGGGGAAAGAGACCAGCTGAGGCCCGCCCATGTCTGTCACAGGGTCTGACCATGGTCACCTTCCAAGAACATGGCCTTTGCTGTTTTTCCAGCTTCCAAATTTCACACAAGTTCCTCTCTTGGCCAAATCTAAGTGGGATCCATTCATAAAGGTGACTTGGGGGAATGTAGTTCCCAGCTTTAAGCATTATCAAAACATCCAGACAAAATTCAAATGCATGAGCTGAGACTTACTGAAAGAAGAAGAGGATAAATCACTAAATTAGAACATGGAAAGTAATATATTCTTCCTCTTGCCTCTGATCTGTCAATTTTTTTACAGCTAACTGGTGACATTTGGTATTTCTACTTGATATGAAGCTTTTTTAGGCTCATGATGTGATGGTTAATTTTATGTATTAACTTGACTGGGCCACAAGGTGCCAGATATTCGGTTAAACGTGATTCTGGGTATGTCTGTGAGAGTACTTCTAGATGAGATTAACATTTGTACCTGAGTACACTAATAATCCTCCTCAGTGTGGATGGAACTCATCCAATCTGTTGGAGGCCTGAAGAGAAGAAAAAGGGTGGGTAAGAGAATTTGTCCCCTCTGACTGTCTTTGAGATGAGTTGTCAGTCTCTTTTTGCCTTTGGACTCATGTTGGAACCATACCATCAGTCTACTGGGCCTCCAGTTTGCCAGTCGCAGTGTAGGGCTTCTCAGTGTCCATAATTGGGTAATCCAGTTCCTTATAAATAAATGTCTCTCTTTTTCTCTCTGTCTCTGTTTCTCTCACCTAGTATAGAGAAAACAGCAAAAAAGTGGCTGCAAGCCAGCAGGGGATAGAATTAGCTGGCACCTGGGCCTCAGACTTGCCAGACTCCAGAACTGTGAAAAATAAATTCCTGGTGTTTGCTGTTTAAATCTCCTTTCTGTGGGAACTTTATATATATATATCAGCCTGAGTAGACTAAGGCACTAAAACATGTCATTCCTGATTTATTAATTTTTCTGGATATTACCATGTTCTTCGAGATTTCACAAGGTTCACTCATTTATCATTCAGGTCTTAGCTCAGGTGCCATCTGTCATAGACTTTTCCTTGACCACAACATCTAAATTAACCCTTGTCCTCTCAGTCACTATCTCCCACTACCTGGCTTTATTGTCTTTCAAGCACTTGCCATTCTCTGCTACTTACCCTATTTATTTGATTACTTTATTGCTGTTCTGTACTGGTATGTAAGCACTGAAAGCAGAGCTTTTAGCTGTGGTGTTTGTGTTCACAGCTGTATCCTTAGAACTTAAAGCCTTGCCAAAATGGACAAGTGCTCAGAAAATGTGTTAAATCAAGGAGTAAAGAAATGGGAGAAGTTTAATTGATGATGTATGTATTAAAATCTCATTTTAGTCATGTAAATTAGCTACAAAGGAATATAATAAAAGGGTGGCACAAATTTTAACCGAAATTGTTTGGAATCCAAGGATAATTTGAATCCATGCTTAAATCCAAGAATCACTGTATTTCCATGAACACTCAGTAGGCTCCCTAGGTTAACCAAGGTCAGGTGTCTATGCTTCTCATTTCTTTGTAGTAGGTGAGGGCTTTACAAAGAGCCTCTCTTGTTTTCTTTGGATAAATACTCAAAACTGGAATTGCTGGATCATATGGTAGTTCTCTTTTTAATTTTCTAAGGAAGTTCCATAATGGCTGCACCAATTTACATAACCACCCACAGTGTACAATGGTTCTTTTCTTTACATCCTCATCAACACTTGTTATTTCTCGTCTTTTTGATAACAACCATTCTGACTGATGTAAGGTGACATATCATTGTGGTTTTGATTTGCTTTTCTCTAGGGGGTATTATGCAAAGTGAAATAATTCAGACCAGAAGAGACAAATGTGAAATCTAAAAAAATCAAACAAACAAAACAGAAATAGACTCGTAGATAACAGAGAACAAACTTGTGTTCGCCAGAGGAAAGGGAGTTAGTGTGACAGGTAAGATAGATGAAAGGGATTAAGAGGCACAAATTTCCAGTTGTAAAATAAGTCACAAGAGGTAATGTGCAGCATAGGGAATATAGTCAATAATACTGCAATAACTTTGTGTGGGGACAAACAGTAGCTAGATTTATCATTTCATAATATATAAAAATATTGAATCACTGTTGTACGCCTGAAATTAATATAGTATATCAATTATAAATCAATTTAAAAAATCAACAGATCTATAAAACCATTTCCTTCTGTACAAATAAATAAAAAAATAAAGCCTTTTTAAATTGAGAGTTTATTTCTAAAGTGACATCTACATGCATAAAATCTAATACATCAGTAGACAGAAAAATTCAATTAAATATCATGCAACTAAAAAGCTGTTCATTTTGCAATTAATATAACATAATTCAGAAATAAAGAAATATATCAGAAATTTCAAAATCTAGAAGTCTTGAAAATGTCATTTTCAGGAATATAATTGCATATCATTCACTTAGATGAAGTTAAGGAATTCAGTGCAAGAATGAGAAAAGATTTAAATTTTTCTCATGAATTTTTTCTTTCATTTGAAATCTGTCACCAGGTGTCTTATTAAGTTGGCTTCACTACAGCAATTCTAATCAGTGTTGTTGTTTTTTTAAGACTGATAAGGTCAAAGTAATCAGATCATTTGGAATTATAAATATGGCTTTATCAGTCTAGCCAATTTTCATCTTTTATTTTCTATGAAGAAATCTTAAATTAGAAAAAAGTTTTAATAACACTGTAGGAAGACATCAAATGCATATTGAATATTTTGTCCTTCTGTAAGCTAACAGATCTTTATCTGCTAACTAATGAATTGCTTATCTTCTCCCTTCTCCTTGAATACTTATTCCACCCATAGTTTAGGAACTCATTTATTTGAGCTTATATTTTATTTTTTACCATTCCTAGACCCAGGCAAAGGCACTAAGCCTTATATATGCCTTTATCTACTTTTTAATATTAAGTCCATTTCCCTCTTCTGCTTCCAAGAAATCTGCCTTCTCTTCTTAACCCACCATCACTGTATCATCATTATGCTAAAACATTCTTCATTAATCAAACGGATAGACTTTATTGTTCTGGTTTCTATATTTTAAGATGAACATTGTCTGGAAATCCCATTGTCTATAGCAGTGTGCCTACCTTCCTGTGTGTTCCAGAGCAAAACTTCCATGAAGGCAAACCTCTGCCTTCATCTTTTCTCTGAAACCAACTCAAAGCAAGAAGTTCAGGAAAAATAAACTACATTCAGTGCAATGAGAAAGTGCTGATTAGGGAATGTTGATTAATATAAATGAAACTATAAATGAAAAAGATCTGTCACGAGCAAGTAAAATGACCAGAGTAGAACAAAAGCTGAAAGCGACAAATTAGGCAAAACACCGGCAAAACACAGAATTTTCCAAATCAAGGGGCCCATCCTGAGGGACAACATGGACAATCCCTTGCTTAGAACACAGGTTAGCCTGGAAGCCTCGCAGGAACTCATCACATCACAGAATATTAATTACAGGCATTCAAGATAAAGAATGAGGGAAAGAAGATCAAGTATGAAAACTTGAGCCTTGAAAACGTGTGAGAGAAAAATAAGACCATCCATGGAAATGAATGCTATATTAGAACAAAAATAGAGAAGAGACATTGTTGAGGGATTATATTCAAAGATTATATCGAGATTATATATATATATATATATATAATATATTGCATGTATTATATATTTCATAAATAGTTCATGTATTTTGCCTATAATACATATTATGTATATATTATATAAAAGTTAAAATAATTTAAATATATAAATAAGTGTTGAGACAAAACTGTTAAAGAAATGCACTAAACAATAATGGTGTTACTGAAAAATAACAGAATAAATGGAATAGAAAAAATGGTTAAAATGTAGTTTTAAGAAATATTTTTTCTGGGTAAGCAAGATGAATTTAAAGATAAAAAGCACATCTTTTCCCAGGAGATTTGAAAAACAAACATATTAATTGTTTAATACTTAGAAATATGCTAGTAAAGTTACTAGGAGATGAATTTACAAAGAAAAGTAAGAGCAAAAAATAAGTTAAGAAGAAAGAAAAAAGTCACCAGTAATAGGACAATTTTGGATGGTCCTTGCCTTCTTTAAGCAGAATTCAAAGTAAAAAGAAAATGGAACAATATCTACCAAGTCCTGAGGAGTCGTATGATCCAATTAGTTTATATTCTGCCAAATTGTAACTCACAAAGGAAAACAAAAAAACTTACTTTATGATTGAGAATTTTGTGCCTCTTTATCCTCTTCATCCTCCCCACCTACCCACCCCATGGTTAACCACCAGTCACTTCTCAGTGTCTATGAGTCTACTGCTGTTTTGTTCATTTTGTTTTGTTTTATTTTTATACTCCACAAATAAATGAAATCATATGGTATTTGTCCTTCTCCAACCAGCTTATTTCACTTAGCATAATACCCTCTAGGTCTATCCATGTTGTCACAATGGCAGGATTTCATTCTTTTTTATGGCTGAATAATATTCCATTGAGTATATGTACCACATCTTCTTTATCCATTCATCTACTGATGAACAAGTTGGTCAGGGGATGGAAGTGCAGCATGGAGAATATAGTCCACAATTCTGTAATATCTATGTTGACAGATAGTAACTGCACTAGTTGGGGTGAGGATTTAATGTGTGTTAATTATTGAATATCTGTGTTGTATACTTGAAATCAATATAATATTGTATATCATCTATACTTCAAAAAAATAGTTTAAAAAAATGAAGACAAAAAATAGTTTCAAATACACAAGAATTCTAAGAAAATATCAATAATAAACAGGTTGTAGAGTTCAGAGCTTTAGCCAAGTGACAGAAAAATTACTGAAGTTCCAATAAAAAATTGACAATAAACTACACAAACCTAAGAATAAAATAATGAAAAAAATAATGGATTCAGAATTATAGCATATTAAATGGATGATGTTGAAATAATAATAAGTCAGAATATGCAAGTTGAGAAAAGATGAGTCTCTTAAGGGAAATGATAAAAGAAAGATGAGAGTATTGAAGGTAACTGCTCATTACTTGAAGCAGTTTTCCAAATATCAGGAGAACACACACACAAGCCTGTACGCATGTGTACATGTTGCACACACACACACACACACACACACACACACACACACACACACAAACCAATAAGAAAAAGTACATAATAAAATTACAAGTTTTATTACTGGGAATACAGAAAGCAGTATGAATAGTATGTCATGCTGAGTCAAAAAAAAAGTGAGGATGCATAGACAACCGCGTTTGCCAGTGGAAGATACAAAACATCTGGATATTAATTGTCTCTGGAGGTTATGGGTATCTGGGACTCAGGAGCTGGAAAGTGAAAGACAATTCACTGAATACTTCTAGATTGTTTTACATTTGTAGTGTGGTTTTGACAGATTAAAAATAATTTGATGAGAAATATTTTTTAAAGTTTTTCTAAACATGTATCTTGTATTTTGGTGCTTTTCTTCCATAATGTGTGAACAGAGAGTTTGAAGATAATAGAAGGAATATTATTTCAAATAAAAAGAATATTTGAAATAATAATGTGTTAAGGGATCCAGACTGTAAAAACTATAAAGTAATGTTTTATTTGTTTTATTGTTTTGCTGTAACCTTTCTTAAACTAAATAATTGAAAATATAAGCAGTGTGGTTATTTTCAAAACTTTAATTAAATGTCTTGTTTACGTCAAGCTATTGTTTGAACTAAAACAAGTATGCATATTTGGTTTTTTTCAGCCTTCTAAAACAGGCAGTCTTGCAGTCTGTACTGCTCTTTTGGTTTAAATATGCAAATTTATTTCTCCAACAAATAATATTATTTTAATAATATTTGTCGTTCATTGAAAGAGTAATAGTTCAAATACCATTCTATCTAGTGCGTTCAAGGAAAACTATATCAGAATAGACTCTGACCTTGAAGGATTCACCAAACTGGCATTCCTTTCAGAAAACCCAAAGAATTTATGTTTATTCTGAATGCACAAGAGAGGCAGTTACTGGTTTATAGACTGAAGTCTATTATATTGATTCTTTAAAGATATAAATTATGGTTACAGTACACACTTCAAATCAATGTCATTTTAATGGAATGTGAGAAAAATAAAGGAAAGGAAAATCATATATACAAATAAGATCTGGGTTCAGCATTATATATTCTTCTTTAGAGTACATAAAGCTAACCTTTCCTGCCTCTGTTTCTTGATAAGAACAAACAGGTTTACTTGGAATTTGTAATTTAAAATTAATTCAGTACTTCAGCTGCCTTACCTTTTAGAATAGTTTTCTAACATTTTCATATTAGTCTCATACTCTCAGAAAATAGATATTAAATGACACTCTTAAACATGAGGTTAATAAGCCCTAGTAATTCTTATTATAGACATTGATTCCTGAATAAGCTGGGAAAGATCATAATTATTTATCATGTGAAAACATCATGTTATCCGCCTCCTGAAAAAATTGGAACATAGGCTAAATTTCTAATATCCCTAATATTTTGTTACCTGATACACAAAGGTGATTATAGTTTTCACTGTGGAGAGAAATTTCTCAAATGCCTCTGTAATTTAACATTAACATGGATCTGATACCATCCACTATATTTGAATGCCTTAACTCAGTACTTTTAAACTTGTGCTTTGCACCTTTATAATGTGGATGCCCTCTGTAGAGCTTTGAACCTGGTCTCTTGAGATGATATTATAAAATAAAGTCACTCTATACTCATCATTTATGAGTGGACCTAAGATGTTTTCCCCTCTCTTATGACTGCCATGACTTAAAATGTCCTTGTGTAAAGCAAAAATAAGCCTGTCAGATCCGTTTATAAATTTATTAGGTGAAAGCCTCATTTAGGACACATAAATGTTATCTGTATTGAATTAATTACTCAAACACAAACATACATTATTTGTATTCTGAACAGATTGTTTCTGGGTTAAAGTATTGCCCTTCTGACTGGCTTGCATTGATTTACATTGGTTTTACTGAAAATAATTGAATCATTCTGCCCTCTTTTTCTTTTTCTCAATAAGAAGGACTTTTTTTTGACTGTATAAATGCCATTTGTTTCATTATTAATGATTAAGAAAGGCAGATAAAACGTACTTAACTTTAAAAAATTAAAATATTATATTCAAACAGGCTGTTATTCAAGAATATGCATATTAACACAAAAATGAAATGCCATTCACCTTATTTTTCAAAACAAGGGTGTGGTGCCCATATCTTGTTGAGAATGAATATTAATATTGTGTTTGGGAGAGCAACACACATATATCGATCAAATTTTTAATGTGCATAATCATTGAGCCGGCATTTCCAATTCTAGGATTTTATCCTACAAAAATGATCACACATAAACAGAAAGATAAGTGTTTATAAAATGGTTCATCGGAACATTGCTTATAATAGCAAAAAAAATGGAAATAGTTTATTCTAGCATTGTTCACAAAATCATTTTCTTTCTTGCAATATTTATAATATAAAAAATAGATATAATAATCACTATTTTGGAAGTGTAATTAGCCATTAAAAAGAATGAAGTTTAGAGATAATAAAGATCTCTAAGAGAACTCAACATACAAAATAATTTCCAGAATATGTGTAGTATTACTTCTAGGGATAGGAGCAAATTAGTGATTTTTGTTTGTTTTTTTGTAGCTGGATGTTAGTGTTGTACTCCATAGTAGTCCATATAATTTTAGACTTTCCACAATCAATAAACATCAATGTAAAATTTTAACAAAGTAATTGAAAATTTAAAATAAGGGTTTATTTAACAATACATTGGACTCCCTAATGTAAGTTATGCATTCATGAAAGAGGATACATTTGAATATATTTTAATGGATGTTTTGGTAGTAGTTTTTATAAATGTTTAATTTTTCTGCATGGAAAAGCTAACATTTCTTTTGGTCAAGCAACATATGAGTTTATTAGATGAACTGAAAAAAATGACAATATGTCGTATAGCTAATTTGATATCATTTGATCAAATTTATTCATTTATTTAAATTTACAAAAACAATTAATTAACAACAATGGGCCAGATCAGTGCCGTGGGTATTTTAGACACACAACTGATACAATGCAGATCTGTATCTTTTACAGATGCAGGTTATTTGGTGTGGGACAGAATGTTGGTGGAATCTAAAATTTGTATATAGCCCTTGTCTTTGGCATGACAGTTTGAATATTAACTTTTATGAAAGACAACTTTTTTTCATGTTTCAGGCCTTGTTAAGAAATGATTCTATGTGTTTTATTTTATGAAATAATTTTAAATTTTGACTACTGAATTTATTTCCATTTTATATTGTTATTTCTGTACATTTGCCCAAAGACCTTCAGAAATTGTCACATTTACAATGAATAAATGGATAAAAATAGGGTGATTTTTTTTTCCTATGAGACACCTAGTTTAGATTTAGTGAAGCTCAGCTCAGATCAAATTACATGCTGAAACAGAATTCATGTATACAAATTATGTACAGTGCCACAATTAACTTAGAATTGGATGCTCATTATCCTGCTGTTTTGTTCCATTTTTGTCCACACGTCAAAAAAAATCAAATATACATGCAATTACTTTCCAGAACGAAATAAATGTTAGCAATTCAGTGTTCAAAAAGGCAACATTCACAATGCTAGATGACCAAAACGATAACTTTGTGAGGATAACAGGCAAGCAATTAACCCTGCAGCCAGACTGTCAAATCATTCAAAGAAATCTTAACTCAGTGGAGAGTTTTGATGTGCCTTCATAAGATAAATAAAAACTATAAAAATCACTCCTCCTTGTGTTGGCTGTAATTTTGTTAACCTTCATTCAGCCCCCTCAATTTGTCGGTAACTACATAATAGCAAAGAATCTCTACAAAATTAAACATTTTTTTAAGTCTATGTTGTGAGTGTACTTCTGGTATAAACTTCGGCCATATTAGGTCTTTGTTTATAGAGAATGAAGACTAATTCCTTCTTCAAGAAGTATACCATTATTGTGTCTCATTTTTCAGTTGTAGAGAGGGGCTAAACTCTGTGATAAAACACTGTAATGGATGTCTAAACTTTCCTAAATAGCTGGATCTATTTTTGAAATTAAGTTTTTATGTGTAATTATTACAGAAATTACAAAATAAACATACATGAACACACATTGAAGTCCATTACTGAGCTCCATTAAGCAGTTAATCAAAACAGCCACGGAAGCAAAACACATTATTTTATGTGCATTTGGTAGTGTCTATGTGCAAATTTCTATAAGATCTATGAAAGTGTAGAAGGCAGAGGAATTCAATTTCTAGAATCCAACCTTACTATTTCACAGCTTAAAAAATAAAAGCACCACACACACACACACACACACACACACACACACACACGAGCAGACTTGCCTTCTGAAGGTTTGTTCTGAAATTGACAACTAAGGGTGACGCAAAGGCAGGGATAGACACTAACCCTCCTATATTCTTAAGTTACCTCTTTCTCCTTGTATTTACTTATGGGTGTATGTTAATTTTTATGTCTTTTTATGTCTTGGGAATCTAATATTTTCTCAAAATACACAAACAAAACTCTCAAATTAGGAAAAATTAAGCCACTGTGTTTCAGGAGCCATGGTGAATAAATCTACACATTCTACAAAATAACACTAATTGGAATATTTTAACCTAAGTGTGGTTAATAAGTTCAAGTTCTTCTATTAATTCTTCTTTTAATTAGTACTTCTATTCATATTCTTTTAGAATAAGTATTATTACTTTCCTCCACTTTCTCTCCTCCCATTTCCACCCAATAATAGAAACGAAAGGAAGTCACAACTGGAAGTGACAACCAGCGTAATGTCATTTCAGACTTCCATTAGCTGCTGTGAAAGGATGGTACTGAGTAAGTGAATTAAATGTATCTGAAAATCCCAGCTAAGGTGAGAGTAGGGGGAAAAGGGCACAGGGGCCTGGAATAATCAGGGTGCATGGACTCCACCCTGGAGATGATAGGCATGGAATAAATCCTACAAGGTCCTTTTTATGATTCTTCCCCATCTACCCCAAAGATTGAGTTGAGTCATACCTGCAGTCATTTGCACTTTACACAATGAGGGACAACAGTTTTATAGACATTTGAAGGATACCCAGCAGTGTTTGAACAGTTAAGAATCTTCCATTGGAGTTAAGTGTATTGCACTTTGAGGTGAGTAATAAAAATATAGTAGATTATATGAAAGTTAAAAGACTCAGGAATTAAATCCACAAATAGATCTGCCAAAGGACATGCTCCTGATTAGGTTAGATAAAATAGATGGTTAATTACTCATAAAGAGAAACTATTGTCATTATATTAGTCTGAGCAGTGGCATCTTTACCCTTCATAAATTATTTCTGATATTTGTGAAACAATAATTTACATTTTGAATAATTTTCCATATGAATTTACTTTATTCACAAATGCATATTCTTCCATTGTAAAGTATTATTTGACTGTTATACATTTATTAGTATATATAAAATAAGTTTTCCACTATGAAGGTCAAATGAGTTTTGCATTTGTGAACCCTTTTGTAATGTAATCTGATTTCACAGTTATACAAATACTTGAAATTTACTGTTTTTAGATATATTCAGAGATCCATGGTTCTTTAAATGCAATATTAAACAAATTGATGGTTAATTGATATGATCTCCGTGCTGAACATTTTCTTTTCTTTTTTTTTTTTCTCTTTTTTGAAGAGGAAGGCAGAGGCTTTTTAGAGAGAAAGCGAGAGGACAGAGCTCCTGGCTCAGGCCAGGAGGAGACAAGAGAGCCCCTGAATATTTTCTTTTGTGTTATTGTAACAGACATTACAAGACTCGGTATGTCTGTACCAATGACTTCCCTTCTGGCTTAAGAGTTTTTCTAAACCTGTTCTTTCACATGTTGACTTACAAATTAAAAGTAATAGGATATATAGATATGAAATATATACACCAAATACAGTATTAAAGTGTGATACAAAAACGTACTTTTACCTAAAAATCAAATTTAAATATGTGTGTAACCTGGGGTATTTGTTGAAGCTCCATATCAATTTCTGTTTTCATTTTTCAATAAACTGAAACTTGACTAAAATCCAGATGCATATCATAAAGTGAAATAGTTTTCATTGCATTAAAACAACTGAGGTCAGTAACACCACTACTACAAAGGTGTAGCTCTGATCATATTACATGTCATGGCTGATGCACTCCTGCATGGAAGAGACTTTGGAAGTTATATAGTCAAAATGATCAGTGAATAAGGCAATATTACCACTATATAAGGCTGCCACAGAAAATAATTTGACATTATTTCAAACAGAATATTCAGGATTCATTTCAAAAAATATATTTAATTTAGAGCATTTCAGAATAAATCTCTCAAAAAGTTGAGTTTATTTTTTAATAATGTTACCATGAATACTTGAACTTGAACGCTATCATATACTTCATTTTATGTTCTTATCTGGGAATTCACAGACACTATACCATGAGATTTCTATGAATAAATATTTGTCAACCTGAAACTTTGGAGATCATTATTAAAAAGAAATGATGCTTTTCCATGCATAATGGATATATTCAGGAAGTTCTTAGGGAACTATTTTGATAAAGTAATAGAAAATAGACATATCACCATGGTTTCTCAAGTAGTTTGCCTTAAAATTGAAATACTAAACTAGATTGCACTCTCCACTTTCATTTTCATCTCAGTGAAAAAACAATTTAGTGGAGAGACATGACTGTAAATGCAACATTTGATTTTCCAGATTTTTGTTTTTTGATACTGAAAACATCTATTTTATTCAATATCATGAAATAAAATAAATTATTATTTATTTCTGTTATTCTTTTACACGTTTGTATACTTTCATAGCTTTCATGAATAATTTGGTAGAAAAGCACATACCATATTTCTCTGATAATCTCAATATAAAATCTGGTAAAATCCAGGACCTGGGGAAGTGTCATTGCTGTACTGGCCATACTTCCACCTACTATATCCAAATTCAGAAGGTTACAGGGAAGGAAGTGTTGACAATAAAGATCACCCTTTAGGGTATTTAGAGGAAAACCTATTATCTGTAAACTTAAAGTGGTGACAGCCATTAACAACAAGGGATGTGTATGTGCTTCTTGTCAATTTTCCAAAAGAGAAAATGTATTTACTGAAAAGATAAGCTGTAATTGTCAGGTAAAGAAAACAGGCTTATCACTGACAAGGTGAATCATGAAAAGGTACTGAAAGATTGGTGTTCTAGGATAGTTTGCAGGAATACTGGATATTTTTTATCTAAAACTAATTTAGGTGTTACTCACTTTGCTTCAACAGATTAAACATGCTTTCAAAAAATGAAACCAAAAATATTTCAAAAACAATGGCAATTTCTATTATTCAAAACAAAAATCATGTATGTACATAGACATGCCTGATAAAACATGAATAACCAAAACCTTTTCTTCTGTAAACAAAAGTTATCTCAGTTTTACAGAGTTTACTGACAGTCCAGTCACATTTTTTATTTGTCTTCCATAATTTTTAAGAGCTCAGTTGTAAGTTGGTGCTTAAGTATTTCCTAGTCTTTCAACCTTTGTCAAGTCATGGTTCGTCTCAGTGTATCCTTAAGAGAATGTATTCTGCCTGCCACTCCTGTGTCAGCTCATGTCAGTTCAGCACCCCGCAGCTGGTAGGCATCTTGCTGTCATCCACACTGTGTACACCTAGGGAGGCAGAGTTGTGTTGTGACAGAAATCACTTATCTCAGGCTGCTTTCCAGGCCTGCATTTTGGATGATCGTGTTGTGTCATTTAAAGTTCGTATGAGTACAGTTTATGATTGAAACATGAAAAAGCTTTGAGAACCAAATATGTCTGAGGAGTGTCAATTATTGTTTTGTTTCTTCCTTACCAAACAGAACAGATAGATTACAGAACTGACCTTTCCCAACTGGATGATCTGGATAAAGACACTTAAGTGTTTAGTTGCCAAAAATCATTTCCTTAACAACCTTACGATGACCCATAACACACATTCTGTCTCAGTTGTTAAATCAGAAATCCTCTCTAGATTTACTGTGTGCTGTACAACTTACTTCCAGGTTGTTCCACAATCTTTTGACCAGGCTCCTAAAAGGTATGATACATTTTAACTGGTAGTAATATTTGGGAAATTTTAGGTAAATTATATTTTAATGTTTCTAAAGGAGAACGGGGTATAGGGAAGAGGGTGTGTAGGTGAAATTGCAGAATTTCCAGAATCTCTTGCCTGGCCTTAGTGCATCTCCATATCCACAGGCATTCCTAAGGGGTGGAGAGCTGTAGCCCATCTTCTTATCAGTGGGCAATTACCTGGGAGACTAAGGGCTTATCTGCACCTGAGAGGTTGGGGAGAGGGTTCCCTTGCTTCTGCTGGAGCAGGAGAGAGATGGCCCCCAGACTGCAGTCTGTAAGCAATAAAGGGGTTTTAAACTTTATTTCTCCCTTTGACTGTTTTAGAGGTATTTTGCCCTGGGATTTCCTCTCCCCAGAGTTACATCTGGCAGTAGTTGCTAGGACCTCTGAACCCGAAATCTGTCTAAATGGGTGAACTTTATTTCTCCCTTTAACTGATTTCGGTTTCAGCTACTTATTTTGCCCTGGGATTTCCTCTCCCTGGAATTACAGGGTGTCTAATTCCCATAAGGGCAGAGAGCTTTATATTTAAATATACTATTAGGCTTATTAACTATTGAGTTGAGATTCAAATGTGAGAGAATAAATTCATTATGTAATGGTATTTATTTATTAATTTCCTAGACTACTCATTGGAATTAAATATTGGATGTGAATCATTACTCAACTTTCTGGAAAAACACAAATAAATGTTAATGGTCACACAGTTTTTTCCATGTTTGTAAGTCCCTAGGAATAAGTTCAAATAATCCTTTACTTGTTTCAATTCACTATGCACTGCAGACTGAAGTGTTGAGAAATATCTTATCTGAAGTCAGTGCCTTTAGTGTTCAATCAATTATCTTATGATGAGGTAAGGCTTTAAACAAATAAACACAATTCTTTAAGGGAAGTAAGAAGATGGAAGAAAAGCCATCCCCAAGCAGGTTTCTCACATTCCACTGTTCTAATAAGACTATTTTATTAAAAGTTTCAACTAATGGTTTTAACCATTAAGGATGTCTTTCTACTTAACAAAAGCTAATATGATATCAATTCATCAAGTAATTAATGTTTTCAAAACAATCCAGAATAGAGTGTTTTGGGTTTCATCTCTGTTTTCTTCTTCCTGTGTGTATTTTTGAGTGATAGGATTATTTGAAGCTTGAAAGGATTATTTCAGGGGATTTTGGTCTCACCATAACAATCATGGTGCAGTCATTGGCTTAAATCCCAAGGGGTCAACTACATACTTCAAGCTTTAGTGTTAGCTAAATAAATATTGCGTGCATGGCTCTGTGGGAGACTTGGAATGAATTCTTCAAGATGGCTATGACACAAGTATCTCCTTTTGTGAAAATAATGGTACATTTTGAAGGAAGAGCAGTACTTGTTTTTCTTTCTTGACAGAAATACCAATTGAAATACTGGACAAATAATACTAGCTAAATCCTCAATATTGGAGAGAGTAAAAAAATTATCTTTACCAAAAACCAAAACAGAGTAATACATATATGTATATTTATACATATTTGTATATTTCAAGATATATTACATGTTAAATATGTACATTATACATACATGTGTATACATAAATATATACATTATAAGTATATACATCATACATATATGTATATTTTTAAATATTTTGTTTTCATTATATATATACATATATATGTTTATACATGCATATATATATACTTATATATGGACATTTTCCTCTTGCTAAACCCAGCAATAATGTAGGAAGGAGAGCAAGGGCTGCCGCATATGCCAGCACAGTTTGCACAGTACGCTGCTACAGTCAGTGCTGGTACCATGAGAATCTTTGTGAATTCTACACTATATTGGGTATAGTACCTGCACAATCATATCCTATGAGCTTAAGGGAAGTTAAGAAGATAAACTCGTATGATGATGAAATAATCATGTTAGAGAATTTTTTCCTTAATAAAAAACCCCTCAAGTTTATAGATATTATTTAAAATATCTTCATATCAATGCCTGGAGAACTCATGTAGAAATCCTCATTATCCCATTAGCAAACTGTCTTCTACAAATATGCAGGGTCCAATGTATGGATGATAAATCACATGTGGCATTTGGTATGCTTTGTTCTCCTAGAATATATCCAGAATCATTTTTATCATTAGCATGATCATTTCACACTCTACTAGTTAGAGAAATAGTTTACGTTTAAGATGTCATAATATGCATGACCTTTTCACAGTACATAAATATGTGGAGCTAAAGCAAAATGCAAAGATGCACAATACAAATTAGGATATTTCAAGTATATAGTGACTAGCAGAAATGCTGACTTTTAAAAATGGCACATAAATTTAATATAGAAGCTGTGAAATTTTTATCTCAGTTTTTAACACTGAAATACAAAGTTTAATTATGTTACATTAAATAAACTTACATAATTTTAGCACTATGTCTTCTCAAATACCTTCACTCCCTACTTCCAGATTTGAGGAAAACACCTCATATTTTTAAAGTTTTTTAGTGGGACTTTACTGACTCCTTTCTGGGCCTTGCTCCCTGATAGCTTCCCTACCACGCATCCAAGAGGGTGACATTCTATTTCAATTTGTCTTAACCGAAAGTTGCATGACCTCCATTTCCTCAGGAATATTATTTCTTAGTGGAAAATAAACGAGAGACTTGTAGGAAAAATAAAACAAAACAGAATGAACCAACTAGGAAAAGTGAAATGTTAATATAGGCATGTGAGGTGGTAGGGGGGAGAGAAGGTCTTTGTGAATATAATACAATATGTGAAAATCTTGCAGAGTAAGGAATTTGATGTTGATAGTTTGTTGAATCAATTTCAAGAAGACAGACTTGGATTTCTGATACCATAGGTTATTCTGACATATTTTTTCTGTTCCCACACTCAAGACTGCATCTCTTGCTCGCCAACTTCTCCTTGGCAGGAATTTTTTATTTTTTAGACCCAATTACACATGTAAAAACTACTGAAGAGGCATAGAGCTTTTGTTCAAGTGTGATATATCTTTTGACAGCTGCTGATTTAGAAATGAAAACCTAGACCACCTAAACTATTATTGTATTAATTTATTTGAAATGACAGTAATAAAACCATTACATGTCAACAAAAATAATATTTAAAAATTAAAAGTAGCAGTATTTGCCTAAAGAAAATTGTGAGGAAATAACATTGTTGTATGTTTTTGAAAATTTCTTTAATGTATGGCTGAATAGAAGACATTTGGAATCTCTGTTTCTATATTCCATCTATTGTGAATTCATGCACCATAGTGCTGCTGGAAAACTCAACTCTATGCTCAGGAGAAAGTGAAAATGAAAAAGGCAAATAACATTTTAGGATTGTTTTGAAAAGAGTTTTGACCTTGCAGATCCTCTGAAAAATCTCAGAGAACCCCAGAGTTCTCCAAACCACATTTTAAGAGTTGCTACCCCAAGAAACAAGTCTAATGAAATATCAAACATTTGATGCTTTGCATTCATTTCTTTCTTTAGGCACTTGTTCTCTAGGACAAGATTACAAAGAGAGGGTTGTTCCCTCTTCATCTAAATTGTAATGATCTAAACCTTAAGAGAAATAAAACTCAGTTCCAATCATCAAAGGGAAGTAAATAGCAAATAGTCCAAACTAGTAGTTCATATAGGCACTGAATTTTACCATAAAGAGATATTCTCTCAGCCGAAGACATTTAAATCTGGGAAAAGTAAGATGGCTGTTTCTTTCTTTCTTTTAAGCTATAAGTATAGAAAGTATAACGTACATTGGCAGGTAGATGACAGTGGGTAGGAAAAGCAATAGTCCTTCAAACTAAGAACAACTAATCGGTAATATAATATCATCTGAGAAGATTCTGCCAGTAGGTATGTAATTTTACTTTTTCTCTATATTAATCAAGACAATGGAGCCTGTTACACAACAAATAATCACTTCTGGGGAATCATTTAAGATCTACTGAGAGTGGCGCATGAGAGCTGGGGTTAGTTGAGGATTTAAACAGTATGAATGGAGAGTAGTCATCACCGTTATTCAGTGAGTCCTCCCGCAGACCTTTCCTGAGCGCCTGCTCGGATTCAGGGGCTCCGCCAAGGAGGAGTGTGGAACCTCAAGGAGCTTCTCATTTTCATCAGGTATACTGATCCAGTTTAGAGCACAGTTGCTAATACTAGGTTGTAAACTGTAAAGCTAAAAATAGACACTCGGAAATAATTAACTAAATAAGTGAAGGACTTAAAAAATCTTGTTACTTATAGATGTTTATGACCTTTGTTAGTGTAGAACAGAAATAATCAAATTTCCTATGATTGCTGCTTTCACAGACAAATCAAATGAACGGGCAATTAATTAATTAGCTTCTAGCAGAGCTTATAGTGGAACCTCATATTGATTTGGAAATTTAAATTTCTAGTTTCATCAAAATATGAAGAGCCGTCTCCTCCTGAAAGACAAAATGTTAAGTAGCCATGATTTTTAAAAGAATTTGATAAAATAGCATTTTAAAAACAATTTACTTTTTACAAATAGTTCCTATAAAATAAAGGCTTTGTTTTATTAGTGTTCAAAACAATATGATGCATAATAAGAAATATCTCAAATGCATAAATTTGAGAAAAAAGTATAAAAATATCTCTTAGAGTCTTGCCAGATACTTTGAATAAAACATAAAACGTAGCATGTAATGATTCATCAAAAATACTCAAAGGATACAAATATGCAACCAAAAGCAGTGAAGGGTTCCTTTTAAGGTAAAGAATAAAGGGAGAAGCATTTGATTACAGTATCAATAATTTATGCTACCAATTAACCTACAACTTTCAGGTTGAACTTCCTCTGCATGACTGACACACTGGATACAATTAATAGTCATTTATCTCATGGTTTGATAAACTTTATATATATATATGAATTCAAATTAATTTATTCATGCCTTTACATGCAAAATAGAGAGAATATATTATATTACGGAGCAACTTCGATTGCAATCAGAAACTAAATTTAGAATTCATGAAATGCAATTGAATGAATGAATTTTTAGACATCGCTCTTGAAAGATTTTGAAACATGAGTGTGTTTGTTAAGAATAATAAGAGTAAGCTCAATTCATTCCAGCCTATATTTTATTCTCTAACTTAAGTTCTTTCATAATAAAATTCTTTTGTCTTGGACTTTCTGCTTTCTACTTTTCTACTTAGCTGAATTTTATACATCCTTTGGAAATCAGATCATAATGTCCTTCCTAGGAAACCTTTCTTCACCCTTCTTGGTGATGTACGCCATTCCCTGCACATCAATAGCAGTAATACATACAGCATCTAGAGAACTGCAGTCTGATTGTTAAACTGCATCTCTGGTTTTATGATATAGGCTTTTTAAAGATAAAGGTAATTTTTATTATTTATTTTTAAATTTATTTGCTTATGTTTAATTTCTAGTTCATATTACAGTGTCTGGTAACCTAGCATAAAGTTGATAAATCAAGATTCTTAGCTAAATAGTGAATGGATAAATAAATGTTCCCCAGATATTAGGCTTTAGAGTACTTGATAGAATTTATTTATTAGTGGTGTGATAGACTTTATTAAGTCCTTGGTCCACGTTTGATATGTGAACTCTTTGAAGATAAGGTCATTGTGTCATTTGTTCATGTATTTGTATGTTTCAGAGTTATAAGTAACAGAAATTAAGTTGTGCTGATTTCCAAACTTTACAAGTATAAAACCCACAATTTGAAGAAAAAGCTGGGCAACAAAGACAAGGAGCATCTTAGCTCTGGGGATCTCAGCACTAAGAAGGTTATGGGCTGTAGTCTAGGCTACTCCACTAAATGATTTAGACCCTTGCCTTGTGTAACCTTACAAAACTTGAACTGCTCTCATAGAGAATAAGCATGTGTGTGTGAGTGTGCTTGGTGGGGGATCACTGAAGGTGAGTAGGGACCCAGGGTAGTAAGTACAGGACATAAGCAATTCCACAAAATATAGTTATCAGAAGGGAAGACAGAGGTTTGCAAAAAAATGATTGCTATTAGAATCCACCCCTTGGCTTCTTGGTTCACAGACACCCTATTTTCACTGACAGACTCTAACAATTCCAAACTTGAACATAATACAACTTTCCAGATATCAACCAAAACACTGAACTTTTCCCCAGTGGGGCACAAAAGCGAGCTATCCTCTCACTGTGTCCACAGGGAGTGCTTGGGAAATCATCTAGTACAGGAGTCATCCATGTTTCCTTAGTGATATTACAGCCTTGTACCCACATTCTGGTACTTTGAGATGCATAGTAAATTTAACTTTTTCCTACTAATGATACATACTAGTGTAGGGACAGGAAACAGAAAAGTGATTTTTGTTTTTATTTTTATAAATGGAACATTAAAGTAGATGCATAATTTTCCATCCTGTTGAGAAAGCATCATGTAGCTGGCTTTCCCCTCCATCACTATTTCATATTCATTTTATTTGCTCGGCAACTTAGCTCACTATTATGTTATGTCTGGTTGGTTTTCCCTTTCCATGATTTGTAGATGAGACCTCAGAAGCCTCCCTGTATAGAATTGCAGTTACTATCAACTAAACTTCACTCTGGTCTTTGTCACTGTCCATCTGAGTTTCCTCCCAGTTTTCCATCAGCAACTTTTCTAATACAAGGTGTGTAGTTACACCTTGATGCCCCTTGACATTCAGTTCGTTACTACAGAAAACAATAGAATCCTTTTTTGGTCATGACCAGAATATTCTGGTATTCTTAGATTTCTTCTTAATGGAATAGCTAAATGTTCATGGGGTACACTCATCCTTTGACTATTGAACTATTCAAATCATGGTTGGGCAAAGTTTGTCTTTAAGTATCCAGAGAATAAATATGTTAGGCTTTGCAGACCATGTGGTCTCTGTCATAAATACTGAACCCTAGCATAGTGGGAAAAAGCAGCAAAATATAAATAAATATGTGTGACGGTGTTGCAGTAAAACTTTACAGAACAGGCAGAAGGCTGGATTTGGCCCTGTAGGTACACTTTGCTGATTTAAATCATCAGAGGTAGACAGGAAACAAAATATTGATTCGTCATTGGGTGTAATCATCACTGGCAGCAACTACAGTTATACCCTTAGTCTTCCAGACTCCTGACGTTCTAGCTGGCAGGGAAAATACAACCACACATGATCACTGGTTCAGCTCCTTAGCTACATCCTGCAGGACTGCATCTAAAGTCACACTGCACCTGTCCTCAAGGGCACTTCTGTTCTCTAAGGCCAGGAGCTGAGGATGGTAGAGTTGTGGTCGAGTCATGCTAAGGACCTGGTTTCTACGCCAATACGGACCAATCAGTGCTTCCTTCATGTCTGCTTATCTGAATTTCTTATCTTTGGCTCATCATTTGTTATTTTAGGGCTGACCTTCCCCAGCTGCCATGATTTTGTCAGGCCCACCACCCAGTCAACTCCACATCCACTATCATGACGGATCCCATCAGGTGTGGCCATCAGGGATCACTCTTCCCTGGATAGAGTTCTTCTCGGGGATAGAGGGGACACTCAGGGGTGGGGACAGAGCACAAGACACATACACAGCCATATAAATTAATGCCCCAGTAGGAACAATCTCCAACCATTTCAGTGATTCTCAACGTTAAGTTGAGATGAGCCCTGGAAGCAGATATGCTTGAAATTAGGTTTATTATTGGAATTATCAATATCCTTATCTGATAAATTCTATTTTGTACATATGTAACTGTGAGCTGCAACGGAGCATTCAGCCTAAGAGTCCCTTATAAATATTATGCCAACAGATAACTGACAAGATGTTTCCTGGTGAAGTAACATACTGGAAGTTTAGGCAAAGATGTTTTCATAGGCAAATTTCATTAGCAGTGGCTGCAGGTTAGATTCACAAGGAGAACATCACATCGTGGAACTCATGAATGATCTCTATCCTTGATGTATTGATGGTATGGGTTATATGAGTCCAAAAAATAATCATTGGACACTTGGAAGATGGATGCTTGACATCTCTGAACTGGTTATGGGGCATCTGGTCATTAAGAAGCTTTGCTGCCGTGGAAGACTTATGTGACATTCACATAAGAAACAATATCCTGTGAATTTGGGGTAATTAGGTTCTTCCACCAAAGCTTCCCCAAATATCCTATTTAAGCATCCTCTAATTTTGCTTTTTAATAATCATTGCCTATCTAGCCAGATTATTGGAGATGACCAAGAATCATAAAGGTACTAACCTCAATCTATTTCTCTTTTTGGGTGAATTTGGAAACTAGATTGACCACCTACCAGGTTGACCTCTGGGGGCATTTCCTGACTCTGTGGTCCTTTGGTGCCAATGCTGAGTGGGCATTAATATCATGATGATCCCCTTCTTTTGGGTATCTGCTGTTATTTACAACATCTTATATATCAGATGTGGGGCTTTTATTTTGCTTTGTGTGTTTGTGTGTGAGTGAGTGCATGCATCAGCTATACTGGTGGAAACTAGAATAGCTGTGTGGTCAGCCAAGGCCTGTTTCTCATTCCTAGTGGTGAAGTCCTAAAAGTAGAGAAACCTTTCCTTCAACCTGTAAGCAATATTTTATCCTTAGATGTTTGGACTCGCAAATCCCTCACTGGTGTTACAAATTCTGTATTTTGGTGCAATATATCTCTCACCATAGTTATACATGGATCCTACCAAGACATTTAGGGTCTTACTGCTTCATACTGCCTAGATTTTTGTGCAAACATAATGAAAATCCTTATACTCATTTGAAGCACAAAGATAGAAACTGGACTACCTTGGAAAGAAAATGGTAAAGTCATGCCATGGTTCTTAGTGAAATGTACTTGAATATATATGTTTTCATCAGTGTGGAGAAAAGTTGCTTTATCATATGAATAGGTGCACATGTGCCAAGTTGTATTAATTCATTCTAGTAAGCATTTCACATCTAGAATAGCAGCTTCAATTAAATTCAACATCCAATTAGATTTACAATAATACTATGTCATTTTTTAAGATCCTTAAGCATTCTTTTTTTGTACAATGTCAACTGAGAACTTGATTTCAAATCTTGGTGGGGGCTCTGCTCTCTGCCATTTCCTCAGGGGGCAAGGCTTGCTTTTGATGCATTTAGGCAAAGAGGGGGAGGTAGAATGGCATTCAGCTGGGTCTTTCTGCAGTGGTAGTGCTTACTTCATAGGTTAGAAAAGCATTGTGGGGATTGTTTCAGTTGCTGACGATAGCAGTTCTTATCTCAGACTCAGAAACTAGGGAAATAACTGCATGATGAGGTCTGGGACCCAGCAGATTTACTCTGAAGTTAATTCAGATAAAAATACATTAATCACCTATATTCCTGGCCCTCATTCTGAAAACACAACTTCGATGCTTCTGAGTCCTTTGAGACTAAACTTCACTTAAACAGGGAATAGCAGTCTTTAAAAAGTTGGAGATTTCTCTTTCCAAAGTAAATGGCCATGGATATCATTAGAAAAGACTAGAATACAGGCTATGAATTTAGGGGATTGCAACAGGGAATCTTCCTTTCATTCAAGATGCCATCACTCTATTAGATGACTAGCTCTGGAAATTGGATGAGATCAGGACCATAACTAGGAAACATGTTAGCTTTGGTGTGGAGAATGATGCCAGATTTTGTTCACTGGACCTGACTGGTAGTTGAGCAAGTTTTTAGTATATACATTAAACAAGGCTTCGGTGTATTGCCTATCCATGTTATTTCTCAGAAACTTAGGATCCATTAACTTCAGACAGAGATCTCTTTGGGTACCCTTGGTACTTAAATCTGTAGTTCTGTGGATAACCAGATGAGCATCACTTATTAGAAATGCTGAATCTCAGGTCCCACCCCAGACTTACTCAGTCTGAACCTGCATTTTAACATACACAGGCTATTCATTTGCCTATTAAGCAAATGAGAAGCACTGGCTTAGAACATTACATTAGAGGTAATTTCTATGTCACCTTGATGCTCATTTTGATAGACATTCCTAGTTTGCATAGGATGATTTGGTTTTATGACTTGAACTTCCCTTACCCTTGCTGAAATCAAGAAGACCATTTCATTCGCAGCTCTCCCAACTAACACTCCAAACCTAAAGACATCATATAGCAGTGGTTGTTGTTGTAAGATCCTAGTATTTCATGGCATGAATGATGGCAAATCTTTGGGACTCTGTGCAAGGGTATATGAGGGATTAAGTGAATGGAAGACATTACTGAAAGGTCATTCTTTCTCCTCTGTATTGTACCATGGACTTGCTGGCCTTTCATTATAATTATCAAGTGTCAGAATTTGGTTCAGATGTATATATATTCAGTACAATAAAATTATGTTCCATTCCCATAATTATTTTCCAGATTTCCATTGATAGAAATTTGTAAACACTTGCAATTCTATTTGAGTATAATCCCTCTTTTCTTCACATTAACCTCACATTGTCTAAATTGAGTCTGTGGTCTGATTAACAATCTAAAACAGTGATGGGTAGGACAAAGAAGTAACTTTTAAACTTTCACCTGTTAAAAAAGAGAAAGCTTTCTTAAGAAACTGAGGCATGTAGGAAAATGTCTCAGAGATATTGTACGTTAAAGCCCAGTACTTTTTTGGTCCCTTTAATTTTTCCCAGGTACTTATTTTAATTGTTGGATGTACATTCTTTTCTGATCAATACATTCACTGTCACATAAAAGACAGGCAGTCATGCATTTAACTAAGGTTACAATTTACAATTGCACACATTAAATTTCTGAGCTTAGTTTATAGGACTCAGCTACAAAGAGTAAAGCACTGTCTTGTCAAGACCAAGAAATATGTCACATACCATTTTGTATTTTGATGAATTTAGAAATGAGAGTTTTATTCCCA
The DNA here is from genome assembly GCA_032199065.1 of Smutsia gigantea. Lineage (NCBI taxonomy): Eukaryota > Metazoa > Chordata > Mammalia > Pholidota > Manidae > Smutsia > Smutsia gigantea. Next base: position 375,275 of record JAVSCE010014239.1, read on the forward strand.
CCCTTCAGAATATCAGTGCCGTTTGAGGTAGCTGTCCTGATCTCCAGTGCTTGCAGTCTTCATTGCCTCTAAATTTATGACAGTAACTGCTCACTTCAAGGAATATTACACTTGATGGACACATGAATGTCACAGTTGGTGACTGTCCCCACTGGGTCATTAATGCATGCATTGTACTAATAATACCCCAATCAGAATTATTCAACAAATGTTTTGGGGTCACTAACTATGTGCTAGATACTATGGCAAGCACACAGATTTCATCAGTAGACAAACAGATTCATTTGGTTAGAGGAAAATGGAAACTAGTCACAAGGAACAGAAACTATGATTAAATAGGCACATAAAGGAAACACTATTGGAGTAGCAGATGGTATTAAAGGGTAAAGTACACCGTAAAGTCCCAGGAAAGGCAGGAACTAGGAAGAAATCTCAGCAATGAGAAGAAAGAAATTGTTTGCTAACGGGATCGCTGTCTGATAATTCAGCAATATCTACTTTCTTTGCTGTGTCCTTCTACTCACAAAAAGTGATGCTTACTTAATATATAAAAATAATGGATTTGTCAGAAATGCACTATAAGCTAACATTAATAATTTGTGGCTAGTTTTTTAAAAATTCTTTTAAACCACATTGCTCAAAGACATAAAATGTTTATAACTACCTTAAGAAGAAAAACACTACAATTCTTTCTTCAAATATTTGGTTTCAGTCACTCAGTTCACTTACTGTTCCATTATATGACTCAGAGGAAACAACAAAGGATTATATTGTCTTTGGCTGTACTTATCATAAATATAGAAATATGCACTATATACATACACAGACATGCACACACACACATATATGTAATTGTTTTTGGTCATTTTTATGTTAAGGAGTTGTAAGTTATTTTGAGCTAAAACAATGAAGTTGAACTTTCAAAAGGAGGGAGAAACACGGTAAAACTCCATATTCTCCAAAGAGAACATTCTTAATCATGGGTTAAAAAATATATCAGTATTTTCAAACTATTTCTCCATAAAAACAAATGTAAGATGTTTTTAATTCTCAGCCATAAGTTCAGGGAGGACTTTTTTCTTTTATCATTATGAACACTTTCAAAAACTGAAAATCAAAACTAATATGACATTTAAAATGCACTCTTCATTAAAATTAATTATTTGGACATATTTGCTTTATTTCTTTCTCTCAGTATTTTCAAGTATTTAAGTAATACAAACATTACTAAAACCGTGACACGCACAAGTTCTACTTTCCCTTCACCTTTCACAAGGTAATAATTAACAGGAATTAGTATATATCTGCCCTATGGACATTTATAATATTATATATGTTCTAATCCATATAAAAATGTACTACCATTATGTCTTTATATATTAAGTAATTTGCCTAAAATATAGCATCATGCTCTGCAATTACTTTTTAAAAATTCTATTTCTAGGATTTACTCATATTTATACATGCACACCTACAATATATTGACTTTTGTTCAGTATCCCATCTTATGGATAATTTATGTACTAACTATATCACTGAAGAGTATGTTTTTAACCATATTTTATTTTTAAAGTTAGTGCTTTGCAGAACAAGCTTGGTTATGACTTTTATGTGTACAATGGTTTCTGGAGAACAGAACCAGTGGAATAGCTGTGACAAGGTTCATGCATCAGCCTTCCCTGAGTATTATCACCATGTTTTGCTCTAAAATGTAATGCAATTCTTAATATATTATTGCCAGGATATAATTATGATTTATACATACATTTATATAAGTTAATTATATATATGTAAATTAATTAAATGTATACATTGTATTTATATAAATTATGTAGATAATTTATAATTATTTTACTGATAAACATTTTTCAGGTTTATTTTAATCAGATTTTGCACCTTTCTCCTCAATTTATTCTAAGAGAGTTGATATTTGGATGCTATTAAAGTGTTTTCAAACTTGCTAAAATGTTCTCTTTTTAGAAATGCTGATAGCTATTCTGTAGATTAAATTTCCAACATACACAATTCTATTATTTATAACTTGTAGAAGTCTTCCTTATTTCCTGTCTTTATAACTTTTAACTTTTTCTTACTTTACTGTATTAATTAGGGATGCCTGTGTAATTTGAAGAGAAGTGGCAATCTTGGATAACTGACTTATTCCCAGTCTAAGAGGTAAGCTTTTCAATCCTTTATAACTGTCTGTTGGCTTTGTTTTTTTTTTTCTTTTTTCTCCTCCCTTTTTTTCTGTTTTTCAAAATTATTTTTATTTTTTTATTGAAGTACAGTTCATACACAATATTATATTGTTTTCAAGTACATAACAGTGGTTCAGCAGTTACCAACATTATTAAATCCTCACTCCAATTATTACAGCTACTACCTGCCAACATGGAAAGATGTTACAGAACCATTAACTATATTCTCCGTGCTGTACTTCCATCCCCGTGACCATCTTATATTATACTGAGATTTTTGCCATTCTAACTGATGTGAAATGATATTTCACTGTGGCTTTGATTTGCATTTCCCTGATGAGTGATGTGAAACATATTTTCATGTGCCTATTGGCCATCCAAATTTTTTTTCTTTGGAAAAATGTCTGTTCAGACTGTCTGCCCATTTTTTAATTGGGTTGTTTGGGTATTTTTTTGGGTTGAGTCATATGAGTTCCTTACATATTTTGGATGTTAACCCCTTATTGGATAAATGATTTATGGGTATATTCTCCCATACTGTAGGTTGCCTTTTTGTTCTGTTGATGGTGTCCTTTGCTGTACAAAAGCTTTTTAGTTTAATGTAGTCCCATTTGTTCATTTTTTATTTTGTTTCCCTGGCCCAGGAAGATGTGTCCAGAAACAAAATTGCTCATGCTTATGTTCAAGAGATTTTTGTCTCTGTTTTCTTCTAAGAGTTTTATGGTTTCATGTTTTACATTTAGGTTTTTATATCAAATTCACTTTTGTGTATGGAGTTAGACAGTAATCTAGTTTCATTCTCTTATATGTAGCTGTCCAGTTTTTCCAACACCAGTTATTGAAGAAACTTGCCTTTTTTCCATTGTATATTCATGGCTCCTTTATTATATATTAATTGACATTATTGTGTGGAGTTATTTCTGGGCTCTGTATTCTGTTCTATTGATCTATAAGTCTTTTGTTCTGCCAGCACTATACTGTTCTAATTACTGTAGCTTTGTAGCATAGTTTTTGTTTTAGTTTTACAGATGCACTTCTATCCCTTATTTTCTAAAAGTTATATTCATAAAATTGATGTTGAACATACTAAACACCTTTAAAATCTGTGATGCATTTATTTAAGTGATCATAAAATTTTCTTTTGACATATTAACATGCTACCTTTGCATTAATATATGATATATATATATGTATATATGTTTTCACTGTATTGGTCATTGATGCATGGTGTGTTTATCTGTGTGTACATGAATTTAAATGAATCTGAATGAATTTGCTAATAATTATAGGATTTCAATGTAATTCTTTATTGAAATTTTTAAATAATTTCCTTTATATTGTTTACTGGAGAACACTTCTGATTTTTTTATGAGATACATATAAGCGCTTCCTTGAAATTTTCTTAAACATACCTAAAAAAGAAATTGGTCCTTTTTTGTGTATTCTTGCATATGTTGGTGGCTACATTTTAAGCTATTGGTTCATTATTTCAACAGTATGCTTCTGAGTTTTAAAAATTTATCATTTTTATTTTTTTGAGTTGGATTAAGGTATACGTTTTATGATATCAGTTTTGTGTTAACTCAAATGATTGTATTGTCAAAGCAGACTCAATAGAAATCATAAATCTTATACTCAGCACCCCTGTTTATGAATGATTCAAATGGTAAGGCAAGCCCCAGAAACAAATGAAACATTCTTTTCCTAAAGGATCAGGTAACTATCAGTTGTAGTTTACAAAAAAATTTATTTCTTTTGTACTGGAACTCTTTCTGTTTCAGATTAAGGAGAGATTTGAACAATGTATGAGAAAACACTGACACACATGAGGCCATTTAATTTGACTCTGCTTTGAGATTCCACTAATTATTCAGCTTACATGACTATTCATCATGTGGTTGGCCCTGCCACAGAAATCCATGAAGTTCAGGTTTGTTCTTGTTTTTGCTTTTAAAAAGCAATCAAAACACACCAGGTATATATATCATGCTGCATGTATTTTGTAGACAAGGACTCCTGGAATTTTCTGCTTTAAATACTGGTAACATGTTTAAACAGTGATCTTGTTTGGGTGGCTGACATGTTAACAATGGCTTGTTCAGGTCATTCATTCCCTATGGTGTGTCCCAGCAATTAAGAGATGAGTTACAGGCCCTTCCCATGCTCTGACCTCAATTAATATCTCCTTGCGACATACTTCTTAGGTATCTCTTCATACAAGGTATGAAAATGCATCTTTTCATCTTGTCTCACAATATGTTTTATATTAAATATCAAGTTACTAAGCACATGATGGTGGCTTGGATTGAAACCATAAAATAGAGAGAGGTAATTACCTCTATTTAACATATTAATTGCAATTGCAACCATATCCCTCCTTCAAAGATACTTGATGTTCTCCTGACCACTGAATTATTTCTTCCATCATCAATAATTATTTGAACTTTTATACATGCATGATGAGGAGATGTAATTATGTGTTTAATTTTTCTAAGAATTGAATCATTTAAAAAAAATTTCTGGCCTATTATTTCCCATAGCTATGAAAGCAGCTGGGGGCTTCAAATCAACTTCCTGAAATCTTTTTAATACTGGGAAGCAGTAGCTACACATATTACTTTTACTGAATTCTATTTATAAATTGACAGTGCCTTGTTACACCATATAGTCCCATCAATTAAACTAATTTTAACATACTATATATTAGTTAAATAATTATTTTCACTCCTTCTCAACAACGAAATAATTTTTATCTTACCAACCACCCATTCTCAGTGACAGGGGATATAATTAGAGGATATTCATTAAATTCTATATCCTGTTTGGACTTTAGTAATAATTTTACCCAAAATATCACATACAGATTTTTAGTGATGTCAGCTTCCCAATGTCATTATGTAATATCCACTTTACCCCCACAGGGTGAGACTGTGTTGATAACTTGTTTTATCCTCACTACAGGAAGGGCATGTTTCTATTTATTCCATGGTGTCAATGTCATTAGAGAACAAGATTCAGGCCACGCTGTCTCATAATGTATCCTGATAGCTTGGCTTTAATATTGATCTGTAGAGACATTTGTATTGTTTTCCAAGTTTGAAGATTTGAAAGGCCACACCAGACACCATAAATACTTTCAATTAAGTCTTTCATTTAAAGGTGAAATTTAAAGAGCTGTGAGAGAATGCAAGTGGGCATCGGAGGTCTGAGGAACATCGAACATCCCACATGAGCGCCAGCTCCATATGAGTCCGAACTTTGTGCACCTGGACCACACTGACTCTTTGACTTGAAGTGCCAAGATCTGTGCAGGAATCTTGACCTTGGGAAAATGGCCAGAAAAAGCTCTCAGTGGCCCTTTAAGTAGCCAAGACAGGGTAATGAAAGAAACCCCCCTCCCTCAGATGCACCTCAGCAGTAAAGAAGCTAATCTTGGAGATGAACAGGATGTATCAGACTTTAAATAGCACATCATAAATCCCTCTGTACTTAACTTGGCCAATAGTCAATAACCATACAGACATCCCCAGATATAAAAATAGAGCATTCCTACTTCAGCTGTAAATCAATTCTGAAACCACATTAAATTCTGGAGTGATTAGAATATCCAATAGGTCCTCCTAGGTGAGCCTGCAGCCGTCTTCAGGAACTGTGGACAGGTGTGGTGTGCTATCAGTTTGATGACACATTCAGCACTCTTGCATTTCACCAGTCTCCCAAGCTGACTGCCACATGGGGCCAGGATCTTAGAAAAGAGCCAATGAATGTCAGCGGCTTGGTGATCGCCGTGGGGCTGCAGGAGGAGCATCAGAGCTTCTGCTACAGCGGTTCTGTCACTTCAGCTTCTAGTGCAGTGCTACGAACATAGTAGGCACTGCATAAATATTTGTTTGCTTAAAATTGATATAACAATTACTTTTTATTGACCAAAACAAAAAAAAGCAAAGTTGTAATACAATGAGTTGCATTTGTTTGGGGTCTTAGGCACTGCAATCCCAGGAGCACAGATTTGGATAAAACACCAATGTGTGTGTTTCCCAAAGAGGGGGAAAGGACTTTGGGCTATTAAAGGCAAATAGAGGAACTCTGAAGGGGATTACAAGAGTTGTTTTGGAAAAATTAGGAAGAGTAACAATTGGCTAAAGCTATTGTAACCTACACATAAGTGTACTAATTGGTTGCTAAGGCTACTCCCCAGCACAAAGTCCCTTTGTTGCAGGCAGCAAATGCTTTTCCAAGATGTTTACAGTTTGACAGAATGTAAAGTTCAACGTTCTTCCCAGAAGAGTCAGTTTCATAAAGAAGGACACATAGACCCTATTTCCTTAATGACCTGCCCACTCTATTTTAGTTCACTCTCATGTCAAAGTTAACTCCATTTTGTCTATATGTACACTTTCACATCAGGGGGTATCCCTATTTGATTAAGCTTTTCGCTTTTATTATGATAACTTGTCTCCAAGAATGTAGTTTTGCCTGACAGTAATCCGAGACTAGGTCTAAAATTTTGGCCTCTTGGGATCTGCATTAGTCAGCTACAGGTAACGGTGGCATTGTTTAAACCTGGACTGAGCACTGTTAGAATACAGGCTTGAGTACAGCTGAGCTTCAAAAACTATAGTTTGAGTACATAATGTGCACAAATAGCTGCTGTGTATTCTATGTAACAGTCAGTGGGGGATTCTCTAGCCTCAAGTACAACTCAGTCTGGGTGTGCCATGGGCCTTCCCACAAGTGGCCCCTCAGAAACTTCACAGGAGAATCAGTAGTGTTATGTGGACACCATACTACTCCTCAGACTACTCCATTCACGGGTATGCAAGTTCTGTAATAGCTTTCCTTATAGATATTGCTTCCACATTCATATTTTATGTATTTGAATAAGTAAATCAAGTTCTGACATACCGGGCCAGAGCAGCCGCACTCGGCTTCCCATCATAACCAGGTATCTGTCTCAGCAGCATGTCAGCATGATTCACAGCCACAGGAACAACAGCTGAGCATTTGTGAGGGGTAGCATTTCTCACAAGATATTTGGAAAGACCAAAAAAAGTAAAAGATTTCACATGCTGTGAGTCAAAGGGTAGCTTGAACCAGCCATTGGTCAGTTGAATCATCAGAGGTGCTGCACCCCATCTTTCCTCCAGATTACCCACGTGGAACCCTTGTGCCAAGCTACAAATCAGGGTAAGCCCAACTTCTGTGGAAGAAAGGTGAGATGGTTCTCCCACATTAGCCATCTGTTGGTACCAGATCTGAAAGAACTAACTAAGTACTATTTTCATGCTATGAAACGTATTCTTGTAGACACGTCTGCCTACCTGTGGATGATAACTCATGCGTGAACCCTTTTGCTTTGCCGTAATGTCTTCCATTTTTCCTTTTATTACCTATTTAAACCATAGCTCCACACTCTATCACTGGTGTGTTTTATTTTGTTTTTGCTGTTGGTTTGGCTTGGCCAGCCTGTACTGCTTGGACATTAATACAGGCAGTAATATCAGATCCCAGGGAGAGGAACAGGATTTGGCAGAGTTACAGAACTGTCTCTTCCCTTGGCAACAGGAGGCATGCAGTGAGCCCTAATATGGTGACATGAGTGACTTTACAGCCTTCAGTGAAATTCCTTTAGGAATGAATACACATTCAAATCTTGTGATGAATCACGCTGTGTATGTGATAGCTAAGTTTACCAAGATGTGTAATTACATCCACAGTTTCAGGGAAACTGGATCAGGATAGTCAAGAGAACAAATTTGTGAAATAAAAAAATACATAAAGTAATATACAATATCCCTCACTACTTCATTCAACTTTCCCATCCTAGAAATTTTTTCACTAGAGCTTCAGAAATACTTCACTCCCTCTCTTATTAGTATGAAATACAATTTTTAATCGTTACATAGCCCCGCTAAACTTTTTTTGTTACTTATTTAAGCAGCAGATATTACTATTATTCATTCTAGAGGTAGACGAGACTTCTGTTCTTGGAATGATAAAGAATCTGATATGTCCATGTAATATACTTTCATATCAATTTTTGGTTCATTCATGCCAGTAAAATGGTAAATTGTAATTGTAAAAATATGCACTGCAGTGCTTCATCAGGTGAGAAATATCCAGGTAAGCCAAGATAATAGGGAATTTACTGCTTCAAAATTTTTGTTGAATTCTCTTCTAGTTGTTTCTGTCATATGATAAACGAAGCCTAGATGAAATTCATGGAGAATTTCTGTCAAAAACCGTGTTCAGCAGCCCTCCTTCTTAGTCTACCTTTAGGAATTTATTGCAGTCCACCTTCCTCTAAATCCCATAACAAGAGTAGGACATACAAGATTTTTGTTTAAACGTCTAATTATCCTGGGCCCATTGCCTGACCATTCTACCTCTCCACAGGCTGTGGGTGTAGGGTCAGGATAAAGTAACTGTCTGAACACTGCTCTGAAGATACAAACCTAATACCTCACCCTTCCCTAAATAAAGCCCACAGTTCCATCCACTGGGCATATTTGACTTTGCTTCCTTCTGCACCAGTTTTATGAACTGCAAGAGGTATCCGTGCCAATTTCAAAAAAGCAAGGAAAACCTCCATCTGGGAACTCCCAACAGAGACTCAAGCCACTTGTTTTGTCTTGGCTAGGAGGTGATTGCAGGTTTCAGAAGTAAGGAAATGAGCAGGCAGATGCACACGGAGCTCTGCCGTGACCTTCAGGCAATCTGTTCGTACAGGTGGTGAAGTCACCCTGATCGTCTCTCTATTTTATGATCTCGAATGTGACATTTCCATTTCATCCATGAACTCTGATGAGCAGCCCCTTTTGTACTTGATTGTTTCTCTTGCATTACCCAAAAGACTCTAGGTATTACCTGTTTCAGGGTTCTTTAATATAAATCCATGGTGTGGGCATTTGCTACAAATGTTCAGTAAAAGCTAGCAATTATCCTTCAAAGGGCTATAACGAGTGGCTGCATCAGGCAGCTTTTGAATCTAAAATCCTGTGGTCTCTGCCGAGTAGCATTATTCAATTTTCTGCCAGAAGTTCATGTTGTGCTTTGTAGTTGCAGACACTTTTTAAATTATCTGAAAAGTCAGGTCATAAGATCCCAATGGCAATTCTTGGGCCACAAAACTTTAGAAAGAATGTAATGCCTGTTTCTGCTCAAAGCCGCACTCAAATGCACACCTCTTTCTGGTGACTTGTAAACAGAGGCAGCAGTACCCCTAAGTGAGCAGTATGATTTTTCCTAAACCCAAACTCAGACTTACCAGTCTCTGAGCCTCCTGTTTAGTGGCACTGTTAGTAAGAAATAATTTATTTCTCAAAATACAAGAGACATTCCTAGTTACTCCTGCCCATTTAGTTGGCAAATATTTCATAGACTGGCTTGAATCTTGAATGTAGCTGGGTTCGTGAGCCACTCTCTAGGGGTTATGGATAACTAAGTTCTTAAATCCTGTGATTGTTTCTCTGAGTAATTGTGATATCATAAACTTACTTTTGAAGGCTATCAAGTCCAAGTCCCGCCGCACTAAATCAAGACAGTATGGGGCAAGTTCAATATCCCTATGGAAAAACCCAAAATATTGAATACTATTTCTTAAAAAGAGAATTTTTTTCTGATGCAATGCCAAAGTAGAAATTTAAAGTAAAGGCTTAGCCCAGTGGATTATGTTCTACCAATCACCTTTCTCTGCCCCAGTTCCTACATAGACCTTACCATATCAGATTTGTCTCATGTGATCTGGGGAACCACCTTGTTTGTTTAATCCCTAATGGTACTGTCAGTCTCCATGAATAATCTGACTAAAGCACTAGCCTGGCAGGAATAGTAAAGGAGATTTAATGGAAATCATGCTTTTACTTCAAACATTTCCTCAGCAAGAATAGTGATTTTTTGTTTCCATCCTAAAATTCTAGGTTGTTTAATGTTCACTGAGCTAAGACTTGGAAAATTCCAAAAGCACATCTATTTAAAACTGGGCAAAGAGAAGACTTAGTTGACATTCCATATGAGGATGGAAAAGGCAGAGTCTTCCACTGGCACATAGTAGCCTTTCCAATTATGTATCCAGATACTCATGCTACAACCAAGGATTATTTATAATCAATTTCCAAATCATACATTACCTATGACTTCATTCATCACTATGGGTCTTGGTCCATTCAGGTTTCTGTAACCAAATACCACAGAATGGGCAGCTTATGAACAACAGAAGTGTACTTCCCACTGTTCTGGAGGCTAAGAAGTCCGAGATCAAGGTGTTGGCAGAGTTGATGTCTGGCAAAAGCCTGTTTCCTGGCTCACAGATGGGAAATTTTTGCTGTGTCCTACATGGCAGAAGAGGATAGGGAATTTTCCTGAGAAGTTTTATCAGGAAAAATAAAGGCTCCACCCTTATGACCTAATCACCTCTCAAGAGCCCCACTTTCTAATACCATCATCTTGGGGATTAGACTTCAACATATGAATTTTGGAAGAACATAAACATTCAGACTATAGTATCATGACATCTTCAAGTTTCAACTTTGGGACAACTGATTACCCAAAATGTAATCACAAAAAGTCTTACAAACTAACAGGAAGCTATTTGGCCCACACCATTGCAAAAGGCCTTGGATCTCCCCCACTTCAACTGTTAGAAAAATTGATCCTATTCTATATTTTAAAAATCTTTTTAAGATCTTATGGCCAGTCAAGCACTTTTTGCTATAGATTACAATCCTCATAATTTTAGTTTATTAAAGTTGGAATATAAAGAGCTATTTTGATGGAACTTTAAGAGGTGTGTTTCTGGTACTTTCTTTGTGTTTTGTGACCTTGACGGTTTTGAACAGTAAAAGTCACTGTTGTGTAGAATGTGCCTCTTTATATGTCTGATATTATATCACCATTAGACTGGAGTAATACATTTTGGGGATGAACCCCACAAAGTTGAAATGCTCTTCTCACTGCATCCTTTCAGGGGGTCCATGATATCTGCATGCCTTATCATGGTTGACATTAACCTCCATTATTTGGTTATGGGAGTTTTGACAGGCCTATCCATTATAAAGTTACAATTTTTCCTTTTCCATAAAGTTTTATTGGAACATTGTCACACCCGTTCATTTATGTATTTTGTATTATGGCTCCTTTCACACATTTTTACAACAGCAGAGTAGTTCTCATAGAGCCCTATGGTCTGCAAAGTCTAAAATATTTACTATCTGACCTTTAAACAAAAAGCTTGCCAGGGCCTATGCATTCTTTGGAAGCAAGTCACAAAGTCCAGTATTTACTCAAGGGGAGGGGAAACATCCTGAAGAAGGAAGCATTCTGGAAGACTAAGCATATATATATATATTATCTGAAATTTTTCGTGAAAGGAGATTTGTCTCTCCATTTGTTTTATCAGCCATTTATTTCTATCATTATGAACTCGGGTATTTATATGTTCTTCAGGTTAAAAATCCAACACTTTTGCTATTCATTTTCATGCTCAAATGGTGCCAGTTTTTATCATTGGAAGATCTTTCAGGTTGGCCTTAGTGTCAAGTTTGATATGCCATTTTTTTTTCTTTTTGTTAAACTTCCTCACATTCTGGAACTGCTACAAGCTGCTCTAGAATTGTTTGTAATAATTCTTGCCCCAGCACTAAAATGAACCGTTTCTCCAAGGAGGTCCAATTCTTGTAATAGAAAATAGTATTTGGAAACTAAGAACTGTGTGCTGGGTATGCTTATTACTACTGGATTATCATTTCCCAGTCATGTCGGCAACTTGCACAGGAAATGTATGTATCCTAATCACATATGCTGATATATCTATATTCTGTACTGATTGATCTGGACCTATATTAAAATAAACATGAGCTCACACCATGTCTGCCTTTAATTAAGGTGGAACAGGGTAAACGTGTGATAGTTTTCTAGCTTATTTATAACTTCTTTCTCTGACAGTGAGAAACCTGGATCCCATTATCTAAACTTTATTCAATTATTTCTTCCACTTAATTTACATGTAAAGTTGCTTCAGCATTAATAATCCATATTTCTAAGAGAAACACACTCACCAACTAGAATTCCGGTTTTGGAGGGCTTTCTGTTTCTTTGTTTCGTTAATCCTAGGTAAATACTATTTCTAGAAGCTCACTTGAAGATTTACATTTTTTACATAGACGGTCTCTATGGGAATTCAGATTATGTCCACTAAACAACAAACAAATAAGCAAACACAAATGGTTGCAGTCTCAGAAGGAAATAGGAAAGCTAAGGCAAAAGCCTAAATCAGTTCCTTAGAATTACCTACTGGGATTCAAGAATCCCAACTGAGCAAGCAGGTGATTATGTCAGGAACAATGAGCTGAAAGACTACATAGTCCCCTTTCATTTGATGAAATTGATAGTGTAGAAAGAACTGTACCCAATGTTGAGAAGTAAGGACTTGTTCCTAAATGGCTGTGGCAAAAATTCCCCAGGGCAAGCGTCGCCACACAGCTGGTAAGCAGATTACATAGGTCACCTACCAGTAGCCCCAAGAGGTACAGGTGGGTATTAACTAGGACTGTCATTTAATCTACTCTAGGATTTTCTTGCCTTATAAAACAAGCAACCTTAGAAGATATATTTAAGGATTTGAAACAGAAAATTCTCTATTAGACCCATCTGCACATATTTCTTATGACCAGGGTATGCATTTCACTGATACCAATGTACAGACTTGAATGGACAAACCATATTGATTATCAACCTCATAGCATTTGTCTCATTGAAAACTAGAATGGGTGTGATTGAAACACTTGTTACTTAAAACAGCCAGTGTCACATGGACTAGCTAATTAAAAACTGGATAGGAAGACTTCCAGTTTAAGCTCTCACATGTAAAGAATTTGGATGCCATAAGTCCTGTATTTATATCAAGGAAGAGCTGAACAATTTGAAATCAATTATTTTCTTGAGCCGATCAGAAAACTGAGGTCAGAAAACAAAACACTACTGTGAAATCTAGAGAGATAGGAAATTCCAGGAGTTACAGCCAACATCTGCTTACCTGAAGAAAGATGCTGGAGCCATAACCTTGAAGAAACACTTAAATGGTAATTTTGATGAATTGCCGTAGTCTATGTACAGATTATCTTAAGAGTAAGAACTTTCTGGGAACTGAAGTATTAGGAAGACCCACATATTTTAATGGGTTTTTCCTTTAGACAACTCACTAGGTTCTCATAATGAAGAGTCAAGAACTATCCTCTCGTGGTGCTGATAAAGAAAGGGGAAGAATAGCTATTGTAGAATATTGCTAGGGTCTTCTCCATAGCGAAAGCCTCCTCTCCAAAGGAAAATAGGTTACCAGAGCCTTATCCCACCTGGTGAGGAGACATTTATTCCATTCCAACCCTTATAGCCTTGTTGTCCCACCAAAGGTTAAGAAAAATAAGCTAACAAACACTTCTGAAGGTCACAGCCCAGGGACACAGATGGAAATTTAATTATAAGATTATTGTATACTTCCCCTCTCCCATAGCTTACTGTCCAACCAGTAGGGGTCCCATAAAATAATGTCGGATTACATCTGAAAGAGCAGCAGGGCCAAGCCTCTAAGGAGACATTCTAAAGGAAGCCTAAAGGCAACAGCAGAGAAGAAACAAGAACATTAGAGAGATGTGAATCCTCTGGCACCTATACCTACAGCAAAAGATTCAACTCTGTTCAGATCCTATCTAGATTAACATAAAATCTCACACTAAAGACCTACTTACCCTCAGTTTATATTAATTACCTGAAACTTTATCACATGTGGCATTCACCAAAAAAAGAAAACACAAGCCATGCTAAAATGAAAAGCACAGTTTGAAGAAACAAAAGGAAACATTACAACCAGATTCAGGTTAAGACTCTTATTTTGGAAATACAAGACAAGAAATTTAAAATAACTGCAATCAATAGAAAAAAGTAGACATCATGCAAGAACAAATGGGAAGTTTAAATCAGAGATGGAAATTCTTAAAAAAAACAAGAAAATAGTGGAAAGTTTAAAGAACTGTAATAGGAATAAATAATTTTTTGATGGGTTTATCAGTAGACAGGACACACACAACCAAGGAATGAATCAATATGCTTAGAGGTAAGCCAGTAAGACATTGCAAACTTAAATGTAAAGAGAAATAATAATTGAACATTCAAGAACCATGGGCCAATTTCAAAAGGTGTAACATATACATAATTGGAATATACAAAGAGAAGAAAGAATAGAGAACAATGCAAATAATAAATTGAAGAAATAATACTTTCCAGAATTAATGACACACACAAAATAATAGACTCTGGAAGCTCTGAAAACATCAGGTAGGATACATACAATAAAGAAATAAATGCTTACCTAATCATATGGTACTCATATTCATAAAAATAAAGCACAAAGAAAAAATACTGAGGCAAGCTAAAGGGGAAAAGTTACTTACAAAAAATAAGTAAAAGAATTACATCAGACACGACACAAGCAAGAAAAGAGTGGAATAAAATATTTAAAGTGTTGAAAGGAAAATCTACCAACCTAGACTTCTATATATACTGAAATTATCCTCCAACAATAGATAAATAGACTTTTTCTCACACAAACAAAAGCTGAAATAATTCATAGCCAGTAAACCTGCCATATAAGAAATGTTAAAATTGCTTTAAGTAGTAGGAAAGTAATATAACAGAAATTTGATCTATATAAACAAAAGAAGAGCTTCAGAAAAGGAATAAATGAATGTAAAATAAAATATTTTCTTTTTCTTATCTTAGCCTAAAAACTGCTTATATAAAGGAATAATAGCAACAAAGTACTGAGTGGTTATAGGTTATGGATAAATGAAATGAATGACAGCAAAGTTCTTAGGGAAAGAAAAGAAGAATTAGGAATACTGTTATAAGCTACAGTATTACCTGAAGGTGGAACTAGATAAGTTAAAAATAAGTATTGCAAGTGTAGGTCAATGACTCAAGTTTTTAAAAGTATAATTAATATACTAAAAAAGGCAATAAAGTTTAGTCACGTAAAATGGTCAGTTAAAGGCATTGAAGCCAGAAAAAGGAGTAAAACAAGAAATAAAGAACAAATTCAATGAATAGCAATTACAAACATATAGATATTAAATTAACTATATTAACATGAATTCTAAATGTGGTTTAAATATACCATTTAGAACAAAGAGATTGTCTTAATGTATGTAAAATAAAGACTTAACTTTATGTTATTGTTTTTGTCAGCTTGGGTATATAGCAAAATCCCATAACAAAATACCATATAACAAAATATACTATAACAAAATACCGTAAACAAGGTGGCTTATAAACAACAAATTTATTTCTCACAGTTCTGGAGGCTAGAAGTCTGAGATCAGGGTATCAGCAAGGCCGAGTACTAGTGAAGCTCCAGTTTGGGGCTGCAAGTTGCTAACTGTTGTATCATCACACAGCAGAGCAGAGAGGGAAAGCAAGCGCTCTTATTAGGGTACTCATCCCATTCATGAAGACTCCACCTAATGAACTCCTTTAATCCTAATTACCTCTCAGATGTTGCACCACCTGATATTCTCACATTGGGCAGGAGGGTTTCAGTGTATGAATTTGTTGTGAGTGGGGAGACACAAACATTTAATACATAACATTTGTCTATAGAAACCTAGCTAGGTTAAAAATAAAGATATGAAGACATATATACCATGCTAAACTAATCAAAATAAATCTGGAGTAGCTACATTAGTTTCAAACAAACTGACTTCAGAACAAGCAACTATGGCTAGAGAAGGGTTCTGAGAAAGCAGTCAGTTCACCAAAATGACATAACAATCCAGTCAATTAATTTCATCTAATTAAAATGTAAATACTACTCTTTTACAACGAGGGAAGAATGCACACTCTTCTCAATCTCAGATGGAACATTCATCATAGTAGACTCCATTCTGGGCCATAAAACAAGGCTTTATGTTACAAGAGTAGGACTTATAAAATAGGTTTTCAGACTACAGTGGAATTAAATTAGAAATCAATAATAGAAAGGCAGCTAGAAAACACCCAAATATTTGTATTTTAAACATTAAAAGTATAAACAACACACAGGTCAAAAAAAGTCTCAAGAGAAAGTTAAGTGTATTTTGAAATAAATGAGAAAGTACAACTTATCAAAATGTGTGGGAAACAAGGGAAGTAGTGTATAGAGGGCAATCTATAACATCAAATACATAGAAAAGAAGAATAATACAAAATTAATAATCTGAACTTCACCCTAAGAAACTAAAGATGGAAGAGCAATTTAAGTCTAAAGCAAGCAGAAAAAAATAGTAATAAAAATGAGAGCAGACATAAATAACATTGAAAACAGAAAAACAATAAAGTCAATGGAAGCAAAAGCTGGTTCTTTGAAAAAAAAAGTAAGACTGATTAACTTCTAGCCAGCGAACCAAGAAAACAAAGAGAGAGGACGCTGGCATCTGCTTCACTGATGAAATCTACCAAATATTTAAGAGGAAAAAAAATGTGGACATGGATAGAGTTCATTCAAGAAAAGAGCGAACTGAAAATTGCATCAAGTTCAATGAATATAAGTATGACTTAGTGGCATGGAACTATAGACAGCTCTACTCAGGTGTAAGCAAAGGACATCTGTGGGAAATATATGGTTTGCCTAAAAACTACTTTTATTTGGGGTTGCATAGGTCCACTTGGCCATCATGGAGCGTATGATGTTTCTGAATACAGAACATTTTCCCAAACAGCATGAATTTCATCAATGCTCTGGGGCAAATATGTGTTCACTTGACCAACACTGTCCTACTATGCCAAATGTTCTTTGGGGATATTGGGGTCTAGATTTAGGGGATAGAATCAGGTGGAAATTTTGGGAGGCTCATCATCATGACCCCAAAATTACGATTATTGTTAACCCAAGTAGGGTACTTGATGAGGCTTGGTTCCAGGAGCAGGGCATCGGAGATACATCAGAGACCCAATTAGATGGCCCACCGAATAGTGATTGTAGTGTAACACCATTTCCATTAATGATTCTTCTAGCTGACTTTTATCCTTTTCTAGGACATTATCAGGTATCTAATCACTGTGGAATCTATATTATTAAAAGCCTGTGGTTGAGTATTCCGGAGAATCAAGCCAAAGAAACAAGTTGTGGGAGCTACTACTATGGTAGTCTGTAACTGAGCAAATGATCTTTTTCATTGTTTTCTAATGGCTTGGGTACCATGGATCAAAAGGGAATTTATTTTCACTGTGTGGGAATTGATTGGGATTGGAGAGATAAAGGAACAAACTGAATTGGGAGGTATATTCGTCATGGTACATCTGACACCTAAAAGTTTCTGTAAAAACTTGTACTGTAATATCTAGATATGATTACATTCACAAACCAGGTAAAATCTAAAATTTACTAAATAATAAGCCCTATTAAACACACAGGATACCAGTCATGTATGGTGTAGGTGTCCTTTTGGGGTGAAAGAGAATGATACTCTGATTTTAACTGAAGTATAGTGTACCTAATGATCTTTGCCTCAGTTCTTCTGATAGAGTATAACAAAATGCAACAAAGGTTACACAGTTTATTGATAAAATTAAATAAAAACAAGATTTATATAAATGGTAATTCCCAAGATGAGAAATATTTGGGGAAAATTAGTAAGAATTCCAACTGATACAAAATTCATGGAAACCAATAAGTGAATTGGTTCTTAAAATTGTATGACTCAAATTTCATCATTAACATATACTAAAAGTTCCAAATAACTCTGGATAATAAAGGACAGTGATAAACAGAAAAAAGAGCATAAAGAATATATGAAGAGATATGAAACAACTAACATAACTTGTAAATGGAACAAGTTCAAATCGTGGTCATTGGGGACATTTGTTAGTTTGCTGTTTTATATTTATATTTATATGGTACATATAAATTTATGTATATATGGTAGGGTAATTATAAAAAAGATACCCGAGTAACATGTAGTAAGATACTGACTGAGATCCCACGACAAGGTGGGATAAGTTCAACTAGCTGTCCTGTGATCCATTTCTTTGTACTTTTTCTAGAAGTTCCTGGAAATGGAATAGGGGAAGAAGACAGGTATGCAGGAATAGTCTCCCTATAAAAATTAATAACACCACCACCTTGTAAGAAGGTCAGTTATGTCTTTCAGGATAATTATTGTCTAGAATACCCTTATTGGGGTGTTCCTCATTTACTGCTGTTTACAGTAAACAAATTTAGGATCTTTTGATTCATGTGCAGTGCTCCCCAGAGAATATCATATAAACTAGGTGAGGATCTTGAATGTGAAATAGATATTTTTCCTAAACTAAAATTAGTATCTGCTATGTAAGATGATCCAAAGAAATTCAGTTAGAAATCTCATATATTCGTCTGAGCCAAAGAGCATGTCTGATATGGGAAGGAGAGGCCAGCAAACTCTCCTCAATGTCCCAGATTTCTTCCTGCTTCATCCGTTTTTTTTAACAGCTTGCATAGTTGCAATTGTTTTAAAGCTCAGTACTGTGTAAGACTGCAGATTCATGTTCATTTGATTTGACAGTCAATTTCTTTTTTATCTCAGTACGGTAACAAGAAATGGTTATTAAGAAAGCAGGCAGAAATTCCAATATTTACTTTTAATATTTTAGTTATCAAAACCTCTACCAAATTTAACAGACTTAATCGAATTATTATATATTTATTATATTACATATATTATTATAATTAGTATTATAATATTTAATAGATAACATCGTATCTGTTTATGACTACAATTTATAAATTAAATTTTGTTATCTCTTAAATATAATATCTTATGAATATTTTATCTCACGTATGTAATAATCAAAAGTCTGGACACAGAAAGAACAATAAGCTCCCGATGGTATGCAAATATCTATCAATATCAGTAAAAACCACAACTTTATAAACAACACTTATTAACAAAGTAATCACAATAGAAATTTCATTGTTCTTTCAATTTTTTCTAATGTATATTAAAGAATGAATTTGTGTTTTTATTAAATTGAAAGCATGGTACAAAAACAAGAAAAAAAGATTAGTTAAGAATTCACCTAAATTCTATTCCTCTTTTACGGGAAAAACATACATGAATAGGTTAAAAATCAAAATAACTACAGCTAGTAAAGTTGATTCTATTTAAACATCTTATTTCCCATGAGAAAAGGTATTATATTAGGTTACCAAGATGCATTATCAAATAAGCCCCAAGATTTCAATAGCTTACCAAAAGTTTATTTCTCACTCAAGATAACAAGGTAGAAGTTCGAAAGGCAGTTTTCCTCCCAGTGATGATTCAGAAACCCAGTCTTTGATTTTGTGGCTTTATCACCCATTAGGGGATTGTTGTTGCCTGTGTGGTGGAAGGGAGGTATTAAAAACATACCTAGATTTTAAGAGACTTGACTAGGAAGTAACACAGATTATTTTCATTTTAACTGTATTGCTAGAAGTAGTCAAATGGCCACACCTGCATGGTTAGAGTGACTAGGTAGTAAGTAGCTGCCTTGCCATCAATACCAGGGAAGGGGAGCAGAAATGCCGGTGGAGAGTTAGCCATTTCAGCGACAGGATGTCGTTTACCAGACTGTTACAAGTTCAAAGTTGTACCAACTCTGTCATTAACTTGTTTAGCCCGGTGTACTCTTTTAACAGATGTTAGCCTTAGTTTCCTGATATACAAAAAAAAAAATGTTTAATCTCCAAGTTTTTTACAATTATACATTTAAATTGCTAAATTTTTTACTTCTCCATTCAGTTTATAGCAAACTTCCTAATCACGTATGTGCATATTTTAACTGCCATGTGATGCCTCCATCACTATTAAAGAAGTTTTAAAATGAAGCAAACTTATTTTAGAAATTACATTCATATTATCCATTTGATGATATTCTAAAATACAGATATTTCCATCCTCAAATCTTGGCCTTGTGACAAATTTTTGTAAAATGTGTTATCTTCCAATTCAAGGATAGTATTTTTCAAATCTTTTAATTAACATACACTTTCAAGCAAATATACTTTCCTTTCAATTTTAAGGAAATTAGTGAGTTACTCTTATTTGCAGAAGTTTTACAGTTGGAATTCTAATGTCTTCTAAAATTGAGACCTTTTCAAGGAACCACCAAGGGTGATGCCCTTTCTGATTAGACAAAAGAGCAGTAAAAACAATTGTTTCATTAGCTGTTTCAGGACTCAAAGTATCTTGAGGTATAATGAATTTAAAACCTCCATTTATATAGTAGCTAGAGGGTTAAAACTTCTTTAGGTAAGGAAGGTATATACTTTAATGTTCAAAAAACAGTCTACTTTTACTATTTTTATAACTGTATTGTGAAGAAATTAAAGAATTTCAGTAATTAATTATCTACTTCAGTTCAATTTAGTTTCTGCAAAAAAAAAATCAAGTTTTTATTGTACTTAATAAAATCTAATCCAGTAGATATACTATGATAGAATCTTAACATAATATATACAAAACTCATCCCTCCCTCAGGGTCCAAAACCAATTTACATGTAGATGACACAATTTTATATCTACTTTAGCATAATTTAGTTTGCATTTTCAGAGGGCGTAAAATGAGCACTTTTCCCCCATGGTAATCTACAAAGTTGTGAGTAGATACTTCTCCCACAGTACAAAACACAATTTGAAGAACAATAATTGTGAAGCACCTTAGGGATTATAATTGATCTAATGAATCAAGTTGAAAATAATATAATTATTATTTTCAAACAATAATTCATTTTTATTAAGAATTTATGGTACAATGATATTCTTCTCTATATCATGTATGTGTGTATATTATCTCTATTAGTAACAAATCTCATAATGACTTAGAAAAATATTAAAATATTCTTGTACAACATATATAAAAACTATGCATTGCTTTCAATACACAATTAAATTTCATTCAATAATAATAATATTCACAGGAAATGTACCTCAAACAAAGCATTTCCTAAGATAATACCATACATGATTGCAGTATTTGCCACATTTGAAGAATAAATGAGTGTATTCAAAACACTCCTAAATTAAATGAAAAATAAAAATGTTAAATTCTACAATTATTTAACTCTATGGTAGAAGAAGAACAGATCCTTAATACCTTCAAAACAAATTGTTTCCAATACATATTGAATATGACTCAGAATATGTCCTGTATACAAACAGGAACTGGCTGCAAAACACAATGAGAAAAATATATCATAAATGAAGGTTCCTGTCTTAAATCTGTATGACACCTTAGTAAACATCTCAGAGAATAAGCAACTATGATACACAATAACATTACTAACTCTGAATTCTAAGTATGTAGAATATTCATTATAAAACATTTATTAACAGGACAATTACATAGCATTAACAGTTCAGTCCTGTCATCTAATCATCATAACCCTCCTCAAATTTTTACCTTATAAATTTTAGTAATTTCTTATAATTTTATGAGAAATGTAATTATGGGATGATTTTCACTAGTTTATACACTTTCATATTTTACTATTAATTGATTAAATATATAGGCAATATATTGAAACAGCTTTTGAACTAATGATGAATAAATACTGTGATAGATTGAAAAGAAGGCTTAGATTTCTCTTTTGAGGACAAGAGAAATCAGTGCCACAAGCCTCTGTATATGATGTAAGTTCCATTCTGACTATATTTATATAGCTCCATGTCACATTAATATTGAATGACAATTTCCTTTAAAATGAATTTTATCCTTTGGAATTTAAAAGCAAGTTAAAAAAAATCAGAAAATATCCAGAAGTCTTCCAGAAAATGACCTTTAAGAATATTAACATTTTATAATTTGAAGTTTACACCTTCTTTTATAAATTAGGGGGATGGAAGTACAGCATAGGGATTATAGCAAATAATACTGTAATTTCTTTGTTGGTGACAGATGGCAACTACACGTATCAAGGTGAGCATTTAGTAATGCATGTATTAAGTCACTATATTGTATACCTGAAACAAATAATATTCTGTATAAACTATATTTCAATAAAATATGAAAAAAGAATAATAAGATTTGACTCATCATATATGTTCCAAATAGACCAAAACTCACTGTATTAGAAAAGTATATTGCAGGATATATAAATATGCTAAGCAGTAGAAAATATTTTAAAATACATTATTGGATGCTTAATAGATTAACAATTAACAAAATTAGAGATCTAAATGAACATAAAATGAACACTTTTCTACTAGTATTCTAAACTATTAGAAGATTCACAGAGATTTCAACATAGTACAGATTTAGGATGGCATGCTCTTAATTTGAGTGAAATCAGAACTCTATCCACACTTCCATCTGTAATCATAAATACAGATATTAATGGGGCATGCTATACTTAGTGCTGTCAGAAGTCGTATGATATCCTGCTCTCTGCTGCTTTTGTCGTTTACTTATATTATTACTTTATTTTTCTTTTATGTTCTACTTAGAGTACCACCATCTGTATTGTCACCCAATCTTCAATTTAAAAATTCTCCACACATTTTTTAATTAGAAATTTTAATTGCCTTATCATTAACATATTTTTCAATTTAGTGGTCAAACATGGTTTAATTATCATTGCAACAATTTTTGCATAATATATTCAAAGTTAGTTGTGATAATTTTATGCAAATATTTGAAGTTATTAAAATATTAAATATTTCTATGAAAGTGTCAAAATTCTAATATTCAGTGTCCTTCCAGTTGCTAATAAGTGCCATACTTCACATGCATTTCTAAACCTAACTACATTTAAATTTTAAGAGTTATGTTAATTGTTTAACACAAATTGTTTCTCAGCTACTATGCATGTCTTTTTAGTACTGTGTTAATTCAGAAACTCCTTTAAAACTTGAAGTGGGAACACTAAGAGAATAAAGTTGATGTTTTATTTTATTAGAAAATTATACATTAATAGTTGATGATGCAGTATATATTGCATGATATATCGAGAAGCAGGATTTGACAAGGTAATTCATTTTTTTCACAGCTAAACACCCTACCCTTGAACTCTTCCCCATGCTTCTAACACTGTCAGTCTACAAATAGCAGCACCACTTAAAACTTGTGTAATATTTGAGTACACTAGTCCTTTGTTTTAAAAACGTAGGGCTAGAAATGTCCAGGTGACTTTATTAGTCACCCATGAGGGGTTCAGGTCCTGCTCTGCGAATATCAGTGCCATATCCAAACAAGCAGCTGTGACATTTGTCCATTGTTTCAGATGTATATGAAACTATGTATATAGTTAACTTACCAGATATCTGGGACCTTTTCAATCACAAGTACAGAGCAAATCCCTTCTTGTCTGTGTCTAAGTACATAATGCACCTGAGAAATTCCAAGGCAGGTTAGCCTTGATGTTCAATCAGTCAAACCATGAAGAATCAAGAAATGTTTCAATGAAACATTAGCACACGTTGAAATAAAACGTGTCAGGCTATTAGTAAAATAATTACATTTATTCCTTCTTACCCACTATCAAAGCTGTGAAATGTTCAGCAAATTTCAAAGTAAACCAAAGTAAAAAATACACCCCTAGAGGAAGCTCCAGAATTAGGGGTGGTACATTTACTGCCTTGGAAATTCTGGTGGCCATTGCTTGCACCTGGGGGCAGCTGAAAAAATCTGTAACAATGTCATGACATGCAACAGAAGTCAGTGGTAAAATCATCAACGATTAGTAACTAAATTTTCCATATACAATTGAGAATGCTGATTTTTGTGATACATATTCTGCATTAACTTTTTCCCATTAATATCAAGATCAAAATGATAAGATTTTACAGGGTCTACCTTCCTATACATAGTTTTTTTATTTTACAGAAAATTTAGTAGGGCATGAATATGCTAGTAAATTCAACATTCTACAAATGTCCATTTAGGAAGTTCATAGAATAAATTATATTTGTTTTAGTATAAATTCTCATCCAATTATGGCCCTTGTGGAAGATAACTCACTACCTATTCTCCAAAAGACTATTCCAAGTCTACCAGGACTTTCTAACAACCCGTATGTCACTCTCCGAGGTCTCTATGCATTTTACACATTGAGTATAGGACTAGTGGCCAAGAGTCTGAGATTCAGCGTGTGATTCTGAAGTACCGTAAATCTTTATTTGATCTCTCTGAACCTACTTCACTTACCTGGTTGCTACTGTCTCATACCATAAGAAATGTTTCCGCTTCTTAAGGGTACATGGTGGAGTAAAGTGAGCAATAAGGATTAACATTTTCATGGGTATAGTATGTATGTATGTTTTCCTGCTTCCCAGTCTGATGTACAAGTGATTATCATCTCTGCAGTGCCTGAAATGTAGCACTTGAACCTCATCTCCCCCCACATTATCTGGATGCATTCTCTTTCTTTGTATCTTCAGAGTGCTTACTCCTATGCAGTGGCCAGTTCTGCTTTGACCTCACTGCCGGAAACAGAAAGCAGTTTCTTTCTTTTGATCTATGGTCACAAGTGATGCTCAGGACGGCTAAAGAAATACCCTGTTCTTCTCATCTTCCACCACTGAAATACTTCATTTCCACCTGGGATAGATGTCTGAAGTGATGCTAAGGGACCAGATACAATCCCTTGTGTAGAATCTTTCCTTGGTCACAGAACTCATCTTGGAACTTCAGAGCAAGAGTAGTTGCCTTCTCTGACCTCTTGGGCTGTATCAGTCAAGCCTAGTGCTCACCAAAGGAATCCTGAAACCTACTTTTATTGTTTAACCCTAAAATACACAGGAAGTCAAACAGTAATTCACTCATTGGCATATATATTACAAAGCAACTGTAAAGTCAAAGGGTAATAGAAATTGGGAATTAGCATGTACTATACAAGTAAACAGATGCATCCATTGGAAATAAAACGGTCAATATATTCATTTGCTAGATTGGCAATGGAAAATACTCTTTGATCTTAAAATGGGTATTACATATTTTAAGGCAGAAAAGACAAATAAAACCAATAAAACCAGAAACTATCTTTGACTATCTTCTACTTTCCAAGCCTGACTCTAAACACAGAAGGTTCCATGTCCAAATAAAAATTTGAAGTCCTCGCTCATCTGAACTCAGCTAGAAGGAGACATGATGCAGCCCGGTGAGGCCCATAACGTCTGCTGAGCATGCAGATTACACTGCCAACTTCAGGGGGATCTTTTTGTGGACTAATGAAAATTGCAGCCAGTCTCTCCCCCCAGTTAGGCAATGAAACATGCTTGGAAGCAGCGACTATCAAAAGAACATAATCTCTAACTAATTGCACTGTATTTTAACAAGTTTCTTCCCATCATTTTTTAGAAACAGTAGAAATGGCTCTCCCCTATTATCACAGGGAACTTAAGAAAGCAAACTATTCTGTGAAATTTCCATTGTATTTTTAAGACTTTATTAAAGGAGACATGCAAGAGAGAGAGAGAAAGAAATTCAGAGATGTATTCAACATTTTAAACTAATACTTTTAATGTGGTACACTAAATATTTGACCAAGACCTTGTTTGTATTTTTCTTCATTTACAAATGAAGTTTATAACTTATTAAAACTTATTTGAATTGCAAAGTGCCTATCATCAATAATGTAGTGTTTTATCAGCCTTTAGAAAATAATTTTTTTAATTACTTTATTAATTATATGAATTTGTTAAAATCTGCTAAATTATCAGACATAAACATGTTCTTATTAATCAGCCCTGATTACTTGAGTTGAATGCTTATCCCTTCTTTTAAACTCTCTCCTTGAGTTGCAGAAGTTAATGAGAAAGAGTATATTTGCAATAATATTTCCTAAAAAAAACTCTCAGAGTAAACAGAACTCATATTCCTTTTATCAAAAACAATTAGAAATTTAATCCAGTATTGTGCCCAACACTTAAAATAATGCAGTGTGGTAATAAATAGTAATTTTAATGTTTGCTTTATTTTGTTTATGCAAAGGTCATACAAAAATGTCTGATTATTATGAATTAAAACTGTAGTAATATGTACTATCCAAACTCCTGTTAAAATACTGCAGAAGTCAGTTTTTAAATTGCAACAGATGATAATCTAAGAAAACATATAACATACTCAGTTCCAATTACTAGAATCATTTTAGAGCCATGTGTTACTGGCTTTTTAATTTTGAGAAGCATTTGCAAACTGATTTCAATTCAATTCACAAGCAATTACAAAACAAATATTATCTATTGGGCACTGTATTAGATGCTAGGGAATAAAGATAAATAAGACATGGTCTCTGCCCTTGACGCAATAACAGTCTTGTGCAATGCAGGCACATAAACAGCTGGCCTTTATAAAAGATGATGAGCCAGAGATATGTGTAAAGGTTTTGTGAAGACAGATAAAAGAAAATCATTTCTATGAAAATAAAATATGCCATAGACAAAAGGTAGTTTTATTGTACATGGAATAATTTAATGTTTTAAACAAAGTATTTTTAGCATATGTTTGTGTGTTGCAAAATGAGCATTTAAACATTTAAATTTATAATAAATTGCATCTAGTCTTATGTGTATGTTACTATGAAACAATGAGTTAAATTTGAATTTAGATGAAAAGCAATAATGCAGTATATGTTTGACAAGATACTGACATGAATGTACCAGAAAGACCAACACAGAAGTACACAAAAAGTGGTAGAACTTGTTATTCAAATTACTAAAGAATTTTAAAACAACTTTTTCTTTTTGAACAAAATAGAAAAAGACAGATGATGTTGAAATAATTCAAGTAAATGATGAAGAAGCTCTGGTACTAGTTTAAAAAAAAACCTAGATAAAGAGATAGTACAGAGAAAATTTGAAAAAGTCAGTTATGGGTCTTGGAGGCATAAAAAGATGACCAGAAGTAAAAAATACTAAAAATTATTTATTTAGTAGTTTAGTTGTCTAAGAAAATAGAAAAAAAAATTGCTGAGACATTCTAGAGAAATTATGGATTTAGTTAAGAGTATGGATTTGGAAGTGAAATCGATTAATCTGATGTTTAGGAACTGATAAGTTATTACTGAGAGACATGTCTGTAGGTAACACAGAATGAGAGTATATGTAAGAGATCACTAAATATCAGTATGTGAGGGTCATCAGGTTAGTGTAACTACATTGGATTCTAGGAGTGACAGTTAGTACTGTACTTGAGAGAGTATAAAGAGCAGTAGGACACAAAGATGAAAGATCCGTGCCTTACATAAAACATTTAATGACTATATTCTTGGAGAAAGAAGAAATAGAGGTAGAATACAGATTCTAGTGTAGAAAAACTAAGTGAACACCTGACTTTCTTGCATTCAACTATGACCCATAGGCATGCTTAAAAACAAAGAAACCAACATGAAAGAATTAAAAGGAGAAAGAGAATCATTCTAATTCCATGAAATTTAGTATAAGCTTGGGAAGGATCTTAATATAGGGAATTTTGTAATCTCTTGAAGTATAAATATTTCTAAAAGGTCCATACACAAATAAAATGATTTTATGTTGCAATAGGCACAATGAAAATGCAACTTAAAACAAAAATGACATACCGAATAGACCCACCACCAGAATGCTTAAATTGAAAGAATTTGAATAGAATCAGCAGAAAGAATAATTATAGAATTGGACAGTACATGCAGATAACTGGAAATAATAAAGATGTTTAATGTGTTCAAGAATGAAAAGATATTTAACACTTTAAAGAAATAGAAGACAGAATTAAGATAAATGAATGAGAGACTTCAATATTGATAAGACATTTCTGAAAAACAAAACTCCTAGAGAGAAAAAATATACTAAATAAATGGAATAAATAATACTAGTGTGAACAGATTTAATGAATTTGAGAATAGCTGTGAAGTTATCCATAACATAGCACAGAGAGCAAATGAGATGGGAAATTTTTTAAATGATAGTGTGAAGGTCCAGTATAAGCATAACTGAGATTCTAGATGGAGAGAATATTTTTAAAGTTATAATAGAAAAAAATATATTTATAGATATAACGCTTACTAATTGTGGGTAAATTTGCAATATTTCCAGAATATCTTGCCTGTCCTTAGTGCATCTCCATATCAATAGGTAATTACAAGGGGGGCATATCTGGACCATGGAGGTTGGGTGGGGTTCCTTTTTTGCAGCTGCAACGTGAAAGACATGGGTGAGCAGAAGTGGACAACTGCTTGTAAGCAATAAATGAGTTTCTCCCACCTTATTTCTCCCTTTGACTGATATCGGTTTCAAAGGTAATTTGCCCCAGGCTAGGAAAATATTCCCCCTAGAGTTACACATTTCCAACTTACTGAAAGATATAAATTCTTGGATTTGAATGCAAAATGAATCCCCAGGAGAATATGTAAAACATAATCATACCTTGATAGTCCTAATAAAATGAGAATGCCACATATAAAAAAAATAACTAAGGGCAGTCACAGAGAGAAAAGATAGATTCCTATAAAGAAATAACATTGAATTGGCAAAATTCATCTCAAAATCAACAATGAAACTGAAACTAATATGTTCAAAGTGCTTCCAAAAAAATAAGCTAATAACCTAGAATTTTATACTTGACAAACATATTTTCAAGAGCAAGAATAAAATAAGACATTTCTAGGTAAAGAAAATCATACATTTTAATTAATAAACCTTTATTAACAAAATATTTTAAAGTCTATTTCCAGAATAAAGAAAAGAATAACAGAGAAGAATCTGGCTCTCAAAAAAATTAGAGCAAAGAAAACATTACTCTTAGGTCAAATGATTGAATTATCATAATTACACAAACTATAGCTGTTAAAAAATTCTTTGTGTGTAAAAATTTGAGAAAGGATCAAAATATTGCAAAGATAATAAAGAGTAATAAAAGTAAATGTTCTAAAACACTGAATACAAAAGATTAAAAATGTTGTTTTGAATTTATTTAATTACACATGAACATGAAAATTCAAATAATTAATTTAAAATAATTGGAACAGAATGTTAATTTTGAAATAAATTTTAAAAAATAATCATTTAGGGGATATAAACTGCCAAAGAGTAAAAAAGGTGTACATAAAGTATAACAGCAAGTAATAGGAAAGATATTCATAGGAAATGGATAAAAATGAAGTTCAAAATGTAATGTCAAAAATGAACCTAAGTTTCTCATGAAGTACTAAAATATAATTGGACTATACTGTCAGTTAAAAGGTGAAGATTGTGTAACAGTGAAAGAAGAAAATGCAGCCACATGCTTTTAAAGTGAAAAACAGCTAAAATGTAAGGACATCAATTTCAAAGTGTATATATGAAAAATATCCATGCAAGACAAATACTAAACAAAGATGGTGGTATAATTGTATTTATATTTGGCCAAACAAAACTTAAGGCAAAACTTTAACATATACAGCAATGTGCATGTAGGTGTGTGTTTGTAAAACTGACTTAAATATTTCATTCATTTGAAGGCTATTAAAATTTTTATCTTTTTTGTACCTAAAACATAACTTAAAAGTTAATATAATGAGATAATATGGAATAATACTAAATAACAAATAAATAGCCAAAAACAAATAACTCAGTTTTAAAATGGACAGAAGACCTGAATAGACATCTTTCTAAAGAAGACATACAGATGGACAACAGGTACATGAAAAGATTCTACATCACTAATCATCAGGAAAATGCAAATCAAATCCACAATGACATATCATCTCATACCTTTAGAATGCCTATTTTTATAGACAAGAATAAGTACTGATAAAGATGTGGAGAAAAGGGAATCCTAGTACACTGTTGGTAGTAATGTAAATTGGTCCAGTCACTATGGAAAACAGTATGGAGGTTCCTCAAAAACCTACCACATGATCCATTTCTGGGTATTTATCTTAAGAAAATGAAAACACTCACTCAAGAAAATATCCACTTCTCCATGCTCATAGCAGCATTATTTACAATAACCAAGATATGGAAACAACCTAAGTATCCATCAATGGATGAATGGATAATATATATATATATATATATAATTATATATATTTTATATATATATATATATGTCAGAAAGAGAAAGAAAAATATTGTGTAAACTCACTTATATGTGGAATCTCAAAAAAAGGAAAAAATAAGCTCATGGATACAGAGAACAGACTGTTGGTTGCCAGAGGTTGTGGAAATGGTGGTTGGGCAAAGTGGGTGAAAATGGTCAAAGGGTACAAACTTCTAGTTATAAAATAAATAAGTCATGGGGATGTGATGTACAACATGAGTGTGATAGTTAATAATAGTTCTACATACTTAAAAGTTGCTAAGACAGACTTTTAAAGTCATCACAAGAAAAAATTGCTTTAAGTATGTATGGGAACAGATGTTAACTAGACTTAATTGTGGTGATCATTTTGCAATATATACAAATGTTAGGCAGAAAGACAGAAATGAGTGGGATGAAAAGGGGAGAGGGGCCCCAAAGATGACTCAGGGAATTGATCAGATAGAGCCAGAGAACCAGAATTGACTCAGGGAGCGAATCAGATGAAGCCAGACAGTCAAATAGTGACTCAGGAAATGTTCAGGGTCTCCCCAGATAAGAAACATCAGAAGCACAGGCACAGCACAGCCCCTGTCCCCATTTCACCAATCAGAACCAGCCTAGAGAGCTGACAGCTGTCAGTCAAGGACCTCTCTGCCCTGCCAAAACCACATAAAAGAAGCCTCAGAACGAGCATCCAGGCCTGTCATGTCTTAGTTAGGCCAGCTCTGTTACTCTCTGCAGAGTGTATAAAACTTACTCTGCTCTCTTGACCTGGTTCCTTCTCTCACTATGTCCAACTTCCCTGAGACATGGAGCAGAGTTCCTTCCTTCCTAACACAAATATTAAATCATTATGCTGTATACCTAAAATGAATATAATGTTATATGTCAGCTAAACCTCAATAAAAAAATACAAAATAATAAAACTTGGTAAGCAAAAGGATATTTAATAGTCTTTATGGCTATTAATAGAAGTAAAATGAATTAGCTAAAATCTAAATTGAGACTTGTTAAGTAGACACATCATTGGATGCCAGTTTCTTAGACCCTGATCTGTTCTCATAGAGGAAGACATATACTGGGTGTATATAGGTAATAGAACATTCTACCTAATGAGGATATCATCTTTAAATATTTACCAAAATATGGAATAAAATAATTTTAAGTAAAAGGACAAGAAAGACAGAGGCAATTAACCAAGAGCAAAAAATTCACAGAGCAGATAGTGCATTGTAGGGGCATCTTGTACACAGAATGAATTACCTTTCTGTGTGACATAAAAAGTTGTAAAATTATTTTTCAGCTCATGTTGGTGTAAAATGAAGTTTTCATAAGGCTCAAGTTTATAAATAGACAAAAGCTAAAGTTTCTCTAAGATATATAATAAATACTGATTAAAAATATACTAGCTGACACAATACTGTAGGAGAATAAAGCTCAGGACTACCACTACCTAACATCAAGGCTTAATGTAAAGCTACAGTAATCAGATGGTATGGTACTCACAAAAGAATAGGCTCACAGATCAATACAACAGAATTGAGAGCCCAGAAAAACACACACAAAATATGTCGGCTGATCTTTGACAAAGGAGCAGAGGCAATACAATGGAACAAAGATGGCCTTTTCAAAAAATTGTGCTGGAATTGGACATGCACATGCAAAAAAAAATCTAAATACCTTACTTCATGCACAAAAATCAACTCAAAATGGATCACAGACCTAAATATAAAACATAAAACTGTAAAAATCCTAGAATATAACACAGGAGAAAACCTAGACGACTGCATCGGATGATGACTTTTTAAATACAAAACCAAAGAACTATAGGCACAATGCACAAAAAGATGTAATTGAAAAGCTGGACTTCATTTAAATTAAAAACATTTGCTTTGTGAAAGACAGTATCAAAAGAATGAGAGGACAAGCCACAGACTGGGAGAAAATATTTGCAAAAGACACAGCTGGTAAGTAGTTATTCAAAACACAGGAAGAAGTCTTAAAACTTAATGATAAGAAAACAAATTACCTTATTAAAAAATGCACCAAAGTCCTTAACAGACACCTCACTAAAGAAGATAAGCAGGTGGAAAGACGCTCCACATCATATGTCATCAGGAAATTGAAAATTAAAACAAGAAACCACTACACACCTATTAGAATGGCCCAAATATGAACACTGTCAACACCAAATTCTGGCAAGTATATGAAGGCAAAATGGTGCAACCACCTTTGAAAGACAGTTTGGTAGTCTGCCTATGTGATGAGATCAAGTGAGGTGAATGACGTAGGCATTGTGACATAGTGGTAGCCTTTCACCTTCTGACAATGTGTCAGAAAGAGAATCTGCTTCCGGACCATGCTGAATGTGGGTAATAGAAAACATGGAAAATGAAAGCATGGATAAATAGGATTACTGCACTCCTACCACATGATCCATCAATCTTGTCCATGGTACTTACCCAAAGGAGTTAAAACTACGTCCACACAAAACCGTTCTCATTGATGTTTAGAGCAGCTTTATTCATAACTGCCAAAATTTGGAAGCAACCAAGATATACTTCAACAGGTGAATAGTTAAATAAGCCATGGTCCATACAGACTGAGGCAGGGCTGGAACATGGGACGAGCATCATGATTAACTTTTCCTGCCTATTATGAAAAATGCTGAGATAGAAACAGGATAGTAAGAACAGGAGGAACCCCATCTTGAGGCTAAGATTCCATTTTGAAAAGCAGAGAGTTGAGAAGTAAGATTCCTAACAAATTCTCTGCTAATCAGACCATAGCCCAACAGCGTATCTTAAGGCAGGGCAGGCAGTTAACTGATAAGCCCCCACTACTTGAGAGTAACCACTGTCTCGGAGAAGAACAGGATCAGTAAGTTCCTTGTGCTGGGTTTATTTAACAGAGTTAGTTGGAGGACTGATAATAAAGGAAAGGAGACCTGGTGTCTCTCAGCAAGGATAAGCACAAGTCAAGCCTATGCCCAACAACACCCACCCTTGCCCTTTGCCCCTTCTTGAAAGCCTTAAGAGACAGAATCCCCAAACTTTCAGTGCACCTCCTCTCTGAGGACGCCCACACTTTCCTTTCTTTAAGTATGTACTTTCAAATACAGTTTTCTCACTGCTCAGATTATTGTGGTGTGTCTCTTTGGTGCTTCACTGTATTTCCAAGTCTTCACTCCGTCTCCACTTTACTCCTAATAAATAGGAAGGGGTGCTAAGAGCTC
The DNA here is from genome assembly GCA_032199065.1 of Smutsia gigantea. Lineage (NCBI taxonomy): Eukaryota > Metazoa > Chordata > Mammalia > Pholidota > Manidae > Smutsia > Smutsia gigantea. The sequence continues at coordinate 408,728 of JAVSCE010014239.1, forward strand.
AGATTTGAACCTGCAGGTTTCCATCACCTGGGTGACCTGGACTGAACTGCCACTGTGTGATCTGCTCTTAGTAGCCTGCCTGAAATCTTCCTTTGGGAAGTTCTCAGAACATAATTTCATTCATCCCATGCTCTGTGGCTTCCCCAAATCCTGGGGTGGTAGGGGCTAGTCCCCATGCTGTGCAGATCCAAGCAGACACAGGATGTCAGGGTGACCCTGGCTTCAGGAGTTGGCAAGGGAATCTGCCTTAGGCCAAGAATTTTCCTTCTTTCCTTCTGCACTTTCCTCTTCTCTGCTGCCTGCATGGCAGCTGCCATTCCCTGCTACTCTTGCTTTTATGAGTTCCTTCCTTACCTGCACTCGTCTGACCTGCTTGAGAATTCTTTCTCTTTCAGAGTCAAGAACCCTCCCCCGTCCAGGTTGAGGTTTCTCCTCGCGCTTCACCTAGTGCGCAGGAAGAGACCTCCCCAGATGGAGCTGCCCAGCAACAAAGACGTTGGGATAATTTTTAGCACTAAAAAGAAATGAGCTATTGACTAATAAAAAGACATAGAGGAAACTTAAATGCATATTACTAAGTGAAAAAGTCCAATCTGAAAGGCTATAAACTGTATGATTCCAACTATGTGACATTCTGGAGAAGGTAAAACTATGGAAACGGTAAAACGATCAGTCATTTCCAGGGGATAAGGGAGAGGAGTGAATAGGCAGAGCACAGAGAACTTTTAAGGAACTGACAATATTCTCTATAATTTATAATGATGGATGGATGTCTATATGTTTACCCAAACTCACAGAATGTCTAACACCAAGAATGAAGCCTAATGTGAAGTGCAGACTTTGAATGACTGTGTAGGCTCATCCACTCTAATAAATACTCTGCTCTGGGGGAGGATTTAATGATGGGACAGACTATGCATGTGTGAGGGCAGAGGCTTTATAGTAAATCTCTGTCCCTTCCTCTTAATTTTGCTTGACTAACATTTAGCTTAATTTTGCTGTGCACCTAAAACTTCTCTAAAAAATAAAATCATTGTATATTCATTACAATACAGAAATGATCAATATGTAATCTTTATACTGTAATAAAAAAAACTGTAGCAAGTAAAACCTTACCAAGAACAGAACAGGATCCAGAGATAAGACTGATTAAAAACTGACATGATTAAAAATAGGAAAAAGTGCCTAATCACACGTTAAGAATTCCCTATATCCCCTAGAAAGTGAGAATTGTAAATTCACATCATATATTCATTTATGTTGTGTATGTATTAACATATTTAATCACTAATTTAACAAATACTTAAAATCTACTAGGTGTCATGTTTTGCAGGAATATCAGTGAGTAAAAATACACACAGTCCTTGTCTTTATGGAGTCCATTGTCTGATGTAGAAGAGGACTAGTAAAAATCATAAATGAATATAGTTGGGATAAACACTATGAAGGAAACGGAAATCCCTGAAAGAGCACACTTGGGAGATAAAAGGTTCTGAGGCAGAGACACTGTGGCCTAAAGGGTGGGCGAAGAAGGGAGGGACAGCATCCCTGGCATGCCCAGGGGGGTGTCACACAGAGCCAGCACAATTCACTTTGGCCCAGCAGTTCTGGAGACGGCCAGAGGCTATGCTGAATGCTAACACAAACCTCTTGAAAGCAGTTTTAATAGTGTCTTTGCTGCATATCCTGAAAAACTGTTTTTAGCCTCATCAAAAATTCATGTATTGGGTCAAATTCCACTTGAAACTGCCTGTTAAAGGGACATGTAGGGGGAGGATGAGACCATGGGAGAGGCTAGACTGGAGGGAGGGAAAGTACATATGGTGCTAGATGACACTGTACAGTTGCAGACAATTCAAGGCTTGTGACCTCTCTGTGGAAAGTTATTTTAATCTTATAGGAAATGGGAAATTAAATTAAAGGTTTTAAGTGTGGAGGTCATATGATTCTGTGTATTTTGAAAAAGTCAGCCGGAGTGTGAAGGACTGATCACAGGCATGCCTGAGTGGAGGCAGACTGATCAGTAGGAGGTTTATGCAGCAGCCCGGACCCCAGGGCGTGGTAGCCGTGAGTGGGATGATGGGGTGAAAGAGCGACAGGCGAGGAAGGAAGGGAAAGGCTTGATGGTATGTGAGGGGAGGAATATAGGGGTAAAAAGTGTGGTTCCTACTTTTTAGCTTTTCTAACTGGGCAGAAGGGGTGCCATTTGTTGAGAATTAGATACTGAAAGAAGATCCAGTTTGTGGAATTTTATGAGGCTAGAGAAACATAAGCCACCACTTCCTTCCATCCGTCTCTTTGAAAGTGCTCCAGCCGAGGCTGGGTGAGTAAGTCGGGAAGGTTGTGGAAGGTAGCCTGCAATGCTGAAAGATTGCCTTGGTCAACTTCAGATCTTTCCCCCTGTAATGGTTCTTGATTCTATAATATAGGTCTTCTCAGAAAATGTAGAACACACTTAACATACTGAATAGAAAGCAAAACAATAAAATAATAAAGGCATTGCTGAAAGGGGAGCAGTCAACACTTTATAAAACACTTAAGCCCTGTATTTTGGTTAAGAAAGAAAGAAAAGTCGATTGTTTACAACATCTATGTTATGAAGAGATGGTGCTTGTTTAATTACTTGTGCAATAACAATAATATTTAAACAGAAGAAACTATGCCTATATTGCCCTAAATTCCTTTTGTTTTTACCTAAAACTATTTCAATTGGAACTTAAGAACTTGCTTATAAATTACACAGAGCAGTGGACTATAAAGTGATTTCTAAGTTCTCTAAGTTTTCCTAACACTAATATAATTTTTTTTCTGTCTTTAGAATTCTATCTTTGGCTTTCCTAGTTTCTGATTTAAAAATGTGAATGACCCAATGGAACAGCATTACAAAAACTGGCTGACAAAGTTGATTGTTCAAGGTATCCTTGATGTTTTTGTTAGAGGCTAGCTTTATTGGAGTAGGGACATGAGTGTATCTTATATTTAGTTCACTGACCAATAGACGGCAGATATTCAGTTTGAACCTGGCTGCTGTTTCCTGCACCATCTCTTCTCTTCTGCTATCTTTTATATGACTTTCTCACAATCACTAGAAGGAGGAATGTTGCTCAAACTAGAGAACTATCTGCACCTGGGAGCTTTAGTCACATTCTGTGATGTATCACGGTCTCTCCCAACAGTATCCTCATAGAAAAAAACAGTTGTAAGATTCTGGAAGTAAGGACTTGCTCTGGTTTCTCTAATTCTTTGGCCAATTTAAAAAGAAAAAATACTGAAGGTATTGGCTGTTCCTTCTGCTATTGTCATGGATTACTGGCTTGGGAATAAGTTTGCAAGATCAAATAAGACCTATGAAAACTTTGTCTCTATCCTAAAGTAATAAGTGTGGGAGGGGGGTTAATATACTTTTGGCGGAACAGTTTCATCTTAAAACTGAGATCCTTCTGTTGAGTGAATGGCATTTTTATAGGAAATCTTCTTTTGTACAATACAATACTTTCTATAATATTTCTCTCAAAGAGCTCTCTTTTGGTGTGAAAAATGCTAATTAGGTTTATATTTGTATAGTGCATGGTATGAGCTTGTTACATTTAGATGTTCTCACAGCCTGCCCAAAGATCTCAATGTGCTGTCTTAATACAGTTTTTTTCTTAGAACATATCTACAGGTGGAACATCTTGCTATAGAAACTGTCTAGCTTCACATTAGCTTTTAGCACTCTCCTGTCAGAATATACCCGCAAGGCAGACTTTTGTAGATTTCTTCCAACAGGAGGGTAAACCACCATAGGAATTTAATTTTATCCAATATGTTTTTTAAAAGTTACTTATGCTTATGATTTCTAACTGGTATCTTAAGATGATAAAACTGTATATATGGACCCAAGATGGTTATGAAGTTGAAAGAAATAATATTGACATCCTTGTATTCTCTTTTGAACTTCTATTTTGTCCAGTATTTTTGTGTCCATTTCAGAAGATGAGGAACTTCTGCTTGAAAAACAGTATCATAGTTAGAAGGGTAAGAGTGTTAGGTTTGAATACCAGCTCAAATGTATGGAGATTTTGTAGCCTTGGGCAAGTTACCTAACTGCTCTGAGTCCCCATGTCCTGTAAATGGGAATAACAATGACCTGCAAAGGGTTAAGGGTTAAAGGTGAAGCTCTCTGAAAAGTTCCTGTAATATAGTAAATATGCAATGTGTGTTTTTTCTTATTAATAGAGTAGCTGCTATAGACTAAATGCTGTGTTCCTGACAATTCGAATGTGAGACCTAATCTCCAATGTGATAGTATTTGGAGGTGGTACTTCTGAGAAGCGATTAGGGCAGGAGGGTGGAGCCCTTATGAATGAGTTTGATGCCCTCAGAGAAGAGATCCAGAGCTCTCCCTTCCCCCCCTGCAGAGTGAGGAGCCCAGGAAGAAAAATGCTATTCATGAACCACAAACAGGGGTTGCCACCAGAACCCAAATGCAGTGTCACTCCAACTAGACTTTCAGCCCCCAGAACCCTGAGGAATAAACTTTTGCTTCTAAGTCATCCAGCTTATGATAATTTGTCAAAGCAGCCCATTAAGACCGATGGTGATTATGTGGAAAAATTAAAATTAAATGGCCATCATTTTGAACCTGGTTATCTATATACTACTTCAGTAGATAAATGGTGATTTTAAGGAATAATGAATGGGCACAGATCAGGGGGGAAAGAAATTTGTGATAAATGTCCAAACCTGTCAATATCTATTGGGTAGAAATCCTGCTACAGCTAAATTTGCGTACATGTGTGCACATGCACACTGTGTGTGTGTGTGTATGTGTGTGTGTGTGTGTGTGTGTGTGAACAAGTGCCTGCATTTTCAGTTGAAAAGCATAATGTGAATTAAATGCTGAAATTGTTGAGTGTGGAGAATGGAAAACACTCTAAGCTTCTGTTGGACTTACTAAATGAATAAAATTTATAACCATATCATTTAAATGTATTTTTAAATGTATAATGCCATCAATCCTAACTGCTATCTGCTTAACTTACTGGATTTTAGAGCTAAAGGAAAATAGTTGTACCTTTAAAAATAATTCTGCAGTTTAAAATGTATTGGTCTTAGCTATTTTCAGATTTACATTTGTTAGGAAAGTGCTACAGATATGGGTTCTTCCACAGCACCAGTTAATTTTGATTAACTACCACAATATGCCACTTTATTAATTTAAATGCCAGATGTTTAAAGACCAGAATTTTATTAACCCACCTAGTATTTAATAGCCTTCATTGGAATCTTTAAATAATAGTTGGGTAGAGCTGTGTATGGTCAAATTAGAATTTCACTGTATATAGCAAAGTAATCTAAATTCCTCCTTGTATGCAAAACTACTCAAAAGAGTTTGTATTTCATATACCTTTCTCTTTGGAAAAAATACATTTGCTCTCTCTGTGGGTTCATATTCAAAACAATAATAGGTACATTTAATTTAATTACATTTAATTGAAGTTAATTTCACTTAATTGCTAGTAATTAGAATAGTAGTTCACAATATGCTGATAATCAAGTATGAATTGATTATGCAATAAAAATAAAATTAAAATATTTGAAAGAATGTAATTTTCAATATTTGTATATGTAATTTTCCTTTAAAAAAACAGTTATGCAGAAATGTCATTTAAAAAAATCTAAACTCAAATGTGGCTTCAATAAGGCAATCACATGTGGAATGTGGAATCTAAAAAAGGCTAAACTTGGAAATGGTGGTTGTCAGGGACATTGTTTAAAGGTGTAAACTGGCAACTAGAAGATAAAAAAGCCCTGGAGATCTAATATTCAGTATAGTGATTATAGATAACAATATTATATCATAAGCACCAAACCTGATGAGTGTGGAGCTTAATTATCCCTGCCACAAAAAAGAAATGATAATTACGTGACACAACAGAGGTGCTGGTGAGCACCAGCAATGGCAAATCAAAATCAGGCTACAATATTTAAATATATCAAATCGACGTGTTCTACGGCTTGAACTTACACATATTACGGTCCATATATTTCAATAAAAAAATAAGACTTCAATGAAATCATGTGAACATAAAATTCACGACATGTGATTCCTGATATCGTTCCATGACCAACATTTTTGATGCCAACATTTGCATATCACCAAGTGTACTTAAATACTTTGTAATTCATAAAATTTTTTTATGACCTCATATTATCTCAAAACAAGCAAACACAAAACTCTTTAAGAAGTGGGAAGAGTAGCAAGAACATAAAGCTCGAGCTTTTAAGTGAATCACAAGGGGCTAAAAGCCCAAATTAAGCAAGCAAGCACACACGCGTCCGTCCACACTGCTAGAGATGAGCGCTTTGGCAGGACAGTCTTTCTATGGGCCAGAATGCTGACCCCCCTGTATCCAGAGCTGGAGTTACACTCTTGTTCTGTGATGTGACCATGTGACTTTAGACAGTTATTTAAATATGCCCCTGTTTAATTTCATCTTTACAATGTATCTTTTGAAACATGCACTGATAGAACTTTTAGGGACATTGAGTATTATAAAATATATAAATGGCTCAAGAATTATAGCTTAGTAGATATTTCCTGGTTCTGTGTGTGTATAATTTACTTTTTCTCATACCTTTATAAGCAAGGTTATAATAAAACTTTTTATAGAACATAATGATGCTATTGAGAGATATGTAGCACTAAATTACAATATTAATTTTAATGCTGGGTGTGTATCTCCATCATATGTTACTTTGAATCAGTTTTCCTTTTAAGTTTGTTTCTTCATCTATGAAATGGGAATAATAAAACCTGTTACTAATAAAAACCTACTGCATATTGTTATGAACACATGTGAGAGAGTATTTAAAAAATAAATTGGAAATAATATCAGTAACACAAAATTGATATTAAATTTTTTGACTGTCTCAAGTCTCTGATTTGCAAGCACTTTCATATACATTTTTCTTTGATCCTTATAAAAACTCTGTTGGGGTGAAATCTTTGCTTTTATTTCTCATTTCATGGTGGGAGACAGAGGTTTCAAAAGGGACAGTAACGTGAGAAGTCTTTCAGATGCTGGCATGGAAGGACTTGAACCTCAGCATACACTGTTCTTTTTTTTCTTATTTTTTTTTTAGATTATTTTGATATCATTAATCTACAATTAAATGAGTAATATTATGGTGATTACACTACCCCCTTCATCAGGTTCCCCCCCCACAAACCCCATTGCAGTCACTGTCCATCAGCTTAGTGAGATGCCATAGAGTCACTACTTGTCCTCTGTGGGTTGTACAGCCCTCCCGGTGCCCCCCGAACATTACATCTGCTAATCGTAATGTCCCTTCTTCCCTTTTACCCTTCCCTTCCCACCCATCCTCCCCAGTCCCTTTCCCTTTGGTAACTATTTGTCCATTCTCGGGTTCTGTGAGTCTCCTGCTGTTTTGTTCCTTCAGTTTTTTTTTTTCCTTAGTTCTTATACTCCACATATGAGTGAAATCATTTGGTATTTGTCTTTTTCAGCTTGACTTATTTCACTGAGCATAATACCCTCTAGCTCCATCCATGTTGTTGCAAATGGTACGATTTGCTTTCTTCTTATGGCTGAATAATATTCCATTGTATATATGTACCACACCTTCTTTATCCATTCATCTACTGATGGACACTTAGGTTGCTTCCATTTCTTGGCTATTGTAAATAGTGCTGCGATAAACATAGGGGTGCATCTGTCTTTTTCAAACTGGGCTGCTGCATTCTTAGGGTAAATTCCTAGGAGTGGAATTCCTGGGTCAAATGGTATTTCTATTTTGAGTTTTTTGAGGAACCTCCATACTGCTTTCCACAATGGTTGAACTAATTTGCATTCCCACCAGCAGTGTAGGAGGGTTCCCTTTTCTCCACATCCTCGCCAACATTTGTTGTTGTTTGTGTTTTGGATGTTGGCCATCCTCACTGGTGTGAGGTGATATCTCATTGTGGTTTTAATCTGCATTTCTCTGATGATTAGTGATGTGGAGCATCTTTTCATGTGCCTGTTGGCCATCTGAATTTCTTCTTTGGAGAAGTGTCTATTCATGTCCTCTGCCCATTTCTTAACTGGATTATTTGCTTTTTGTTTGTTGAGGTGCGTGAGTTTTTATATATTTTGGATGTCAACCCCTTATCAGATACGTCATTTATGAATATATTCTCCCATACTGTAGGAAGTCTTTTTGTTCTACTGATGGTGTCCTTTGCTGCACAGAAGGTTTTCAGCTTCATATAGTCCCACTTGTTCATTTTTGCTTTTGTTTCCCTTGCTCAGGGAGATATGTTCATGAAGAAGTTGCTCATGTTTATGCTCAAGAGCTTTTTGCCTATATTTTTCTCTAAGAGTTTTATGGTTTCATGACTTACATTCAGGTCCTTGATCCACCTCGAGTTTACCTTTGTGTATGGGGTCAGACAGTAGTCCAATTTCATTCTCTTACATGGAGCTGTCCAGTTTTTCCAACACCAGCTGCTGAAGAGGCCGTCATCTCCCCAATGTATATCCAAGGCTCCCTTATCAAATATTAATTGACTGTATGTGTTTGGGTTGATGTTTGGATATTCTATTCTACTCCACTGATCTGTGGGTCTGTTTTTGTGCCAATATCAAATTGTCTTGATTACTGTGGCTTTGTAGTAGAGCTTGAAGTCAGGGAGCATAATTCCCCCTATTTTATTCCTCCTTCTCAGGATTGCTTTGGCTATTCGGGGTCTTTTGTGGTGCCATATGAATTTTAGAATTATTTGTTCGAGTTCATTGAAGAAAGCTGTTGGTAGTTTGATAGGGATTGCGTTGAATCTGTAGATTGTTTTGGGTAGTATAGCCATTTTGACAATATTTATTCTTCCTAGCCATGCGCATGGGATGCATTTCTATTTGTTAGTGTCCTCCTTAATTTCTCTTAGGAATGTCATGTAGTTTTCAGGGTACAGGTCTTTCACTTCCTTTGTTAGGTTTATTCCTAGGTATTTTATTCTTTTTGATGCAATTGTGAATGGAATTGTTTTTCTGATTTCTCTTTCTGTTAGTTTATCATTAGTTTATAGGAAAGCAACAGATTTCTGTGTGTTAATTTTGTATCCTGCAACTTTGCTGAATTCAGATATTAGTCCTAGTAGTTTTGGACTGGAGTCTTTAGGGTTTTTTATGTACAATATCATGTCATCTGCAAATAATGACAATTTGACTTCTTCTTTACCAATCTGGATGCCTTGTATGTCTTTGTTTTGTGTGATTGCCGTGGCTAGGAACTCCAGTACTATGTTGAATAACAGTGGAGAGAGTGGGCATCCCTGTCTTGTTCCTGATCTTAGATGAAAGGCTTTCAGCTTCTCACCATTAAGTATGATGTTAGCTGTGGGTTTGTCATATATGGCCTTTATGATGTTGAGGTACTTGCCCTCTATATCCATTTTCTTGAGAGTTTTAATCATGAATGGATGCTGAATTTTGTCAAATGCTTTTTCAGCATCTATGGAGATGATCATGTGGTTTTTGTTCTTCTTTTTACTGATGTGGTGGATGATGTTGATGGATTTTCGAATGTTGTACCATCCTTGCATCCCTGGGATGAATCCCACTTGATCATGGTGTATGATCCTCTTGATGTATTTTTGAATTCGGTTTGCTAATATTTTGTTGAGTATTTTTGCATCCACGTTCATCAGGGATATTGGTCTATAGTTTTCTTTTTTGGTGAGGTCTTTGCCCGGTTTTGGTATTAGAGTGATGCTGGCTTCATAGAATGAGTTTGGAAGTATTCCCTCCTCTTCTATTTTTTGGAAAACTTTAAGGAGAATGGGTGTTATTTCTTCTCTATATGTCTGGTAGAACTCAGAGGTGAATCCATCTGGTCCGGGGGTTTTGTTCTTGGGTAGTTTTTTGATTACCGCTTCTATTTCGTTGCTGGTGATTGGTCTGTTTAGTTTTTCTGTTTCTTGCTTGGTCAGTCTTGGAAGGTTGTATTTTTCTAAGAAGTTGTCCATTTCTTCTATGTTTTCCAGCTTGTTAGCATATAGATTCTCATAATATTCTCTTATAATTCTTTGTATGTCTGTGGGATCCGTCGTGATTTTTCCTTTCTCATTTCTGCTTCTGTTTATGTGTGTAGATTCTCTTTTTCTCTTAATGAGTCTGGCTAGGGGTTTATCTATTTTGTTTATTTTTCAAAGAACCAGCTCTTGGTTTCATTGATTTTTTTCTATTGTTTTATTCTTCTCAATTTTATTTATTTCTTCTCTGATCTTTATTATGTCCCTCCTTCTGGTGACTTTGAGTCTCATTTGTTGTTCTTTTTCCAATTTCAGTAATTGTGTCTTTAGACTATTCATTTG